>CM016723.1:33533688-33964669 GCA_005771605.1 Scutellaria baicalensis | reverse complement strand
TGAATGCGCCTGCAGGAGATGATCCGAGCTAGGCCCTTATTGATTGCATCGGCCGCCCAGTGTAACTATGTTCCTCAAAGTGGCTTGAAGTCGAAATTTTCTGTCTTTAAGCTCTCATTTTCTGCCCTAAGACAACATTCTCCTGCCCTATCCTGTTGTGCCTAATGACACAGCATAGAATAATTACAAATGTTACTCTGTATTCAAAAAAAAAAGATTTTAATGTATAACTATTGTGTTGTGATTGTGGGTGTTGTAAGTTTCCTCTATTGGTATTGTATATTAGTTCTATTGGTATTGTAAATAAATCACAATCTGCTAGATTATTTACAGATTAAGGTATCAGTGTAATACCATAAAGACATTTGTGTAATACTATTAAGGTATTCGTGTAATACCTTTAAGATATTCACTGTTTTTTATAAACTTTGGAAAATAAGTATATGATACCTTAGTCAATTTTTGTAATACCATTAAGGTATTAATGTAATACCATAAAGACATTTCTGTAATACCATTAAGGTATCAGTGTAATACCATAAATGACATTTCTGTAATACCATTAAGGTATCAGTGTAATACCATAAAGACATTTCTGTAATACCATTAAGGTATCAGTGTAATACCATAAAAGACATTTCTGTAATACCATTAAGGTATCAGTGTAATACCATAAAGACATTTCTGTAATACCATAAAAGATATTTCTGTAATACCTATAGGGTATATGTGTAATACCAATAGAGTATAGGTGTAATACCCATCACTGAATCATCAACTAGGTAATCAGGTGTGTGTAGGGCGCACACCAGACTTGCTATGGGCGCGCGTGGCGGCGCGTGGGCGCGCGTGGAGGCTGCCCACGCGCCGGGTCGGATCTGGGGGCACGGATCTAAGATCCGTACCCCCGGGGTACACAAGTTTTTGCCATGTACTTAATATATATGAGATTTGAAATATTATACCTCTATATAATTTTCCATAAAATAATTGCCACATGCTTATTAAGATTTTATCAAATATCAATAATATATTACACTAAATTTTGAAATCTGAAATTATTTCTATAAATAATAATACTTCATTATCAAGTCTAAAGATACCATACATACATATATATGTTAATACTGTAAAATTTGAAAAAAGATCTTAAAAAATAATATCAATGCATGTCTTTCTCAAAGTGATGACATCATATTTTAGTAATGTATATAGTCATTTATATGAAAGATCTTACAAGATACACATTGTTTTTAATTACGATTTTTATTGATTTCTATTGTACATTTTCTACATACAATTAGATAACTCTAAAAATGAAAATTGAAATATATGGTTAACTATACATATCATATAGAAAAATAAAATGATTTCATTAGATTAGATAACTCATATCAATTAATTAATAGAAAAGGAATATATTCTTAATTGATTAATTAATTGGCAATCAATATATTAGATAATAATATTTTTTTAAATAATGGAATGACACAATCAATATTTTTTAATTAGATTTAGACAACTCATAGATTAGATAACACAATCAATATATGCGATTAATTAATAGAAAATAAATATATTCTTAATTGATTAATTAATTGGCTTACTATACGGTTAATTGATTACTAATTATAAGCTTAACACATGCTATAATTAATTGGCTTATTCATGGTAATTATACATTTTTAATTGATTTCAATTGATAATTATGATTCTGTAATTTATATATACTCATGCTCTTTTTTCTTCAAGTATTCAAACTTTTGAACAAAACATTTTCATTGAAAGCAAATAAAATGAGGAAGTTGTCTGGACGTACTGTTTTAGGAGGCAAAACAACAAAAGATCTGACTATTATTGGAGGTATGTAATTTATTACGTTGTATTCTTCGTGTTCTACTTTTTGGTTGAAGTGTAATTTTTTATAGATTGTATATTATATGTTATACTATTACATGTTATTTTCAACTTCATATAAATCTATCTCATTGTATTTATATTACTTCTTCATATGAATTCATATTGTATTATTGTTCAATATATCATAAGAATAAAACCCACATATAATTGTATTGTTCATATCATAAAAAAACATGTATATAAATATGATTCAATATGTAATTCCAATAAATTGTGAAATTTGTGATTTTATTGCAATATGATTCAATATGTAATTCTTACGCATCCATATAATTAACATGATTTTCTTTATATGTAATATTGTTTTAATAAAATATAGATATTCATACAGAAGTATCCGAGAATCAAGAAATAACAAAGATGTTGATTTGAGCATTGTTTTGTATCCATTCTCAAGGCCTACTCTTCATGATATTACTAACGGTAATTTGAATTAAAATTTCTCAAATTAATGTTTTTTTTTTCATTTGTGTCTATATATAATTATATTTTTTAACCTGTGTAAATTATTTTTTTCTTCACAGTGAATACATCACAATCCGTGAAAAGAAAATCATTACCAAGATTTGGTGAATCAAATCGTGAATCATCTTCCAATTGGTAACAAATTCTTTTGAGTTTATTGATTTAACTGATGATATTAGCGATTCAGATTTTCAGCACAATGAGAGTACTACAAAGAATTCAGGTGAAATTTCTTTTAAATGTTATTTTAAAACTTAGTTACTTTTAAAGTCCGTATAATTTTATCGGAGAATATTTTGTTCAATTTATATTATGATGTTAAAATGTAAGTTGATTCATAATGCAATTATTGTATAATTTTCTTATTATTATATAACATGCTTTTTTAACTGGGCATATTTAAATTATATTATATTTATACGTATATTAGAGTTTGAATTTTGCATATGTTTGTAAGAATCTTTTTATATTATGAGTGTAATACAAAATAGTAATCTGATTCAAAACCACTCAAATTAATTATTTATTGCATGTGTGTACATATATTTATACTTTTTGTACTAATAAATTTGTTTTTTTAATATAGTGAATGCATCACAATTCATGAAAAGAAAATCGTTGCCAACAATTGTTGAGTCAAATCTTGAATCATCTTCACCATCATTTGACTTGGGAACAAATTACTCTGGGTTTATTGATTTAACTGATGATATCAGCTATTTAAATCTTCAGCAAAGTGAGTGTACTACAAAGAGTCTAGGTAAATTTTTTGCTTAAAATTATTTTAATATTTTGTTTGGTTAAAATTGATGCTATAAAATCTTAACTGATTGATAAAATAACATAGATATATATATTTATTTATCATTATGTAGCCTGATATTATATTTTAAATTGCATACATACTAATTACATATTTGTAGCTATATTGAAGTTAGAATATTACATATATTTGTTACAATCAATTTACATTATGTGAATTGTTTTTATCAAAATAATTTTTTTATATTATTTTCGTATCAATTTACATTTGTAACTAATATTATTTTTACATATAAATTTTCGTATCAATTTACATTTGTAACTAATATTATTTTTATATTTGCATCAGGTTGCTCCACATCCAAAAGGCGAAAATCAATTCTAAATTTGGATGGATCAACTATTCATACTAATTTGACCTCATCTAATATTTATGCAAATCAATCAGTCATTGATGATTTATCAGATGAGATCAATACAAGGACTTCTTCAAGCAATACATTCACAGCAAATAATTCAAATGAAGTTTATCATAAGTTTTATATTATTATTCTAGATTTTCTGATAAAATTTTAAATTTTGTTATATTATGTGTAGAAATAAAATCTTAATCCCTATGATATAACTATTTATTAATTGTGGTGTACTTATTTACTTTCTACATTTTTTTTTTATTAACTTACACTTTTTTCATACAGAATATTGGGATATAGGTGATCCTACATACCAATGTATGTATTGTTCTGCCATATTTTGGTACGAGGAGAGACTACAATCCAACATACCTACCAGGAACCCAAAGTATTCTGGATGTTGCATGCACGGGAAAATTGAACTTCCACAAATGAGGAGACCTCTAGAATTGTTATATGATTTATATTTTGGTACACATGAAAAGAGTAAACACTTTCTTGAGAATATTAGATCATATAACAATATGTTTTGTTTTACATCTATGGGAGGAAAGATCGATTCCATTTTATGCTTAATAATACTTAAAATATTTAATTATGTATATATATATAGACATATATACAGACAAATAATCAATGTATATATAATACCACTATTAACCTTACATAGTATTAACTAATTATATTGTATAAGGAAATATAATATTCCATATACATATAAACAGCAAATTTGAAATTTATGGTATATTTGTAATGAACTTAATTGGATGACACAATCAATCAAAGAAATTTAAAAAAAAAATTGCCTTAAAAAACATTACTTTCCTATAGTATTAAGAAATTATCCACTATAATATGAGAACCAACTAATGAAATTTTAATTCATGCTTTCATTTCTCAAATTCTATTTTTCTTTTCTTTCAATTTGTTTTCAAAATAACATTTGTCATCTGTGTCTACTCAATATCAAATATATCTTCAATTTCAAAATGTAAAGCAACGCAAATCCTTAAAAATGTTTTGGACTTCAAAACTTTTCGAGGGCTTACAATCTTAATTTTTCATTTGTTTTTTAATTTGTGATCGAGGAGTTTCTCACAATTATACTAGCTAAAATTTTGTTTATTTACTAATGTAACTATTTGATAAATAAAAATCATTTATTTACGTACTAATGTAATATTGAATGAGTTAAGATGTTATAGGATAATATTTTGATTGATTTGTACTATTCAATATTTTTAATTTAGTTAATGAATTTTATTTTATTTTAATTTATATAGTGATATGATTGCATATTGACTATTCTTACTCTAATATGATTTTTATTTGTTAGATTCCTATATGCAGGCGTTGATGAAAGAAAATTGGCTTCAATTGGAGGTAGCGAATAACTTTTGAATGTTTGGAATTTTTTTGACTTGGTAGATTAGATGATGAAATGTGAAAGCTCACGTGTTATAAAAGATTACCATACTTGGACAAAGATATAGTGAAATATTTTGATGTATAGATATACAAATATCACTATTGAAACTAGAGTTGTGTTAGTTTTTTGAGAGTTTTATATATATATATATATATATATATATATAAAATAACATTTACTAAAAATAATTTGTCAATCTTTTGCCACCCAAAAACTTCATCATAAATTTGGAAAAAGTAAATAAATTATAGTGATAAAAATGATATTCATTTTAAAAGGAATATTATTTAGATCAATGACCTTATTATCATAGTTGACCAATAATTTATGGAATACATTTCCGTAAACACTTTTAATTTTGAAACCTCAATTTTATTTTATTACTTTGTACCATACACGATTATATTGAGATTTAAATGTATTTTCTCATATGGAATTTAAGTATTAAATTTTATAAATTATTTTATTTAAACAAATAATTAACATCTACACATATAAAGGATTCACTTTTTTTATATGATAAAAAAAAAGTTAAAAGAACATCATTTAAACCAGAATTAGAAACAAACTAATGTAAGCCCCGTGTATTACATTTTTTTTAATACTAATCAAGAATTGTAATTTATAAATAAATATAATTATTATTTATCATTAATTTTGAGTTTAATTAGTATATAATTTAAATTTAATTGTGTGAAAATTTTTGATTATTATTTAATGTAATTGTAAACATCAACTTTAATTAAAATATTTTTTCTAAAATTTCATAATTTACAATTTTATTATCAATCATAATTATTAGCATTTTGTTATTGAACTGTTATTATTTCATTAAATGCTCTATTATAATAAATTATAAATTATAAATATTAAATGAATTGATTTAAAATTAATTATAATTAAATAGGATTAATTAGAGAGCGACATGTGTCACTCTTGGTTAATCCTTTAGTATATACTAGCGTAAGTCCCGTGTATCACAAGAGTACTGTATTACTAATTAAGAAAACTGCAAACTGAAATTCTTTATTTATAAATAATTAATTATTATTATTTACCATTAATTATTAGCTTAATTAGTATGTAGTTTTAGAATTTCATAAGTTACAATTTTACAATCAATCAAAATTAATAGTATTTTTTAATTTAATTGTTATTATCTCATTAAATGATTTATATAATAAATTATACTAAATACCAAATGAATTAATTAATAATGAAATTAAAATTAAAATTATTTAGGATTAATCAGAAAATGACATGTGTTACTTTTGGTTATTCATTTAGTATAGGTATAGAAACATTGTAATGTAGTTCAGAATATTGATTCAATTATTTCATTTAGATTATCCGAACAAAATTAACAAATATATAAATTGAAACAAAAAAATTTCAATTTTGATTAGATATGAATTTTGGAACCTTCTCATAATCAATGCGAAAAAACTTAAATTATACAAGCAAACTAATTAATTTAGACCCAAAAAGTATGCATAGTAATGGGCATATATAATCTGAATACAATATATAACATATTGTCAACTATTATAAATTAGGGATATTAAACAATTGGTAGAAACATATCGTGATTGTTCATTTTATATTCTTTTACTTTCACCTTGGGGGGTATCATACCAAAAATCCCATATCGTACCGAAATGTTCAGTATATCGAAATTCGATATGTCAAAATTTCGATATTATAGGTAGCATACCGTTTCGTATCGATATATCGAAAATACCGTCATACAAAAAATGAAAAATATATATCGAAACTTCGATATACCGAAAATACCGTTACACCGAAATGACGATTACATACTGAAACTTTGGTATATTGAAAACACCGATAAACCGAAATGAAAAATATCATATTTATTCATTTATTAATAAGAATTTAATACATATTTTAATTTATTCTATTATTTTCAGTATTTCGGTATATTTGAAATTTTAAGAATATCATACTGATACCATACCAAGACTTTTGATATAGATACTATGTCGAAAGTTTCGGTATGCCGAAATTTTGATATTTCGATAACTTCGATATTTCGATATTTTTCCCCACCCCTACTTTCACCTCATACATTGAAAATTGTCTAAGAAGATTAATTTGCGATATAGGATTTCATCAAAGAATTTAAATGGATTTCCTTTGTTTCCATGTATACACAAACTATATATATTTTAAAAAAACATTTTCATTAATCCATTTTTGATATGAGGCCTAATATTTGAAATTGAATATATATGACACAATAGAATTAAAAAAAAAACACAATAAGTTGAAAATAAATGAGGTGTACTGTTTTGAAATTATATTCGCACTTTTTTATTCTATCATGTTAAAAAGAAAATCAATTTTATAACTATAAGTACAAAAAATCCACTTATGAAAATAGATAAAAGAAGTTTGAGTTTTTATATATGTAAAAATATAGATTATATTATTTTAATATATTATAATTATACTTTTAAAATTTTAATTCCGTGCATCGCATGGGTGAAAAACTAGTTTATTAAATAAAATAAAAAAACATTTTCTGATTTGGCAATGTAGTTTTTTGGCGGGAAAATATTCCTATTACTTTTTTTAGAAACCATTGTGTTTTTATATATATAAAGATATTCCTCTTTTGAGTAAGTCTCTTGTGAATCAGGTGCATGGATCTAACCCGGGTCGGATCCGGGTTAGGGGGGACCGCACCCTCTTTTTTTTTTTTTTCCGCTCATGATTTTTGAAAAAATCACATACCAATAGTATATGTTAGACATACACTTACGTTATGTTAGACATACCTTTAAGCTATGTTAAACATACCAGTTCTGCCCAGATTCCATGTCTTGTCTTTTTTTGGCTTGATTTTTGAATTTTGGCACATACCACTACGTTATGTTAGACATACCTTTACGTTGTGTTAGACATACCTTTATGTATACTTAAACATACCTTTGTATATGTTAGACATACTTTTGCATACAGTTAAACATACATTTGTATATGTTAGACATAATTTTGTATATAATTAGACCTACCTACACATGGTTGATCTAACTATACACAAATGTTGGTTTAGCTATACACAAAGGTTGGTCTATTTGAGCGAATTTTGAATGAGCTTCAGCACAAGTTTTCAGCGCGTGGGAGCACGTGCAGGCGCGTGGGAGGCGTGTTTTGAACGCGTGAACGGGTCGGGTCAGGTGCATGGATCTTACTCATAAAAGTTTTTGCCTCCTCTTTTTTATTTGGAATTCATATTATGATTTTTATTTTACATATGAATTCTAATCTTATTTAAATGATGATTTTAAAATCCCAATGTACCAAACTGATTGATAAACGTGGCATCTAAGTATGTCAACAAAAATCATTACAATTTTTAAAATTGCATGTACATAATACAAAATTTTAAAAGCACAATTAAAGTGCAATTAATGTGCTTTTTATAAGATAGAATCGACATGATTTTTCTCATCAATTATTAAAGTAATTATGATAGTAAATAAATTGTAATACACCACGTGAAGCATAGTAAAAATTAGATAACGTTGGACACAAAAATATTTCGTACAAAAGACTTCGTCTATTAAAATTTTCAAAAGACTGCTAAACTTGATTCAATTGAAATTTTTGTTTATTTTTTTACCTTTTCGTTTTATTTCATTTTTCAAAATTTTTAATGGGAAATGACGTAAGATTTGACTAAGCTGCAAAGTTACCTTCACAAAAAGAAAAGTTGACTAAACAACTAAAATTTGGATAACCTTAATTAATTAATTTGGTCTTATCCATGTTTGCACTTACCCATAAATGTCTTTAGACTTATTTGTATTTTGGCTCTAATAAAACCTGGTTTTTTTTCTAATAAATAGATATAAAGATGTGAATATATGTCTTTATTTATAATAATTATACAAATAAAAAAAACATGAATGCGAAAGAAATAATAATAACGGGCCAATGACACTGCGACACGTATGCACTATGCCTTGTTGATAACACTAGGGGTCCGTTTACTTTTGGTGGGTGAGATTGTTTTGATTGATAAAAAATGTGGGATTGCACTGTTCATCAAGGATAAAAAAGTGTTAATTTGATTGTTTGGTATGTAGGTTATATTGTGGGTTTAGTTTAAATTTTTGTTTGGTATGAATGTGTAGGTTTGGTAAAGTTGGTTTGTTTATAAAATGTTGTTTGGTATATTGGTTAGTATGGATTAAAAGTGTGAAATGATAGTTTTACCCTCAATGTATATTAAATAAAAATGGGCAATTTAAATTAATTTGAAAATGGAAAATAATTTTTCATCCCCAAATTTCATTTCCCCTGCAACCTTTTTCTTCTCAATCTCTGCTTACTCTCTACTTCTTCGAAACTTCAATGGAAACGAATTTTTACGACATTCTTCCTTCCCCACATTAATTCCCATTGTTGAGACAGTAGAGCTCCCAATTTTACTTCGATTTCGTCATCTTCGGCACCAATTCCCTCTGCACGTTTCTCGGCGTCGCCTATTACAACCACACCAAGCTGCAGGCCATAAAGGCCAAGGAATCGCAGAAAAAGACGTCGGAATCCGACGGTGAGGAATCCGGGAAACTCTTGGAGGAAAGAGACGGAGATGGGATCCAAAAAAAGAGTGATTTACGAGCCTGATTTCTATCATCTTCTTCGTTCTTGTTTTCTTCTTCTTTATACAAACAGAGCAGCAAAAATTAGTTCATTTTGATGATTCCAATAATTTCAATTTGATGATTTCAATTTGATGATTCCAAACATTGATGAGTGCTCACTGCTCAGTTGAAGAAGTCTGAGGGGGGAAAGGGTAGGATTTGGGGGGAAATGGTGTATATATCTAGTGGTAAAAATATTATTTTTTGGAAGTAGAAGGGCATAAGTGTACTTCCATTATGAATAGTAAGGACAGTAGTGTAATTTCATATTTGTTCCTGTTGGGTTTGGAATTTTGGTGGGTTTAATATCCATCAAATAAGGGAGCCCAATCCACTGATTAACATAGCCTAATCCCACACTTACTTTATAAACCCGGGCCGCTAACCCACATACCAAACATGAGTTTAAACTGGATTTTAATCCCTAACCAGCATAAACCCATGAAGTAAACAACCCCTAGGAAATCTGTCTCCATACATGATGTTATCATTGTTAACCTTTTCTTGTCGACAAAATGCTCTACCAAATCTCCACAAACCACCATTTTCTTACCAATTATTTAAAATATAGAATTTTGTTACATTTTTAACAATATAGGTCTTAAGTGAAAAGCCACGTGTCCCAAATGACTGGATGTTTAAAAATGGTGTAGTATTGAGAATTTAACATTTAATTTTTAAGTTCAAAATCATGAAAACAACACTTGATAAAGTGTGTCACACATGATTTGCTTAGGCTCAAAAAATAATTGGTACTCAAGATTTTTCAAACTTAATGAATGAATTTGTATTATTCAGTGAGTAATGGGGTTTCAATTGACAATAAAATATTGCTTCTTTAATAATGATATGAACACTGATAATTATGCATGATAGAATTAATAAGAATAGACTACAACTTGGTTAATTTATTCATTTAGTAATTTCTTTTTAGAACATTCGTGAGATTGAATTAAATAAAGGTTGGATATACATATATATATATATATATATATACGTACATACATATATAGCTTGATTGTTGCCAATAAAATATTGTTAATTAATCAAATCAAATATGAATATGAGTTTAAAAGAAGCAAAAACAAAACAACAATAGACAAGTTTGGATGCTTCTAGGAAATTGGTGAGTGATGGTTTCTTGTAGATTCAAAGTCTTTTTGTTTGTGGAGCACTAAAAGTGTGAACCCACATTAACTTGTCTATGAAGACTTCAACCACACAATACACATTCCCCTTTTTAAACTTTGTGTTGTAAAATCATCATTGATTTTATTTTATAAATTAATAAGTGTGTTCATTGATAATGTTCACTTTTTATTTTTAATAAAAATTTCATAAGATTGGCTCACATAATGATTATGTGAGATAAAGTCCTACCCAATGTATATCATCTTATTAGTAAGTTAAAACAGGTTCCTTTCGTATCTTATAAAGAAGACTGTTTTTTATTTAAGATATTGCACTTTCTTTCTTTAATCTTTTAGTGTCTTCTATAAACATATATACATAAAAATGTGAGAGTTGGATTATTAATTATTTCTAAGTGGTTATAACTATACCGTATGCACATTACTTTTCAATACGTTTACAGGGTATGATAGTGATAATTGTTTTCAAACGATGTAGGGATTATTTAAGATAGGTTTGCATCACTTTAGAGAAAAACTAAAGAAGAAGAAAATATAATTAAGCATGCACTTTGTATCCTACTGTAGTAATATTTTTGTATTGGGCAATTAAAATCAATGATTTAAAATCGAATTAGGTCGACTAGCACAATCATGAATTGATGAATAATTTAGTTTATCAAACTAACTAATTAACACATTCATATCTGATCACCAAATCGATAATAAAAATATTACACAAAATATTAGGACATGCGAATAAATAATGATGCTTAACTTAAAATAAGCAATAGATCAAGATATTCAAGATTGAACTAAAGGGCTACTTTCGAATATCTTTTCTCGGCATATTAACTTTTGTAGTATAATATATTAGAGATGGGCTCACAAATGGGCTTATTTGAAAATAAAATTTGGTTGACGGTTGACAATAAAGCCCAATAGCCCAACCAAATAATGTTTTTATCTGTATTTTGAATTACTTTTTTTCTCCTTTCTATACACATAGCAAAAAATAATAAACACAACATAACCCCTTTGTTTTCGAGAAATGAAAGGTATAAAAATACATTTTATGAGTGTATATCTCAATTCATTTTTTTAGGTTTGTGTTGATATATGGGTAAACTAGGTCAGTCTCCTCTTATAATTTGGATATGTAGCGTTGGACCCTCTCTGTTAAAAGAATGATAACATTTACACCTGTAATATGAAAAAGTCTGCACGAAATCCTCTGTTCCTTCAAACTTAAGGAGAGTGTGTATCACATGTCCCTTGTGTGACTTGAGCTTGAATTTGTTCATCTTTTAACTTGTATATTGACTATAATACCCTTTACATTTGTATATAAGATGTTATTCATTTATTTCTTTGAATATATAGTATACAATCCCCATTTTTCACTCCAGCATTTAAAAAAAATTAAATTAAATATTTTTGTTATTTATATTTATCATTTATTATTTCTATCTTTGAATGATGGTATTTTTTTATGTGTTATATTTATTACGTATTTTAAAAATTTTCTTTATACATTTTGAATATCTTTTTGCAACCTTAATTTAAAAATGATATTATGCTCAAATTTGTTTCACTTGATTTTATTTTACTTTAAACTTAATTTACATACAATATATTTCTCAATAAATCTCAAAAATAATATAATCAATTTGGAAAACAATAAAATAAAATTGTAGAATTTAAATAATTTTAAAATTAAAATTGAAATTTTGTTTAAATCTTTGAAAAAAATAATTAAATCTAAAGAATTGTGAATTTAAAATTTCAAAAAAATAATAAAAATGAAACTCTACAATATATATACATAATTCAATAATTAATTAGACTTTTAAAATTATTAATTTGATAATATTCAAATATTAATGATAATCAAATAATATTTATAGTTTCTTAATTGTGAAAAGATAACAATCGTAAAGATAACGTTTAAAAGGCAAGTAATAAAGTAAAAAAAGATATTAATTATTCATTGTAAAAGAGCATAGTTGGAAATTTAGTACAAAAGTTAACACTATTTATACACTCATTTGATGGAGGGGGAGAATGTGCAATATTTATTAGAATCACAAATATAAATGTTATCATTCTTAACAAAGGGGGACCGAAGTATTTTCAAATCACAATGTATTTTACCCAATTCATATATTATGATAGTTATTTTATATATTTAACTTTTTTTAGTATGGTTTTCTTTCGTCACTTGTAGTGGAATAGGTATTATATCCATAACTTAGAAAATATATTTTAGTCAAATTATCGAGAATCTATCATCTTTGTACACAGCACATTAAAATGTAGATTATATCACTCTATCATATAGTAACATTATTGGATTATTCAATTTAGGTCAGATTATATCATCAAAACTCATATCATAATAGCATTCATTTCATACTACATAAATAATAGGAAAAAAAAGGTTTTTTTAGTCTCTATATTTACCTCACTAGAAGTTTTAGTCATCTAACTTTCAACTTTTGATTTTTAGTCCCCCATATTTACCCTTATTAGATTTTTAATCATCAATCTTTCAACTTTTGATTTTTAACCCCCTATATTTATTTCATTATATTTTTAGTCCTCTAATTTATTTGCACTAATCTGACCAAATGAAGAATAATATAATTATTACAAATTATAAAAGTTAAGAAAACCATATAAAATTATTTATTTCTTCCATCTAAGCTATAAGTGATTGGACCATTTTTTGATAAATTTTTAAAATATCTCGCTTTGCCAAATAAACATTAAAATAGAGACATTTTATTTTAGTAGACAAATCATAATATGTATGTCCAAATTCAATAATAACTGATACTATAAAATATTTAAATTTATATTGCAAACCATTCAAATAAAATAAAAAAAATAAAATCACAAATATATTTAACTGAAAAATATTTTTCAGCAAATGGCAAACGCGGAGGTGCTGACTCAGCCCTCGACACGATTACTTAGCTTCGAAGTTCGAAGCCGTGTATTCGAAACCTTACTTGAAGGGCAATTTCGTCATTCTACCCATCACCGCACCCGCAACCGCTTCAATTAATTTCAATTATCAATTTCAGACATTGCAAAAAGGGCTGCGAAAAGGAATCATATTCTGCGTTTCTTCCCCCAATTTTAGTAGAGAGAGATTAGAGAGATAATCGAGGAACAATAATGGGGCTGCTCTCAAATAGGTAGCTTCGATTATTATTTTTTTAAGTTTTATTCAGTTGATTGCAATATTTTCCTTTTTTCCCCCCGAATTATCGCGATTTTTTTTCTGTTTCCTGATTTACTATTTTGGCTGATCTAGTTTAGTATATGTGTGTGTTTTTGGTTCTGTTGTGTGAATTTGAACGTGAAGAATCGAAAGGAGCAGCCTCAAACCGGGGGATCACATCTATTCGTGGCGCTCTGCTTATATCTACGCTCATCACGGTAGGTATTATATAAATTTATTTGGTTTGATTTTTTGTGGATTTGATGTTGATGCAATTTGGTAGTTGTGTAATTGCTGCAGTATTATGTGATGATTGATGGATGTTGCGAGTATATTTTTGGTGTTTTTTAGTTATCGAATGATACCAAATTATTTTGGTGTTTTGATGGGGTGAGATAAGAAGTGATCCCGATTCTTCTGGTTAAACTTTCCTAGAAAATAATGATAGAATTTCTTCAAGGAAGGCCTACTCATCGAATCTACTTCCTTTTAATATAAATGCTTGACTAGCATTTGATGTTAGTGAATAATGTCTTAAGTCCTATGACTGAAGAATCGACTTGAAGAACTTCATTGTTGTTGGAGTGTGAATCATGTTATAATTGAGCTGATGCAAGTTATTCCATTTTCATATTATAAATAAATAAGGATTAAAGGTGATTTAATGAGATAGGAGTGTACAATGAATAATTAACTATACAAAAATTTTCGGCCCTCTGAAAATCGTGGATTTGTCTTAGCCGCGCCTGCATATTATGGCTTCCCATTCAGGGCTTCTTTGTATTTGTATATGCAGTCTGGGTTGGAGAATATTTTTGAAACACAAGCTGGTTAACCAATTCAAAATTCATAAGAGGACAAAGCTTATGAGCTCCTTGAGACTGTTTGGCAAAATTTCATTCTAGAAGAGCTTATAATTCAGTTTTCAAGAAGTAAAGACAAAGCTTAAATAAGATCTTGTTTTGATAAACTCCTTTAAGTTTCATCAATTAAATTATACAATCCTTTGCCTATTTTTTATGAGCTCCATCATCTCATTTTTCCAAACAATTCATTAACTTATTTTCAAATTAAGATAATACGTCTTATAACATCTTTAGACCTTATGAGATTATTTAAGCATGTTTAGCCCAGCACCATCAAAATCTAGAGAAAACTTTATGACATTTTCTACTTGAATGTAAGTGCAATCCATCCAAGGAGTACCTGGAATCTCCTAATAAGCAATTGCCTCTGTTGTCCAAATCTATTAACCTAAAATTGAAATCTCAGGGTTTGTTATGTTTTGAGACAATAAAAGTATTATATTATTACTGTTAATAGCATGATCAACAACTTCATACTCGGTATTTCATTTGGATGAGAGCAGGCATCTATGTTGGGGATGATAAAGTTATACATTTCACCAGACGTGGCCAAGAAGTCGGCACTGGTACTGCATTAGATATCCTGTTGGTGAGCTCTGGACCTAATCGATCTTACATGCCATGCCCCACCTGTGTCCCAACTGGAGAAGATCAGGGGGTGGTCTCTTCTTGTTTGAACTGCTTCCTTGCTGGTGGCATCTTATACCGCTTCGAGTATGCTGTCAGCCCAGCTCTTTTTCTTGCAAAAGCACGTGGAGGAACGTGTACACTCGCTGTCTCAGATCCCAATGAAGATGTGGTTCATCGAGCCAAGTACCTCCTCGAGAATGGCTTTGGGTGCTACAACGTGTTCAAGAACAACTGTGAAGACTTTGCTATCTACTGCAAGACAGGTTTGCTCGTCCTGAATCAGAGTACAATGGGGCAAAGCGGACAAGCCGTGTCTATCATAGGTGGACCTCTGGCAGCTGTCTTATCTACTCCACTGCGTCTCGTCACAACCAATATTTACGGGATGGCCGCCACGGCAGTCGGGGTTTATTGTGTTAGCCGATATGCTGCAGATATTGGCATGAGAAGCGATGTAGTGAAAGTTCCTGTTGAGGATCTTACAAGGAGGCTAGCAACGGGTATGCTTCAAGTTCTTGAACCGAGTCTCACTGCTATACCAGCTTCTGCCCATTAGTAAGAGTATACAGTATCTTTATGTCCTGAAATACTCGGGAGAAAATATATGCATTATCTTTCTTTTCTTTATATCTTAGGCTATATAAATGGTTTGGTGTTGCCCAGATGGTGGCTAAGTTATGAACTATGAGACCAAGTTCTTGTTTCTTGGTTTTGACTATACAAGAAATGACAGCTTGATGTGTGTGTGTGTGTTTTAAGTAATTTACTAAAGTTCGTTGGATTGATTAACCTCCTCTTTCTATGAGTGAATTGAGTATAGGTCAAAACTGCTTCTCCACCTATTATTTATACATTTGTATCAAATAAGGGATATTCAAACAACCTTGAGGAATCATTGAAGACCCGGAAATATACCAGCCAACTTTTTTGCAATAAAGGGCTACTAAAGCTTCTCTTTTTCGATTTGATTCTCATTGATTTTTTTCCTATTTATTGAATTTCTCTAATTAAAAATAAAGAAAAAGGATATGAAAGAGACGTTCTAATTCACTTTATTACTTTTGATTCTATGGATGGATATTCTAATTGAATGGTCTATCCATCTTCTTATCACAAGTGTGATAACCTGTCTTGTCTCATATGAGTTTTTATTTTTATAAATTTAATTCAATACAATGAGTCACAAATTTATATCTATAAAAACATTTCTTATGAAATTTTGTTTAACAAAAGCCATTTATGTTTTTATTTTCCCCTCCATTTTTCCATTTCCATGATACTAAGCTTTAAATACATTTTTGTACCGATCAAGACTATGAGCATAAGGTCAAAATTTATCCATATCAATAATATCTTTTATTTCCTCCATATAAATTATTACTCTAAAAAAAGTAAACAAAATAAAAATGTATGAATTAAAAGTAGAAAAATTGTGATTTCATGATGAGTGAGATTGTATGAATTTTTTTATGATAATTTTGTTATGATGGGTGATGTAGATTTTTCATAAACCAATAGGTATATCAACCACAATATACTAACTTGAACAATAAATTAAGAATATTCTATCCCACCTTTATCAGCAATTTGCATAGTCTAATCTTACAAAAAATAAATAAAATAAAAGGATATGGATATTGCCTTTTAAAGTGTTGAACAATGGAAGAGAATGTGGGACCAACATTATTTAAATGTTTTTGTTGATTTAATTGTAAGAGAAATAGGGCCTTAGTCTTTTTGACTGATTGGACTTTGTTTTACATAAATAGACGAGACAAAGGGCTTAATCGTGATTAGATTTTGGGGCCCAATTTTGTCCCAATTCATTGGTCCAATCAAAATTTAACTTTACACCGTCACGAAACACCAAATTATTCACTAATAACTATTTGGCAAAAACTTGTGTGCACCGGAGATTCGTGCCCTCGACCCGACCCGGCATGTGAGCTGTCTCCACGTGCGTCCATGCGCTCCACGCGTGCCCCTAATTAAGCTGGTGTGCGTCCACACACACTTGATTACCTTGTTGATGATTCAGTGATGAGTATTACATGTATACCCTATAGGTATTACACTTATATTTCTTGAGATTTAATGATAGGTATTATGTGTTTACTCTATAGGTATTACATGTATACTCTATAGGTATTACAAACTTACTCAATTAAGGTATTGATTTTTTGTTCTATATGTATTACATGTATAATCTTAAGGTATTACATGTATACTCTTAAGGTATCATGTGTATCATGTGTTCATTCAATAAATGTATGAATTATTTGTTTTTACTTTTGTGTAGGTATCACATGTTTACTCTATAAGTATCACATGTATACTCTATAGGTATTACAAACTAACTCAATTAAGGTATGAATTATTTGTTCGAATTTTTGTTCTATAGGTATCACATGTGTACTCTATAGGTATTACATATTTACTCTATAGGTATTACATTACTGTATGGTGAGTTTAATATTTCTAAACAATAAAACATCGATTTTATCATATTCTTCCTCATTTTTTTTCTGCAAATTGCAGAATTCATATGAATTATTATCCAATAAACATTGTGCAAAGAAACCCTAGAGCAAACCCATACAATTATTCTCTGCAAAATTAGAGGAGGAGGAGGAGGGGAGGAGGAAGAGGAGGGGGAAGAAGAAGAAGAGGAGGAGGAAGAGGATCGGAGAAGAAGAAGAAGAAGAAGAGGAGGAGGAGGAGGAGGAGGATCGGAGAAGAAGAAGAGGAGGAGGAGGAGGAGGAGAAGAAGAGGATCGGAGAAGGAGAAGGAGAAGGAGAAGAAGAAGATGGAAAAAATAGAGAAAAAAAAAGAAAAAAAATATTTATATAATTCGGGTCGGGTTGGGGGTACGGATCCTGGATCCGTACCCGGAGGCACCAAAGTCCTACTCTAACTATAATGTATTATCAATCAATATCTAAAATAATTCATTGATTGGATTTTGAAGATCCTATATTGCACCGTCGGAGTTATATAAATGGTTAATTCTATGAATTCAAATGCCAAAATTAAAAGAATGATATATATTAAATATCATTATCTAAATTCTTGAAAGAAGAATAAATAAAAATTGGATTTATCTAAAACTAGACCCTCTTGCCACGTCAAGGTCCAAATTCTGACATGTCCAACTTGTTTGGATTCATCAACCCTATTTAATTTTATTAATTTATAACAATAAAATATGATGAGAGATAATTCCAACAGAGGAAGTGTGAGTTCATGATGAAATAAAGGTGACATCGTGCAGTAGTTATTGCATGATAGCTGGCTGTAACATTGGAATTCAATAATACCATTCAGATGTGAAATATTGATTAATTATTATTTCACATATTATTATTATTATTATTATTATTATTATTATTATTATTATTATTATTATTATGCTACCTTTTTTTATAATATAATGGAGGGAAAAATATATTATTACCACCACCACCACTCAATCACCACTACATAATAGCATTTGATATTATTGTATATATAGTTATTACATTTATCATCACATTCATATTTTTTAACAACCAATATATCATTTTCAACTATATAAATCCCAAATACACATGTATGGTCAATAAAATTTGTCCTTTCAATATCACAAAGCAATCAAGTCCTCAACCAATGGAAAAAAGTTTACTTATAATTGCAATTATATTGGTTTTCATGTACGAGAATACTAGTCACCATTCATATTTAATAATTACAAAAATGCATATAAATAAATATATATATATATGGAAATATACCTAAAATTTATAAAAAAATAAAAGTGGGAGTTTAAATTTGGAAATCACATGCGAAATAAAGGTGGAAGTGTCGACCCCACCTATATAAATAAGATAAAATATTTCATGCAACTCGTGCATCCGGGTCGACCCGCCCCACGCGCCTATCACGTGAGTTTTCATGCGTCCCACATGCTTCCACGCGTCTAGTGGGTGCAAACCCACCAAAATTTGCTCCAGGTAGTCATACATTCATGTTATGTTAGTGATATTTTCATGTTATGTTAGTGTGATGTTAATCATACATTCATGTTATGTTAGACTGACCTGTTAGTGTTACCTTCATGTTATATTAGTGTTGTCTTCGTGTTATTTTAGTTCAATGATTTTAAACTAAGGGTATGAAATCTGGAAATGAGGTCACGTTAACATAACACGAAGGTAACACTAACATAACATGGAGGTAACATTAATATAACATGAAGGTCACTATCAAGACACGTGAAAAAGTAAAGAGGCGCGGGTTGGGCTGGTCCGCGTGGCCCGAATCCGTGCACCTGGTGACGGGAGAGTCACTCTATAAATAATCAGACATGCCTAATTTTTTTACTACTAATATATAACTCTATTGCTCATTATTATTCCTCACATGCACAAAATATTTTAGTCCCTAAATAAATTTGTTATAAAATTCAATTGGGATAAAAACAAAATTCATGTCATAAAATTGGAAACCATAAAAATTAATAGCAGCCACCAAGAAGAAACCAAGAAATGCCCTATCAATCACGTAATAAATAGATAAATAGCACATCATAAATTAAATTAAGTTAATTCCATGTTTGTGTAGGGTAGAAAAAGACGAAAACACCCTTGTGTGTATAATAGCGCAAAATTAGGAAGAGAAAGACATGATTTAACAGTGGATAATAATCAAGATTTTCATCATCGTATTTCTTCCTTAACTTCACTTTTGTTCTTGATCCGACATTCATATTTGTGTTCAAAGATCCGCTTTTTATTGTCTTCCCCTATTCAACAAGCTTTGCTTACAAGTGCCTGTTCCTTTCTCTCTCTTCTCTGTTTAGTATTCTAGCTCATGCTTCACCACCATGAAAAGAAAGTGACTCTATTCTCTCTCTCCATTTACCCCTCTTTCTCTCTCCTCTGTATTATGGCAAATATCCCTTATCCCATGTCTCTCTCTCTACCACTCTTTCTCCTGCATTTCAGATGAGCTTGACAAAAGGTTGCTAACAGTAACAGAGCCCTCCCTTTCTCTCTCTCACTCTCTAGATTGTAATAGTTTTTCTTCAGCTCTCAATGCTAGTACTCTGCTTATTAGCTTCAAAATATCTGCCATGGCGGCTAATTCCAAGATAACAGCGGTTATAATCTTAATCTCTCTTCTATTCATAGCTTCGGTTGCTCATGGCGCTACAGATCCCAATGACTTAGCCATACTGAACCAGTTCAGAAAGAATCTTGAAAATGCTGAGCTCTTACAATGGCCCGACAATGGCGATGACCCATGTGGCCCACCTTCTTGGCCGCACATATTCTGCTCCGGCACCAGAGTCACCCAGATTCAGGTACGAGGTTTGGGCCTGAAAGGCCCATTGCCTGAAAACTTCAATAAACTATCCATGTTGCAAAATATAGGACTGCAAAAGAACCAATTCAGCGGGAAATTGCCATCTTTTAGTGGCTTGTCTCAATTGCAATATGCCTATTTGGATTACAACAAATTCGACACAATCCCATCGGATTTCTTTAACGGGCTTGTCAATTTGGAGGTCTTGGCCTTGGATTATAACCCTCTGAACTCCACCACTGGTTGGTCCTTGCCCTCTGCCTTGCAGGGTTCAGCCCAGCTTAAGAACCTGACATTGATGAGCTGTAATTTAGGTGGCTCTTTGCCTGCATTTCTAGGAAACATGTCTTCTTTGGAGGTTTTGAAGTTGTCTTTGAATCAACTCACTGGGGAAATCCCAGAGAGTTTTAGGGGTTCTTTATTGACTATTCTTTTGTTGAATGAGCAAGCTGAGGGTATGTCGGGTCCAATTGAGATTGTTTCGAGTATGGTTTCACTTACTAGTCTTTGGCTCCACGGGAACCGTTTTTCGGGTAGGATTCCAAGTAACATTGGTGATCTAGTCTCCTTGAAGGATCTGAATCTCAATGGCAATGATCTTGTTGGTCTGATTCCTGCTAGCTTGGTGAATATGGGGTTAGGACATTTGGATTTGAATAACAATGGCTTCATGGGACCTGTCCCTAAGTTCAAGGCTGTTAATGTTACTTACGCTTCAAATCCATTTTGTCTTCCTAGCCCTGGTTCTCTTTGTGCCCCTGATGTTATGGCCCTGTTAGGGTTTCTTGATGGGGTGAATTATCCGGACAAGCTCGTTGGATCGTGGACTGGTAATGATCCGTGTAGAACGTCTTGGCTAGGAGTAGGGTGTGATCCTAGTGGCAAGATCATTACCTTAAACTTGCCAAAATCCAATCTTTCTGGTACTTTGAGCCCTTCTATTGCAAATCTTGATTCCCTTACTCATATACATCTTGAGTCCAACAATCTCTCCGGTCAGATTCCTAGGAACTGGACTGGTATGAAATCTTTGATGTTTTTGAACTTGAATGGAAACAATATCTCCCCCCTCTTCCTAAATTTGGTTCCAATGTGAAGCTTTTCTTAGAGGGCAACACCTTATTGAATCCCAAGTCCAACCCCTCGTCTCAGGGTTCACAAGACACTCATACCCCGTCTTCATCTGTATTCTCCAATTCTACCTATGAACCTGGTAAAGGGAAAAGCTCCAAGAAGATGTATGTAATTGTGGGCCCGGTCGCTAGTTTTGCCGTTCTTGTTTGCTTGGTTCTACCACTCTCGATTTATCTTTGTAAGAAGAGAAAAGATGGAGGAGCCACTCCAGGCTCACTCGTGGTTCATCCTAGAGCTCCATCTGACTCTGACAACACGGTCAAGATTGTGGTGGCGGATAGCACACATAGAAGTGTTTCTTCCTTGAATAGTGGCTCTGCTAGTGGGGAATCTCATGTGATCGAGGCTGGGAACCTCGTTATATCCGTTCAAGTTCTTAGAAACGTGACACAGAACTTTGCCCCGCAAAATGAGCTTGGCCGGGGTGGCTTTGGGGTCGTTTATAAGGGCGAATTGGACGATGGAACTAAGATTGCAGTAAAGAGAATGGAAGCCGGGGTTATTAGCAACAAAGCCTTGGATGAATTTCAATCTGAAATCGCTGTTTTGTCCAAAGTTCGTCACAGACATTTAGTGTCTCTTTTGGGGTATTCTATTGCAGGCAATGAGAGGCTTCTTGTTTATGAGTATATGTCTCAGGGGGCTCTTAGCAAACATCTTTTTCAATGGAGGAAATTGCAGTTAGAGCCTCTTTCTTGGACAAGGAGGCTCAATATTGCATTGGATGTTGCTCGAGGAATGGAGTACCTTCATACTTTAGCTCATAAGAGTTTCATTCACAGAGACCTTAAGTCTTCTAATATCTTACTTGGTGATGATTTTCGAGCTAAAGTTTCCGATTTTGGCCTCGTTAAACTTGCCCCCGATGGAGATCAGACATCTGTCGCCACCCGGCTTGCTGGAACGTTTGGATACCTAGCACCAGAATATGCTGGTAAGTAAACTTTATATAAGGTGTTTTGGACGAAAATAACCCTTCCCCTCTCTTCCCTTACTTGACTGATGAGCTCATTTCATTGAGAGTAAAAATGTCGATTTTGATCATATTGATGTTTTGTTAAGAATGTCTAAATATTATGATATATATACAATCTGGACTCTTTTGTGTTATGAAGTATGTTTTGCATTATATTGCCTTCAATGCACGAAAGTATAGTCTGAGTATGATCACTACATAGTTGGGATCAAGTTGTCTGAAATGATGTGTTGCTTTTATTGCTATGTCACAATATTTAGTTTGATGATGAATAACTAAATATATACTAAAACATGTGACCTTGTAATGGCCACGTTATGCAGTTACGGGTAAAATCACGACAAAGGCGGATGTCTTCAGTTTCGGTGTAGTGCTGATGGAGCTACTAACTGGAATGATGGCCCTAGACGAGGCCCGGCCCGAGGAGAGCCAGTACTTGGTGGCATGGTTCTGGCAGATCAAATCGAGCAAAGATAAGCTCATGGCAGCGGTAGACCCGTCTCTGGACAAGAAAGATGAAACGTTCGAGAGCATCTCCATCATTGCTGAGCTGGCTGGTCATTGCACAGCAAGGGAGCCCGGTCAACGGCCCGATATGGGCCACGCTGTCAACGTCTTGGGCTCACTTGTCGAGAAGTGGAAACCGCTCGAGAATGAGACCGAGGAGTATTGTGGGATTGATTATAGCCTTCCGCTTGACCAGATGGTGAAGGATTGGCAAGAAGCTGAGGGGAAGGATATGAGCTACATGGACCTTGAGGATAGCAAGGGGAGTATACCGGCCCGGCCCGCTGGATTCGCGGAGTCGTTCACTTCGTCGGATGGCCGTTAGGACAGGTAGATGTGGATAGCTTGTTTTGATGTTGTGTAAGAAGTTGTTTGTGTTTCTTGAGCTTTGGTTTGTATCAATCTTTTGCAATGTAGATATAGAACCTTTTGTTTTGAATGACATTGTTTCAATATGGATTTTTCTTCTTTGCAATCTCTCTGTGTTGTTGAAATGTTATAGATGTTATATCGAGATATATGTGTGTGTATATATATATATATATTCATGCTTGATTTTGTGTTGTTCCTATTTCAGAAAAGGAGTATGAGAAAAATTAAATCCACAAGAAAAAAAGAAAAGAAAGATAGTGATGATTTCTTTAATGCGCAAAGAAAATGGGACATATATATTTCCAACAGCTAGAAATGGACTAGTCTCAATTATTAAACCTTTTCTCAAAACACATAAACACACATTTGCTCTTCTCCAAATTCATTTTATCTTGAATTGATCCAACAAATTCCACTTTTTTTCCTTAATTACCAAAAAAATCACTAACCAAGCATATTATTATGATATAAAAACACCATCCACATTTTTATATAGATTGTTACTGTATCAAATTAATTTTTACGCTCTTAATGTCATTTTTTAAGGTCGTCACTTTGAAAAATCCACAGTGTAGTGAAAATCGACCCAAGAACGTGACAAGTGTTGATAAATGGGGCAAATAATTGTGAAATTTGATTGGTTAAAAGGTGCAAAGATGATGATGGATCAACGTCAATTGCCTCCCTCAATGTTTGGTTGTTGTGTGTGGAACGTGAAAGTCAATTTCATTGTCATAATAACTATGCCATGTCTTCTTGTCACTCAAAACCAACCCAAACATGTGATTACGTTTTTTGACATGGAATTATTGCAATTATTGTAATTATTATTTAGAGTTGTCTCAATTTTATTAGTTATTCGATTTAGTTGATATCTAGTTAAGCTCCTCTTTATATCATGCGCTGTCAATGTCACTTTCCAATACCCTAATCTTTACCTAATATTTCATTCCTTCTTTTGTTCATTAATTTCACACTATTAATGTTTTGCACTTGTCTTTTTTGACAACTTATTTGTAAATAAACATGTGTATTGTTATTTTAATGAATAATGATGAAGAGGGTTGTACCAACAAACAAGTTGATACTCGATTCGAAATTGTTTGATAAAAATTTCAATTTGAACTCGATTCGATTGATATATCAAAGAAGTTTGAACATAATTTTATGTTCAATAAAATCTTAAGCTCGATTTCAACTCGAGCTCGACTCGAATTCAACTAGTCTAAAACTCGTTCAAGTTCGATTCAGTTAATTATCAAACAAGCTCAAACATAATTTGAAAGCTTGATTATATTTCAAATAAGTTTAAACAATTATACTTTCGGTTCAAAGCGTATCATTTACCTCCCTAGTTGTACAAATCTATATCTATACTAAAGGAATAACTAAAAGTGACACATGTTACTCTCTGGTTAATCCTATTTAATTACAATTTAGATCATTTAATGTTTATAAGTTATTATAATTATAGAGCATTTAATGAGATAATAATAATTGAATAATCTATATCTATACTAAAGGAATAACCAAGAGTGACACATGTTACTCTCTGGTTAATCTTATTTAATTACAATTTAGATCATTTAATATTTATAAGTTACTATAATTATAGAACATTTAATGAGATAATAATAATTGAATAATAAAATTCTAATAGTTATGATTTATAATAAAATTTTAAATTATAAAATTTTAGGTAAATATTTTAATTAAAGTTGATGTTTGCAATTACGTACATTAAATGATAATTAAAAAAATCACATAATTAAATTAAAATTACATACTAATTAAATTAAGAATTAATGATAAATGATAATAATTAAATTTATTTATAAACAACAATTTCAAATTTCTCAATTAATATTAAAATACCGTATGATATACGAGACTTACGCCATAGTTTAGAATAAATGATGACCTGTTTTGAAGTTTGAATATTTGATTATAGTTCAAGAATTAGCCCAATGGATTAAACCAAACCCCAAAGTTTCTGATTTTGGGTTTCATAATTTCAAGTGAAGCCCATTAGAATCTTGATGATTATAATTGGGCCGCCTTTAAATACAGTGGGCCCAAATTCTGAACTCAGTTGTCCAAATTTCAAGTCCTGCCGTTAAAATAACCGCCATTTTCCCCTTTTCTCACACATGGCTAAAACCTTAAACCCTAATTCATGAATTTCAATTGAAAAGAAATTGAAAATTTGAGTTAGAACAATCCTCGCAATCGCATATAAACTTCGGCGATTATTGAGATTTTCCTTCGAAATTAGTTGGAAAACCAGGTCGAGGAAGTTCGAAAATGGTGAAACCCAAATCCCAACCGAAGAAGTCAAAAGGCCGCGGGTGGACTTCAAAGTAATGATGAGAAGTTCTTCAATTTGTTGAAGTTTAGTTTTTTAGTAAAAAAATTGGATTTTCAATCTGTTGTGAGTGTGAATTTACATAGTTTCGAATTTGTTTTTGCAGAAATTTAAGCGGAAACTCGGCAGGAAATTGCCGCCTCCGAAGAATGCTACGAACACTGAGATTAAATCTAGAGCTATTGTTCTTCCGGAGCAGAGTATAGCTTCAGAAAAGGCGGGTTTAGCAGTTAGCAAAAAGGGATTGACGTTAAAGGAGCTTCTTCAGCAGACAAGCCATCATAATGCCAAAGTCCGAAAAGGTCACATTCGATGCTTTAGTTTAGCTTTGATCAGATACTTGATGTGTCACTGGATATACATTTGAAATTTTTGGATATTCTGTTGATATTGAATTGGTTACTCTTGGGTTTGTGCATTTCAATCTTATTGAATTGAATCTCTACTAAGTCGTGTTCATAATTCATAATAATGTGTTGATTTCTTTAATGCCTTTGTTCACACTTTGTGCTTAATAACAAACTTTTATGTCCCGTTCCCAGATGCATTGCTAGGTATTAAAGATATCCTGGTTAAATACCCAACTGAGCTGAAGTTGCATAAGCTTGCTGTTGTAGAGAAACTTCGTGAACGCATTGGTGATGATGATAAGTATGTTCGCGAAATGCTTCATCAGCTTTTCAAGTCAGTAATTTTCTCTGGGAGTGCGAAGGTATTTATGATATTGTGGAGTATTTCCTGTATAAAGTTTCTATAAACTTATTTTTGTCTTTTTTAGTGTCTGGATACCTTTAATTTGGGTCGTTCTGCTATCCATTTATATTTGTCTCAGTTCTTACTCAGCATAATATCTGAAATATATTGCTTATCCTAAGCTTCATTTAGCCTAATATTTAGCTTTTAAGATAGTGGAATCAATGTTGTTTTGAGCTTTTGTGCTCAAAGGGAGTCCAATCTTTACTATACAAGGAACTAGCGTGTCTTCAATTATATGTCAAGAAGTTATTGGAAAGCTGCTTTTGTTGATATTGACAATTTCAGATGTTTATAAATTGAAGTTGGATGTGCTCTAGTTGATTTTATGCTTTGCTCTTACAGGATAACCAAAGCCCATTAGTTTCCTTGATGATGGCGTATATATTCAATGCTATGACACATCTAGCAATAGATGTGCGTTTGATGGCTTTCAAATTTTTCGACCTAGTTGTCCAGTTCTGCCCCTCTTCATTTTCTTCTTATGCTGAAAAGGTAGGCTTATATCTTTTCCTTGCCACTATGGTGCGTATTGCATTACATATATTATCATGTGTGTGCATATTCAAAATGACCTCTGCTAATAAGTTTGTTCTGCCCTTTTCTTTTTTGGGTGCCTTTTTAGTGTATCATTTTTATTCCAAATTTTTGGATCCTATCTGCAGGTTCTCCTGAATTATGAAAATATACTACGGAAGAACCAATTTTTAGAGGACAAGAGCAAATTAAAGAGCATCATTGCTGGACTCGTTCGCTGTTTATCACTGTTGCCATGCAAAGAGAGAGACCAGTCAGCTGTCAAAAATGTATGATCTATTGAATTAATGTTCTAGAGAATTTTTCTTATATTAAATTTTTAAGTTTACTAGTACACTGAAAGGAATGTGCCTTTGAGTGCATTGCCTGATTCTAATATGATGTGAAATACCCATCCACTATGGCCTGAGCAGTTGAAATTACATATCCTCTGTTATTGTTATCTCGGTTAACTATATATGGCATCTCCATCAATATCGCACATTTCATTCCTATAATCTCTAGCCACTTTAAGACAGACGTTGGCCAGTAAACTGTCTTTGTTTCTTTTTTTAACATACCAAATTAATGTTCTGTAATTAAGAGAAAGCTCTGAAGTTGAAGACTTCACAAAAACTGAATTATGAATAAAGTAACAAGAATCACCTTTTGGACTGTGAATAAAGTAACAACAATCACCTCTTGGACTGCTTTCTAATGCTCTTTTCTTTTGAATAAGCCGCATGCTGTCGTCACATATTCTTGTATTGTTTCTTCAAGAACTTCAAGAATATATCTACACATCTCTATGTAGGCATGTAATGTATGTGTATTGGGTGGAGGGGTATTGATATAATATTTTTGTAGTTTCTATTTATAGAAGCCTAGTACCTTAATGCATTTGGCCTTGTATTTGTTGTTTGCTCGCCATAGTTGTATGTTTTTCCTCAGTTGTGTTTTAGATAGAATTCTTATTCAAGACTGCCTTTGTACAGGATGTTCCTACCCATGGGATCCTTCATGCTTTTGAGCCTGAGGCTGCCAGAGAACCTATTGGTGAGTTTTACAAACGTTTTGCTACCCAAGTGCATTATTTTTATTTATCTTTCTCTGTAATTGTTTTGAGTTGATGTATGATTGAGAATATTATGTGTTCTTGTGGAGATTATAGACCCTTTTAGTGCCTTCACCTGCAATACATATCTCATATGTGTGAATGTACATTATTGTAAAATTTGTTTACATGTTTGGCAGGGGTTTTGGATATTTCCAAGCAAGTGAAGGCTCTTTTGCCCATTCTAGTTGGTTCGTTCCATGATTTCATGCCATTGGTGCATGGCACCACCCAACTCGATTTGCAATCATGTGATTGTATGCAATTGATTCTTCAGAGCATAGATATCATAGTCAGATTTTTGGTTAATGAGATTTGTGAACCTGGTTCACAAATTGTCCCAACTTGTCAGAAGCCTAGTATGACCACACACAATCAATTAATATCAACGATGACATTAAAGAAGTTATGGGATGTTTATCCTCTCAACCCGGTTCATCATCTCTCAGGAAAGGTATATGGACCATATTGTATGAAGTATTGTAATAGTGTAGTTCCTGAATTTCTTTGAGTCTCGAATGTGGTTTTCTAAAACTCAGAATTTGTTCATTGAAAGGACTAATCATTCTTGCTTGGTGGTGCCTTGCAGGATGAAGATCGAATGTTCATGCTAAATACTCTAATCACCCAAATATTTTTACAGTTGAGAAACTGGAACTCTTCTCCCTCTGTTTTATTGGATAAGGTCTTGGAATTCATTGAACTTTCACTGGCTACAAAGGTTTGCTTATAGACTTCTATTATTTAGTCTTGTATATATACACATATGATAGTTTTTTAGATTTCTATTTGGTACTTAGCGTGAGAGCTCATAGTAACTATATTTTAGCTGGTACTGGTGGAAACACCTTTATTTTTCATCATCTTATGCTGCTGGTGGTTTTTTTCCCCTCATGAATTGAAGATATTCCTGTGTATAAATCATGGCCAGCACTTCATGGTCGTTTGATATTTGTAGCTGTATGTTATACGTTTTTGTTTCCTCTTTCCTTATATGTCAATTTTTTGAATTCAGCTTCATGATATTGTTGCCTTACGACATAAACATAATTTGCAGATACAATCAGGTAAAGCGTTTCATGAGAAACACTTGCTTCCACTTATACCTTATATTCCAAAGTTAGTAATCCAAATTTCTGGTGATTGGAGGTCTCGTATACTTCAGGTTTGTATGTTAATTCCATTCATTTAATACGTGTTCCTTCTTTATGGTTAGCCACTCTTTAACCTACATTTATTGTTGCAGGCTTTCACTGCAGTTTTCAAGAACTCCAATCCAGAGTCTTCAATGAAATTAGCTTGCATTCTTGCAATTGAAGAGATGCTTGCTCCTGTAAGATGTCTACTTTATGTATCTGTGTTTTGATTCTATGCAAGTATAATAAGAATGATTACTAAAGCTCCTGGATCTATAGCAATTCAAGGAGATTTTTTTGAAAAATTATTTTTTATATGGATCTTTGTAGCACTCTCTGTTGGAGCTTATGGTGGACCCAATACTGTAGTGTTGATTTATTTTCCTCAATGTTGTATGTGTTGAAAATGTTGGCCTCAATTTTTTTGTGCAACAGGAAAGGAGCTCACGTTACCTTGATGCAGATGATTCTACTCTGTTGGACTATCAGATCACTTGGATACAGGATCTTCCTTCATTGCTAATCTTGTTGGATAACAAAAACCCATCATGTACCAAGGTTTTTTCCTGGCATCTGTATTGGTTTAAAATTCTCTCCTGAGTGCTCCCACCTTCAAGCATTATCTTGTCTGTAATGGTTCTTTTTGCAGGCTGTGTTGCGCCTTATACTTTGTGTAGGACAAACTGCTCCAGCTAACTCTCCATTCTCTCGGGAATTTGACACTATGCAGTATGAATTTATAGATTTTTTCAGCAGGAGGGTTGAGAATGGTACACATCTGAAGGTTCTCCCTTTTTTTTTTCTCCGTTGGTTACATTTGTGATATGATTAATATAATAGACTGCTTTTGCAGCCATATGCTATGGTCCCTTCATAAGGGTTGCAGCAGATATTCAGGAGCTTGCCATCTGCTGCCTTTATTATTTTGCCTTAATTGATTCCTTGCTTCTGCAATCACTAATACCATGTTGCATGAGTAAGTATCATAGAAGTCAGATGCTCTTTTGCTGTTATACTTATTTCTTTTATTTTCTGTAATAGACAATCTCTTTGAAGAGATTTTTTATTTTTAGAAATTATTTGATCACTTGTGATCTTATTGGATCCACTTATCCACTTATATAAAGCTGTTAATTACTAAAAAACAAGAAAAGATGTATCATTATGGAAGAGTTGAATAGTTTGTGGATTTCTTTGTCTCTGTATGACAGGTGGTCTAGAGCCGTTTTTTGTTTACCGTGTCTTAGAAGTTCTGCAATCTGCCTTTAAAGCTGGACATATCCAAGTTGCAGACTACATAAGTTTCCATGTCACTTTACTCTCACGGTTCCAGGTTTATGCAGGTACCCTTTTTAATATAATATTGTCATCCCCCCATTCCTGGTCATAAATTGCCCATAAAGCCATTTTGACAAAGGAAGGACAAAAAAAAAAACTCGATCCTCCTTTCACTCTTTGATTCTTTGTTATTCTTGCATATCCAAGTATGCTTAGTGTTTTCTTTGAAGTGGAATTGAGTTGTGGATTGTTTAATAAAAAATATTATTCCATTTTGCATTGAAATTATTGTAGATTTCTTTTGCATTTATTATGTTGCTTTGCTTTGCAGAAGAAATCTGCCCAGACATGAAGTACGATGGGAAGCCAAATCGCAAGACATTTAAACATGTCACTAGCATTGTCTGTTCGTCTTTGTCACAGATAGGTGATGATACTCTTGTTATGGAGATGCTGGAGAAGATAATTGTTGATCACATTGTATGTTCTGACCACCATCTTCTTTCCTCTTTTGTTGGTTTATCCTTCTTCTCATGTTTATCATGTTCTTCGAACTTCATTACAAAGTTCTTGATCTCATTGCAAAAGCTTATAAATTTGTATCTGTATAATATTTCTCAGTGTGGGGATACACCAATGGACAATAAGTGCGCCTTTCTCAGATTGCTCATCACACTAGACTCAAAACCGTCTAGACTTTCAGATCAGAGTATTGTCAACATAAGCCATGTTCTTCCCAAATACATGATCAATGCTATAACGGTCGGTACTTTTTCTTTGAAGTTGATTTATAATTTTATTTCCACAGTTCTGTTTCTCTTGAAATCAGTCATTTTGATGCAGAATGTAGAGGAAAGCGATCAAAAGTCGACTAGAATCAACTTCGTAAAAAGACGACAATATTACTTATTACCATCCTTTTATCTTATCCATGGGAACAGAAAATTATTGATCTTGTGTTAAATGTGATGGGATCATGGATCTCTGAGCGTAGTTCATCCCTTGGTTCTGATCGTTCAACTACAACATGTGCCATCACCTCTGTGCTACTACACATGTATAAAGAACCCAAAATCCAACCAACTCTATTGTCATGCAAGGTTGAAATGGAGACTATGTTGCAAAACCTTCTCGATTTATTGGTAAGTGTCTATCTTCTGTTTAGCTATTTAAACCTCAACTTCGACTCAAGATTTGTTATGGTCTGACTTTTACTTGTTGACAGTCTTGTGAAGGGTCAAAGTTGACTTTGGAAGAAAGGCACAAAATTCAGAGTGCATATGATCAATTGAGAGCAATCACCAATAATGCATTGGCAGAAGAGACCTGATTTGGGATAAATGACTAGTATGTCTACTTCCTAATCATCCCTTTTCAGTATTGTTTATCTCTTTTGCTTAGTGAAACCTTTCGTGTCAAAATGTGATCCGGTTATTGTTCTTTCTACCCATTTTTTCTGCTTAAAGGTCTCATTTTCTAATGTACTGCAATCCAGTGGATGCGGAGAAGACAGCTCAAGAGCAAGCAAATCGAATGAGCACCTTTGAGCCCTGCTCTTTATCAGAAAATCTCACTTTCGACACTTGTTGGCTCACATGAAATCATCCATTCGAATCCGCCCTTTTATATCTGCTGTTCCTTTTATGTTTAGCAGATGGATGTTTCTATGAAAGGGCAAAAGCAAGCAGCAAAATGTGCATATTTAGATTAGAGACTTGAGTAATATGGTACTGTGTATACTCTCTGATTTAATGGGCTTCTAAATTTTGGGAGAATCAAAATGCTGCATTGATTTGTATTTTTGGATATTAATTTTTCGTTTTTGAAAATCGATATTATATGTAACCTGGATTTTTATGAACTTGGACACGAAAAGTCCTATCATTGTAAAATACAATTCATTATTTATCACCAAAAGGAACCCATTTTGGGATGTGTTACAATTCTTCTACGTTTATGCCTTTTCCTTTTCAAACTTACACATGGATAGTTTATAATTTAATTTTAGTATATATAGAAGTGTAAAAATTATAACTCAAATGACAAAGTATTTGTTTTGTTATAATCAATAACGTTATTGTTACTTAAACACCAATGATGTATTTAATCATTGAAAATCTAATTTTATAATTCTTTGAATAATTTTTTTAAAAAATAAAAGCAGGCTACTTATTGGCTATTGCGTTAATTGGGCCTACTGGGCCTCAAGGCCGCAGAGATTAACGAGGATCCATTTACCATGAAATGGCCCAATATTATTGGCGGGAGATATACGAAACCAAAAATATTTGCGCGGCTTTTACTGTTATCACTCTCACAATCAATCATCAAAAATCGAAAGCAAATTCAAAAGGCGAGATTAAATCGAAGAAGATGCAGTCAAAGATCAGCGCATTCTTCAAGCCGTCACCTTCTTCGGATCAGGAATCTCCATTTTCCTACAATTTGGTTGGTGTTGAATCTGAGATATTAGCTGAAGAACCAGAAATCACTGTCACCTACAAACGCAGGAGTTCTGACTCTCAAGGGTAAACTCATTCATTTATTTCGAGATTTTGTTCTCGTCTTGTAGTTGTTAGTATTAAGGTTAACATAAGTTCGATCGAAAATTTGTGGAAATGCACAAATTTTCCTGTATGTCGATTCTCGGTTCCTTTGATTTTCAAATTAGGTTTTCTTACTATCTAATGGTTGGTGGTGCGGTTGATGTGTTATAATGATCAATGTTCTCTAAGTTCACTAATTTCTGGACTTGAGGTGGCTATGTTTGTTCTGGACTTAAAAGTTGTGGATTATTTATTGTCCTGCTCCTGAGATGTTCTGATTTATAAGCTTAGACTTTACTGGTGAGCTGTTATTTAGTGATTTTCTTGTGGTTGCTTTCTCGACTTTGTTAATGTTGAAATTTGGGTTTGGTTTTCTTGTAGTGAGATTCATGGTGGATTGAATAGTGAATCATTAGAGAAACAAGATCTTGACGATAACTTGACCAAATTGGAGAAAGCCAAGCATAGCAAAGTTCTGAATAAGAAGAGAAACTATGCTCAGTTATATTTGGAGGTCGGTCAGTCGGATTTTCTATTGCGTACGTGTAAGATTTGCGGTTTCAAGTATGCTCCTGGCGACAAAAATGATGAAAGGGTCCACAAAACATTTCACAAGAGTTGCACCCATGGGGTACCTTTCAAGGTAACCAGGTGATATGCGATATTTGTGTTATATTTAATTCGTCTTCGCTATGTTCTTTTATCTTTGTCTGTTATTTATAACTGAAATAAATCACCTGCTTACAAGGGTTGGCGTGGTGAAAAGGTCATATATGCACTTGAAAGGGGGCGAATTATTTTGGTGGAAGATGGTGATCCTTCTTTGCAGCAAAAAAAGGTGCTGAATGGTTAGCACCTTTATCTTTTGATTAACAAATTTGGTTAGCATTTTTCTTTTGAGGCGTTATAATGGTGAATCATGTGACAATGCAGGTTCAGGAAGTTGTGCACATGATGGAAATGGAGCTCGGTGAGGGGTGGATACTTAATAAGAACTGCAAGGTATGCTTAAAATCCCTCTCTGCAACTTCTCAAGATCAAACATTCACAGTTCCATGAAGTTTATAGTCATTTGTTGTGTCAAGAATCATGATGGATGTTCTCATTTTTTATCTCTTTCATTGCAACATCAAATATTAAAGTCTCTGATTGTCAAAATTTGTGTGCAATTCTGAGGCAACTCCATGGCTGCAAGTAGTAAGGAATTGATACATTTAACATGATAGCAGGTATATCTATTTGTTTCATCACAAAGAATATCTGGATGTCTAGTTGCCGAACCAATAAAAGAAGCCTACAGGTTTCTCTCAAGCTCAGTGGGCATAAAACCTAATGTTGAAACAAAGGAGAAAAAGAGGAAGTCAACAACCCTTCAATTTGGTGGTGTTAGTCTCCAGAGGGAAATCATAAGAAAGAATATCATCAAAAGTCCTGAAGAAAGAAGCCATGATGGAGTAATTTTGTGCAAGGACGAGGCTCTACCAGCTGTATGTGGCATTAGAGCCATTTGGGTCACTCCTTCTAACAGGAGGAAGCACATAGCCAGTAGTCTACTTGATGCCTTAAGGTAATTTCATTTCACATTAAACGAGAGATAAGTTTCTCTGGAAGAAAGTGAGTTATATGACTAGAGACCAAGCCAGCTTTCACATCTTGAATATCATGAACTGAAAATTCTGTTCTTGATTCTTGAGAACTAAAACTAATTCAAGAATGGTATTTCTTCACAACAGGAGGAGTTTCGTCGAAGGCGTGATTCTGAACCGTACGGAATTAGCATTTTCTCAACCCACTTCACTTGGGAAGGCTTTGATTTCCAGCTATACAAAAACAAATTATTTCTTGGTCTACACAACAGCTAATATGATGAGCTAGAGGTTTGGTCTGCTTCCAAGCTATTTTCAGGTAATAATTTCTTGTTCACATGATTTACAATCTTAGCACTTTTGCCATGAATTTTATCTTGTTCTATAACTGAGCACAATCAACTGATTGAGAAGAGTGAAATTCTTTTTGCATAGATATCCATTCTAATGCTCCTTATTAATCTTTCATCAAGCCATTTCTTTAAAGGGCTATTTTTGTTCCACAACACTAGTGTTGCTACTTCCTCTTGGTAATACTACTAGGTTTATCAAAAGTCACCTCCCATTTCAAACCGTATTTTATCTCGTATTTCATTTTTATCGATAACTTTTACCATCTAGAGGAAGTGCAGGAAAGCTTAGACAACAGATCATGGCCCTATAGAACACTGCATGTTATATAGTTTTGAACCACTGAGTTTCAACTGAATAGGGTACTTAGAGAGATCCTTTTGAACATCGAAATCTTTGGTAATTTTGAAGTGGTCAGAAAAATCAGTCAAAAATGGTATGTCGTGTTTGATCAGTTTGAATTGATTTATACCAAAAAAATAAATTTTAAGGGATTAAATTATTTGCAGCCACTAGAGAAGTATATTATGGGCTCAGAGATTCTAACTTTTGTACGTAAAGTGAGGAGTTCAAACAGAAGTTGATGAACCAAAGTTTGTTCAATTTCCTTGACTCCATTTTTGTTTCGTACACTAGTTAATCACTGTCCGAATTTTGTAGACACAAAAAATTAAAATATTTCTTTTACTGTTTGAAAATTTCACCAATTGATACCTTGTGCCGTTGGTACTTCTATTTTGGAGTTTATTATAAAATTTGAATAAGTGAACAGAAACAAATTATCTTCACTTTTGTAATTCAATTACCATTTCTTTAAAAAAAATTCAATGATTTTTTTGTTGATTTAACCATAACTGTTATATTGATGATGATCAATTCAACAAAAAGACAAGCATTTTGTTCGACTTTGACTTGTTTGTAGATAGTCAAATTTTATTGAAAGATCATAATACGTCATGAATAAAATCGTCTATGAATATCTATTTTGATTAATTTTAGGGATTAGTTAAAACAAACCCTAATTTTAAAAAATCCAATCAATTGGTATTTATACATATCTTTTGCTAGCCAATTAGAAATTGTCATTTCTCAAAATTTCTAAATCGTATCAAAACAAATATATAGTTAATCTATATAACTATCTCAAAGAAGTGGATGAATATCAAATTGTGATAAACCAGTAAATCATTCCATCAAAATCCTTGAACTATTGAGCTATACAAAACGTACAATGCAATAGTTTTGGTAGCGAAAAATTAAATGATAAATGAAATGAATCAAATAAAAAGTTTTTGATCAAATTGCAAAATGGATTATGGTTTACGTTAATTAAAGCAATCCTTTATTTTATTAGCACGTGTTTTACTTATACGTTTATTATTGGCCAATCATTGTAGTCTTAAAAAATGAATAGTGAGAAATTTGGAAGATGAGCTATGAATTTCCGGTGAAGAACACTATTTGTTTCCATGAAATTTTCTAATCGATTATTATCGACAATATTTACCCGAAATGTGCATCTTTCAAATTCGAAGCCCACTTTCTATTTCAGTGAAAATCAACAATTTGGTAGCAATAAATTCCAGTTAATTTTCTACCATTGAATTCTTCACCTCTAGGACGCGTATTTGCATTTAATTATTTGGTCCCACTCATAATACTTATAACTCAAAATATAGATATTCATTTCTGAAAATAACTGAAGAAAATTAGAATAATAATAACTTTACAATTTAGAAAGATAAATGAAAAAGGAAGGTTTAACATAAATGTTTATTGAAAACTTTCTCTTAAGTTAAAAAAAATGAAATCCTTTAAAGTAAACTATATGTTGGAATAATTTGGTGATGATTTTCATAATTAAATTATTGTAGTATGTAGACTAGTGTCTTTCTCCCTTTTTTCTTTTACTTAAATTTGGTGATGATTTTCCCTATGCCCATTTATTTTTTAAGATATTATTTTTATTTTGCCAAAGTAGTTAATGCAGCAAATGCGATGAACTATAACTTCTAAATCTTAATGCAGATCTTACTGACACATCATTTACACTTATTATCTTCTTTTTTTCCCTTTTTTTTTTTCTGTCTATTTTGCAACCAAAATTTATTCTAAAAATATTAAAGAAAAAAGTACATCTGAAATCCTTGGTACTTTCCACTTTCATATATCGGATTGTGAGAATTTACTTTACTTTTATTTGTAGCTATTAAGTTTCGTAATTTCAATTGCGTTTGTATTTGTAAAAGCTGAATAATTGTAATTTAATTTGAGTCAAATTAAATCCATATTACTAAATGACAAGCTTATCAAGAATGACTCATATTTCACCGATAGATAGGATAACAGAAATCCGATTTTAATTTCGAAAAATATTATCCAAAATAATAAATGTAACCTTCTGAGATTTGTAACCGAAGAGAAAGGTAGGCGCAGTCAGGTCCCAAGTCAAAAGCTCATACACAGGGCCAGTATCGTCCTTTACCTTTCTCGATAAGAAAGAGCACAAAACGGACTAACAAATAATAATTTCAAAAAATAAGAATAGTAATTTTTTCAAATAATAATTTAACGAAGAGAGGGGTAAAAAGGTAAAAACAGAGAGGCAAACAGTATAACCCACATTCATAATTGCTTGGAGGTCAAGTAATTTCCAGATTAAATTCTCTGGAAGCTACCCTATCAAATCCACGTAATCTGCATTTAATCCCGAAAATACCCTCACCGTCATATTTTAATACCCTCCAGGTCCCCTCATAAACCCCACCTTAACCTCTCTATATAACCTCCTATCCCTTTTCGATACGACTCCATTTTTATTTTCTCTGTTTCTCTTTGGGCTTTTGAGGTTGATGCGATGGTGGAGGGCGGCGTGGGACCGGGGTTTCCGGTGGTTTTCTTCGACGGCGAGAGGGAGATGAATATCGGGGAGGTGAAGATCAATCCGACGCTGGAGTATAAACCGTTTCAGCAGATGTTGAGCCAGAAGATAGGGATCTCTCCCAACCAAATCTCTATCTACCTCATCGACCGGAGGAAGAACCCAAATTCGCCATTCGCGGAGGACCGCCGGAAGATTCCGATCACCGGTAAGGTTAATTTCAATACGATTTGTCGCCAGAAGGACTGCTGCTTTCTGGTCGTGTTGAAGAGGTCTCGGAAGTCGAGGAGTCGAAGGGAGAGGATGGTTCAGGGCCTTGATTTCGCCGATTTCCTGCCGGACGACGAGATTTCTCCGCCGGCGGTGCACTCTGCGCCGGAGAATTTGGTACTGCTCCGCAGGAACCAACAGCTGCCGTTTCACGATCAGATTACGCAGGCGGAGCTGGCGCACATGAGTGATCGGATGCAGAGCTTCAGAGTTCAGAGAGAGAATTATCAGATTGCGATGGCGAGAGGAAACTTGAATTCTCCTGAATTCGGCTCGGATCTTGGCTTCGAGACGCCAAACCAAATCCCGAATATGAGTGTGGATTTGGTCCCCGATTTATTTTTGACTCATTCAGAAACTAGGAAGATGACGACGAACAATGACAACACCAACAACAACAACAGAAAAGCCTTCTGCGAAGAGTGTGTGAATGCGGAGAAGAACAGGAAGACGGTGTCGTTCCATCACTGCGTAAACGACGCCGTTGTCCACCGGTTCGCCACCCAGTGGGGGCCGATTCGTCGGCCGGCCTGAACCGTTTCCGTAAGAGCTTTTGCGTTTTTTCTATAAACAGTACAGTTTTTCTTTTATTTTTTTGGCTTTTTTTTTCTCTGGAAAAATACAGCTGGAGATGGTTCGTCTAGAACCATGACTTCTATGTGAAAGGGGTAGAATAGTAAATTTGCGTGGATTCAAACCACATCTTCATAAATATACTCGCACACCGTAGGCACTCGTAACATTCATCTAAAGTAGGTGAGAGAGAGAGGGAAGAGAGAGGTAATGGGCCGTTGGGCCTGATTTTGATTGGTTTGAAAAGTGAGCAGTGGTGGAAATTTGTAAATGGGCCGTGGTTTTGGGCCTTTGGATTGTGTAGGGTTCAACTGGGTGTTTGGACATTAATCTTCAATTGTTTTTCCCCCTAACTGCATGATTCTGTTACTTTTATTAGAATGGTATTAAATGACTTTCTTTAAATTTCAGAAAATTGAGGTATAATCATGAATTTTATGCCTAAAACATTAAATTGACTGCAATATTTGTTGTCGAGTGCATTCGTTTCAAATTATTGATTAGGTTTGGTTGTATCTATATTATATTATTATTGATTAGGTTTGATTCCACTTGATTATGATTCATTCTCATGGTCACAAGGTTGGGATATTCCTAATAAAATTCCTACTAAAGGCCAGCAAATGGACCCACATGACTCATATATGCATGTAAAATAGACCTTTCATTAACCAAAAAAAAAGGTTACCATTTCCCAGAAAGTCAAGTCAAATAGGTTTTGAGTTCAATCCTTAAAATATTATATTCATCGAAATCTTTCATTTATTTAAACTACTGATAAACTGACATTAATAACCAGAGGAAATGTGTCAAAAGGACAAAAAAAAAATATAAATAATTGACTTTTCTATTATTCAATTTAATAAAAGTATTTTATACCATAAAAGATAATAAATTGATCTTTTCTACATTATTTTGACTCAGTCATGGACAAATGATTGAGTAATGATCGAGTGATAATATATTATATTTATTTATACTATTATTTAACAATTGATTTATCCAACAAATCATATAAATTGATAAAAGTAATTAAGTTGATAAATGAGGCTCTATTAATAGAAAAAAATGAGGATCGTTTAATTAAATGATTTTAGATATATTAAATTGAAACTGTTTAAAATTAAACTAGTAAATAATTAAACAAATTTACGATTAAACAAATTAAACAAATTTTCAATTTTCTAGGATTTACTCGAACCACTATGTGAAATACATAGTAGTTCGATTAATAGTGTAAAAAACCAATTTTTGTTCAATTAATCGAACCACTATGTCAAATACATAGTGGTTCGATTAATTTTGTAAAAAACCAATTTTTTCACTAGTAATCGAACAACTATGTCAAATTAATAGTGGTTCGATTAATAGTTTAAAAAACCATACAAAAGTTAATTGAACCATTCAAAAGTTAATCAAATTGAAACAAATTAATTCAAACCATACAAAAGTTAATCGAACCATTCAAAATAGGGGTTAATCGAACCATTCAAAATTAATCAAATTAATTGAAACAAATTAATTCAAATTCAAATTAATATATTAATTTAATTGTGGTTAATCGAACCATTCAAAATTAATCAAATTGAAACAAATTAATTCAAACCATACAAAATAGGGGTTAATCGAACCATTCAAAATTAATCAAATTAATTGAAAGTTAATTCAAATTCAAATTAATATATTAATTTAATTGTGGTTAATCGAACCATTCAAAATTAATCAAATTGAAACAAATTAATTCAAACCATACAAAATACTGGTTAATCAAGCCACTATTATTAAATTATGTATATATAATACTAATACATTAGTTTACTTTTAAATACTTTTCATAGAACCACTTTTACAATACATTAATCGAACCACTTTTACACATTGAAGTAATACATTTCATTCATTTCATTTAACCACACATTGAAGTAATATATTTCATTTCATTTACACATTTATAGTGGTTCGATTAATAGTGTAAAAAACCAATTTTTGTTCAATTAATCGAACCAACATGTCAAATACATGGTGGTTCGATTAATTGTGTAAATAACCAATTTTTTACTAGTAATCGAACCACTATGTAAAATTAATAGTGGTTCGATTAATAGTTTAAAAAATCATTTTTTGTTCAATTAATCGAACAACTATGTCAAATACATAGTGGTTCGATTAATTGTGTAAAAAACCAATTTTTTCACTATTAATTGAACAATTGAATTGAAACAATGGCTCGATTAAACAATTTGAATTCAATTACTTCAATTAAATTGAACAATTTAATTGAAATAATGGCTCGATTAAACAATTTGAATTCAATTACTTCAATTTAATTGAACAATTGAATTGAAACATATAATTTAATTGAACAATTGAATAATTTAATGGAGTGGTTCGAGTACTACATAAATTAATTGAAATTAATCGAGCACTAAGTGGTTCAAGTACATTTATAATCGAGCACTAAGTGGTTCGAGTACATTTAAAATTAATTATACTACATTTAAATTGAACATAGTGTAATAGTGTAAATGGTTCGAGTACATTTTATTATCGAACCACTATTGTAATAATTTTTCCTTTAAATAATTAGTGGTTCGTGTTATCAATTTGGATTTGATAAATTGGATTTGATACATATTGGATTTGATAAATAAAATTTACTTTAATATACATAATTTACTTTAATTACATAATTTATAATTTATATTCACTATTAATCGAACCAATATGTCAAATTCATAGTGGTTCGATTAATAGTGTAAAAAATCAATTTTCTAGGATTTACTCGAACTACTATGTAGTATTCATAGTGGTTCGATTAATAGTGTTAAAAACCAATTTTTATTCAATTAATCGAACCACTCAAAATGAATGATAATTTGAAGTTCGATTAAATTTCATTTGGTTCGATTAAACAATGAATGACAATTTAATTATTAATTATTAATTCAATGATGATTAATCGAACCACTCCTTTAAATTGAATGATAGTTTAATTATTCTATTGGAATTTCATCTAATCGAACCACTTTCCATTCCAATAGTGTATTAATTAGTGAAATTTCAATAGTGTATTAATCAAATTCCAATAGTGTATTAATTAGTGAGTTTCTTTCCATTTCAACTACAATTGGAATTTTATCTAATCGAACCACTTTCCATTCTAATCGAACCACTTGATTAATTAGTGACTATTAAACCAAGTTTAAATGAATAATCGAACCACTATGTAAAATACATAGTGGTTCAATTAATAGTGTGTTAAATCAAATTTGAATTTGAATTTGGTTCATTTAATTGTATTAATCAAACCACTCGAACCACCTAAATTAAATTGAGTAATTCTATTAATCGAACCACTTAATTGAATAATCGAACCACTTAATAAACTATAAATTATAGTGGTTCGATTAACATTATAGTTAATTGTAGTTCGATTACTATAAAGTATAAATCATAGTAATTATAGTGGTTTGACATCGTGGTTCGATTAATTTTGAAAAAATTGGATTTTTACACTATTAATCGAACCATACAAAAGTTAATCGAACCATTCAAAATAGTGGTTAATTGAACCATTCAAAATTAATTGAATAAAAATTAGTTTTTTACACTATTAATCGAACCATTATGAATATTACATAGTGGTTCGAGTAAATTCTAGAAAATTGGTTTTTTACACTATTAATCGAACCACTATGAATTTGACATCTTGGTTCGATTAATAGTGAAAAAATTGGATTTTTACACAATTAATCGAACCACTATGTATTTGATATAGTGGTTCGATTAATTGAACAAAAATTGGTTAATTTTGAATGGTTCAATTAACCATTATTTTGTATGGTTTGAATTAATTTGTTTCAATTTGATTAATTTTGAATGGTTCGATTAACCACAATTAAATTAATATATTAATTTGAATTTGAATTAATTTGTTTCAATTAATTTGAATGGTTCGATTAACCCCTATTTTGTATGGTTTGAATTAATTTGTTTCAATTTGATTAATTTTTAATGGTTCAATTAACCACAAATAAATTAATATATTAATTTGAATTTGAATTAATTTGTTTCAATTAATTTGATTAATTTTGAATGGTTCGATTAACCCCTATTTTGAATGGTTCGATTAACTTTTGTATGGTTTGAATTAATTTGTTTCAATTTGATTAACTTTTGAATGGTTCGATTAACTTTTGAATGGTTCGATTAACTTTTGTATGGTTTTTTAAACTACTAATCGAACCACTATTAATTTGACATAGTGGTTCGATTAATAGTGAAAAAAATTGGTTTTTTACAAAATTAATCGAACAATTATGTATTTGACATAATGGTTCGATTAATTGAACAAAAATTGATTTTTTACACTATTACTCGAACTACTATGTATTTCACATAGTGGTTCGAGTAAATCCTAGAAAATTGGAAATTTGTTTAATTTGTTTAATCGTAAATTTGTTTAATCATTTACAATGACTAGTTTAATTTCAAACCGTTTCAATTTAATATACCTAAAATCATTCAATTAAACAATCCTCATTTTTTCTATTAATTGAGCCTAATTTATCAATTTAATCACTTTTATCAATTTATATGATTTGTTGGATAAATCAATTGTTAAATAATAGTATAAATAAATAGAATATATCATCACTCGATCATTACTCAATCATTTGTCCATGACCGAGTCAAAATAGTGTAGAAAATGTCACTTTATTATCTTTTGTAGTAGAAAAATACTTTTGTTAAATTGAATAATAGAAAAGTCAATTACTTATATTTTTTCGTGTAAGATGGGCTGGGATCTCTTAATAACTATCATATAAAAAACCTCGTACTAAAAGTTTGTTAAACGATTTATGTATTAAATTATACTCGCGATTAATGTAAAGTAGATTTGCTATCAAATAATGATCGATTGTTTGCCTCTATGTTACACATGTAATGAATAATTAGATAGGTGCATTGTAATAGATTATTATTTACGTATTGCTTCTTTAATCGTTTAAGGGATATCAATAATCAATGAAACCTGTAAATGCCACGTAATTTAGTACTTATTAAATATGTATAGAGAAAAAAAAAATTGGATCCTCTACTTTGTACATTGTAATATTACTAATATATTTTATACACAATTAAAATGCACAAAGTGTTTTTCATTCTTTACTTGCGTATGGGTTTCAAATTGGTGGATCAAGTGAAGTGTACACATATACTGAAAGCTTGATGTAAGGCCCATATTATTTTTGCAGGACGGATTGTAACTCTTATTTGGGCCTATTGGTCCAGCCCTACTATTTGGGCCTAGTCTGTTCGAGCTAGGCCCACGAGCCTTTTTTTCTTTTTAAATTTATTTAGGTATTCAAAAATTTATTTGTAATTTTGATATTATTAACACAGGTGGAATCTATAGTAACCAATGTCTACTCATGGTAGAGTAGACAATCACATGCACGTGCAGGAAAAAAATGACAGTAGTTTTCGTCTTTTTTCCTTTTAGCAAAAATAAGTGAGGTTGTGATCATTCTTGAGAGGGAAAAACTATTGAAAAAGTGAAGGTTAGGATAAAGATTGGGTAAGAGAAGCAAGACAGTCGTCCACCCATTTCTTCACTGCTCCTTCCAAACTCTGTCATTTTCCATCTTTCCAAATATTTCTCCTTCATCCTTTCATAATTAAGATTTTCTTTATAGTATCATCATATATTTTGAAAAACAAATAAAAGATGTAAAAAAATGTTTGTTGTGTTTAATGAAAAAAGTTAATGATTTATACGTGTGGTCTACGTAGGCCGCCCCCCTGTCTCTTCCTTTTTTTTTTTTTACATGCCTTATATATAATAATAATAATAATAATAATAATAATAATAATAATAATAATAATAATAATAATTCGAGTTATACTTATTCAAAATATTTAATTTTTATTCAACTATGAAAATTAAATAAACGTTTTAATTGAATTGAATGCAAGTTTTTTGTGTGAAGGGGAATTATCAATTTTAATTCGATAACTGATAAGTGTCGTTTTTACTATATTTTTACGTACATTTATATGTTTATTTGAGCATGTTTATGTACGTTTCCATAGTGATTAGATACTTTTGATATATTAGTTGCATTTGATGATTTTGTGTTTAGTTTTGTGTTTTTAATGTAAAAATCGCAAGTTTCAGCTTACATGGGCAGTTGTGGAAGAAATGACATATCTCACGATTTAGAAGTCCAAATTGAAAGATCTAAATTTTGTTAGAAGGCAAAAACTTGCGTACCCGGTGCACCGTACCTTCAAATGTTATTAGTTTGGTATTAGTTATATACTCATAAGGTATTATTAATGTATTCATAAGGTATTAGTGGTATATCTCTGAAGGTATTAGTGGTATACTCATAAGGTATTAGTTGCATATTCATAAGGTATTACGTGTATAACTGAAATATATGTTTTAGTGAATGTATTATTTAAGGTATTACTTGTTACATGTTAAGGTATTAACCATATTACTTAAATATATTACAATTACAATAAGGGTTTGAGGGCACGGTACCCGGGGGTACGCAAGACCTACTCTTGTTAGAAAGCTAAGGAAGAGATGTACAACTTTGATATTTGACACTTTTCCCAATTCGTTCTCCAAGAAAACAGAATATTAAGACAAGATGAAAGATGTGTATGCGTCGTGACAGAGCTTTAGTATTTTGGTTATAACTTTCTCTAAGAGACTGCTATTAAGGTGAAATTTGTGGCATTGGAAAGCTAACTTCAAGACCTACAACTCTCATGAAGACCTCGAAGTCAAATATGTTACTGTGCACCAGCGCACGGCCATGTCTTGGGACACGAACGTGTCCCACTGCGCAGAAAGACCAGTTTTGGCGCACGGTTGACCGTGTCCTGGGACACGGTTGTGTCCGAGAAACTCCTATTTCACCCCAAACCCGATTTTTAACGTATCTTACACTTCTAAACCATTTAGGAGACTTCCAAAATTGTAACACCCCCTTCTAGTTGGGTTATTACATTTACTAAAACATGTTTAACTGTCATGACATAATTTTTTTTGTTTCGTAAATTTGTTTTCAATAAACAGCGGAAGTAAATTTTCTTAAGAAACATGCTTAACTTTTCAACTAATGGAAGCATTCATATAAATTCATTCTCTTTTTATTTTTATTTCTAAAAGCAATGATAACTTAGAAAATTTCTTAAAACCAATTCCGAGGTTCCGCCGTCACCACTTCTTAAAACCAATTTCGAGGTTCCGCCGTCACCACCAATCACATTTCAGAGCTGCTACCTCCTTGCATCACATTATCATTGCATTGATCTGCAGTATGAGGTAATACTATAAGCAAAACGCTTAGCAACTACATCATCTAATCTCACAAAACATTTTTCTTTGCAACTTTTATAGAAAACTGGAAAAATCAACTAATCAAATCAATATACTTGTATTCTAGAAATAATATGCTATTATACTCGAAAATAATATATTGTGGGCCCAGACATGGTACCAATGCGCCCAATTCCGAATCCGGGGTAGCTAGCCACCAAACGAAGCAACTGATAACTGTAGGGTGGTCTAGGGGAGCCCTTAACTTCTTCTTGTTGGTGGTCTGAGAGCACGGTACCAGTTTCTAAAATATATATAAATAAAACTATATACATATACGTATTTTCTCAAAATATGCTTTCTCAATTCATATATATATATATATATATAACATGTTTTAATAGCATCTTGTACATGATCAAAAGTACACGAAAGCACAACACATATCAAATCATTAAAACATACTCACAGAAAACAACACAACATATACATAATTTAAATGACATCACAATAAACAGATAATTGGAAACTACTCATATGATACCTCAAGACTTTTAAACGCATTCTAATCTTTCTCAATCTGATTTAGAACATTATTAATCAATAATTCAGAATTTATCGATCAAATACATACTAAATATAAATATTTTGGCGCCTTGATATTACAACATGAATTTCTTAAACGAACCATTGAATGACATAACTAAAGGTTATACCACTATGTATTACAGACCTACTAAGCGTGACTGTAAATATCATCAACACAATTAGTCTCATTCCTACCAATTAAGTCTTGTAGTAGGTCCATTGTTCCTCAGGTTCACTTTATCTAAGCCAGCACCTGTTAGGATTACTAGGTAAATCTACCGCTTTTTTTTTTTTTTCTCTACTTTTTTTTTTATATCCTTTATTAACAATAACATTGATTTCATTCCCATCGATAACTCATATTTCCCTTGAATACCAGAACTATAAACATGGAAGCAAGCTCAATTTCATAATCCTCAACACCACACTTCCAAAAATTAATTTTTATTTGTTTTTATTTTATCTTGCGGATTATAGAATTTAACACTAATCCAATTATACAACATGAAATAAATTAAGAGAATTACTAAAACTAATCCAATTATACAACATGAAATAAATTAAGAGAATTACTAGACTAAACGAATTTCTTAACAAGATATTCTCGTCGAAAATAATCAAATTCTATTACCTGAACACAATGACCAAAACTCAATTAATTTACGAGAATGCATAAATTAACTAATTACTCTTTCTATTTTTAAATCAAAAGCAAATAACTCTTGTTTATTTATTTATTTATCAATGTATACTGTGAAAATTTGTGTGATTATGCTCAATTATATATAACAATTACACTTTCTAAAGAAAATCAAGTCAACTAATTAATCAGTGTCCTCAACCTTATTCACAAAAATATTTGATCTCAAGGTTATAGAATCTAAGACAAAAACATGATTAATCCTAATTTATTAATTCTCCTAGTTAACGCAAATTCATCAAAAAATATAATAATACCTGAATGTTGTTCTATTTTGACTGCGGGGGGTTTTAACTGCTTTTTTGTTTGTTTTTTTTTTTTTTTCCCTTCCTGCTATCTATGTATGTGATTATAATATTATATACATATTTATAGTTAGGGTTTGAAAATCCTATCTAAATAGAAGATCTCAAGTGGCCTCTTTATTTTTCTCAACCATCTAATTTATTTTTATTTATCTCAACTTATAATTAATTAAAAAAAATAAGATGTTAAGAAAATAAAGTTCTAGAATCTTATATGCAATCTGATATGATTTATTTATTTATTAATTATCTAGAGTCTTAATCATATATCATATATTAATTGAATCACCACAAAAATAATTTCAGTACAACTTATAATAAAATTACTAATAGTTAAAATTCTAGAATGTAATTTCATAATAAATGTTACGTAAAAATTGGGTGTTACAAACATGTTATATATACCCAAATTTGTCCCCAAATTAAGGGAGGATCATTCTTAGGGTAGGAATAATATTCATAGAGAGAAAAACACATATTCTGAGAGCATCCGGAGAGGAGAAGAAGACTTCAAAGATCGAAGAATCGAGAGATCATCGTTCATATAGAGTTTTTCTTTATTTTTCTTTTATTGTTGGATTATTTCAGTTTGATATGATATTTTCAATCTTGTCTTTGTTGATATTCATGTCTAGCTAGTTTTCCATAGGTTTATAGGACTTGCTAGTAATTTGATTTGAATCTGATGGATCTTTGATTTCAATTCAATTTCTTGATTCTTTATCCTATTGATGTGTGTATGGTTTGGTTGCTTGTTTGATTATAGGGCCTCTGATTGAGCATGTTTAAGTAATTAAGTCAAAATTCGAGAGAGGAGATTTAATTACGGAAGAGTAAACACGTGACATATATGCAGCATTAGATCGAGAGATTAATGACATGTGATGAGATTTTCAATCCTATGTGCTTTTACGAGTTGTTTTGCTTTATCAGATCGAGTAGAGATACCTCTGGTAGCATAATAATCAACAGGTTAACTGACTCGAGAGAGCTGTTAATTCGATGTTAATTCGATATTTGTGATTGCTCATATAGGATAATTAATCATTGAATTGGATTGATCGAGTGATATCATGATGAGAATTAGATGAAAGCATGTTCAAGAACCTGTCTCAGTTATATCTGTTTGTCTCCGTGTATTTATTGATTTTTGTTTTAGTATAGTTTATTTGATATCTTTTGAATTTGATAGCTTAGATAAAATTAGGGGTTAAATTTGGGAAATCGATTATTCCTAGATAATAGTCTCTGTGGGATTGACCTTACTTACCGTGTCTACAATCTACACCGTACACTTGCGGTAGTAGCCTAAAGAAATTGGTGAACAATAACTTATGAACTTTTTTTTAGTTTTAGTGACCTAACTTTGGCCTTTCCAATTTTGGTATGTTTAACTGTTGATTTGTTTTTCCAATATTTAGTCCTTCCGGCTGCCACATCAGATTTTCCAACGGTCACGTCAATAATTTTGATTATTTTGATAGAAAAAGACTCAAATTGTACACACAAAAAAATAAAAAAAAATAAATTAAACTCTATAGTTAAAGAAACAAAATTGAAAGGGGTAATGTTAGTGCACCAAACTTGAATAGGACTCAAGTTTTCGAACTAAAATTGATATATTCCATATGAGAAACTTCATCACATTTCCATGATTTTATTTTATTTGTTAAGTGTGCTAAATTTAAGTTTTGTTATATATTATATATGTCACATGCATCAATTAACACAAATGGAGTCTCTCTTTCTTAGATTATTTGTTCATGTTACCAAACAATAATTTAATTGGTTGAAGAAATAACACACCACGTTTGCATGAAACATAGTTTCTGTATGTGGGAACAAAAGAAAGGACAATGGTGACTGCTTCATCTCAACTTGCATTTTAATTTAGGCACTTTTATTTGTTGACTAATTTGGTCCACATTTAATGAATAATAGTACTTACACCCATATAACCAAACATGCACTTAAGCATATTATTCTTTGACTATTACATCTAATTTTAAGTTATCACCAATTATCATCAAAAATCAATTTTTGTATAAATTCAAATTAATTGAAAAAAAAAAAGACTTCAAAATCATTATATAAATCTGTAAAATTAGTCGTTTAAAAAATGGATCAAACCCAAACTTTGAGACCAAAAACGAAACCCTCTCTTATATGATAATTTTATTAAGCAGTAATTATTATTAGAATTATTATTAACATAATCACAGTGATATTCCAGGATTAGTATATATGAGGATCCAAACGCGGATGTCGGTAGGATAAGCTCGAAGGTTCTCTTAATCTTATTAATAATGATTAAGTGGGACCCATTCAAGCCCGTGACGTGTTAAATTTGAAGTTCAATCCCCATCAAAATAATCTTTTATCACATACTACTAATAAACATTAAAAAGAAGAAACTTTTTGTTGTTTTTCTGTATTAAAATAATAATTACATTATCGTGTAATTGTTACCATATTCCACTTAATCACTCTTACTCATTGCCTTAATAGTTGGTATTAAATAATTAGCCAATTAAAGAACCTCAATCATTAGTTACAGACTTGAGAAAGCATGATTCCCAAAATAAATATATTCTCACAAAAAAACTCATCTTAATTCAAAAAGATTCCCCATAATGTAAAGGAAACTTCTCTTTATATTTTTAATACTCCCAAAACAATTTAGAGAGAGAAGAAGAAGAAAAGAGCAAAGCAGTAAAAGCCACACTATATGGGGACAATAGAAAGGGTCCCTCTGTAGTACATTGGGTGTATTAATACACCAGATTCTCCATCATTTTCAGTTATTAGATCTGAGATCATAGTTGACCTTGATCTTAATGATCTCAGATCTGATGGCTGAAAATGAGTGGAGAGTCTGGTGTATTAATACATCTGGTGTACTATAAAATTACCCTATAAGTCAATTGGAATTTAAAACATTACTAGGAATTTACATAGGACTTAATGATATCATCTCTCATTCTATAGACCAATAATATATATTAATTATTGTTATTATTATATAATATATATAACAATATCAATATAAAAGAAAAGATAGAATTAAATATCAATAACATGTATAGCATTATGTATTTGTGTTGAGTAACTCTATTTTCATTGTTTTATATCATTGAGTAACTTATGAAAACAATTTAAATTAAAAAATTAATCTAGCCAAAATATAACTAAATATTCATTTAAATGATTTGATTAAACCCACAGAATAAAGTAAAACACCATGCAGAAAGTTAGAGCCTAGTCAGTTGTGTTTGTTAAAAGTCATCACATCTTTTTCTATCTAAATCACTCAACTGTTGACCCCTACCCAGCATTATTTTCCTAGGTTCACACTTACACTATACCTAACATCTACTTTTCTTATATTTACATCAAAAATACCTTTTATTTGCTAATTAAATTGACCAAGAATATCTAATTTTATAAGATCAGTTAGTTATAATTTATAAATTAAAATTTGGTTTATATAAGTAGTTATTATGAGTTATAGATAATGATTTTCGTCGTATGGATATAAGTTCCATATAATTCTTTCGAATTAAATTAAGTTTTTTTTTAAAGCTAATGATAAAGTTCTCGAAGAAGAGCAAGCACAAAATTATAGTATTAAGTTGCTAGCTAATACATAATGTCCTTTAGTTAGTGGATTTAAAATAGATGTATTTAAAATTTGTAATTCAAATCAATAATTAAAATACAAACTAACGTTATTTTTAGAATGGGACATTGAGATATTTGAACTAAATGGGTTGTAGAATCCATCTACACGTCATCAAGTATTTTTAGAATGCTATTTCATAATAAAATGATGACTTTTAAATTCTTATCGATCAGTAGTCCAAATAGGGGCAATATTCCAAAATATAGTATAATCAACAAAAATTATGAAAATGTAGTGGTTTTGGGGTATTATGAAACTAATATAAATTGTGATTGGGAAGTGAGTCTGGAAAATTTCAATAATGGGTGACTACATTTTTTCAGTATTTTTTATTTTATTTAAAATATTTAATTAGAATTAAGTTGCAGTTAGCAAATGTGACAACTCTAAATTAAATTTTGGGAGTTGCAGTTGCCAACTAGTAATCCATGTTTTTTTACTGCTTCAATTTTTTCCCTTCACCCTTCCCTCCCCACCTACAAATCACTTATAACTAGCAACACAATTTCCCTTCTCTTGTTCATTCCCTCATCCTCTTTCTTTCTTCTCTATTGTGAATTTTACTTTCAATGCCACGAAGACGGCGGCAACAGTGGCAACGACGGGCAAAAACTATTGTAGCTGGTTGGGGGGACTTCTTCAAAGTGCACAATAATTTTACAGTACCATTAATTTGTTTTGATTGGAAGGTGAAATGGGTGAGATGAGGGTGAGATGGTTCACAGTTTACCAACTCTCTTGCATCGAGTGAAATTTTACAGAGATTAGAGTGCAAATTATTACCATAAATCGATAGATGTACACATGAGATCCTCTACCTAGAAACAACCTAATCGAACTCCCACTTTCCTCTAGCACAACCCACACACATAACTTCATTAAAGACCAAAGTTTCCAAATCACTCAAAAACCACACCCTAATCTACTTTTCATTAAGGTAAAATCCCAATTTCCCAAATCAAAATCCCCAACCATTAGTCCACACTACACACATTAAATCACCCATGTGGGCCACACACCGAAATTGCAATACAAAAAATTCCCTTTTCTTTATTCAAAAATAAAAAAAAAGTAAAGACAAAATTCAAGCCAAACCACCCTATATTACTTCAACCCCCACATCTCCTATCTTCCCCCAAACCCCTCTCCACCACCCACAAAACACCACCGCCGCCGCCATGGCCGAGAAAGTATGCAGCCACCACAAAAGCAAGCGGCGAAAGGTCGTAGGGCGGTGCTGCGCTGGATTCTTGATCACCAGCTTCATCATCCTCCTCATAGTCCTCATAGTGTGGGCCATACTGCAGCCGAAGAAGCCCAGATTCATCCTCCAAGACGCCACCATCTTCTCCCTCAACATCACCGCCCCTAACGTCATCTCCACCACCCTGCAAATCACCGTTAACTCACGGAACCCTAATTCCAGGATCGGCGTCTACTACGACAAGCTCGATGTCTACGCCACCTACCACAGCCAGCAGATCACCTACTACACCGTCATCCCGCCGGTGTACCAGGGCCACAAGGACATCAACGTCTGGTCTCCGTTCCTCTATGGCACCGCCGTGCCGGTGGCGCCGTACAACGGCCTCGCCCTCGGCCAGGACCAGACTAACGGCGCCATCAGGATGACCATCAAGATTAACGGCCGCGTTAAGTGGAAGGTCGGCACGTTCATCTCCGGCCGATACCACCTCCACGTGTCCTGCCCCGCCTATATTCCGGTCGGTAATAGCAAGTCCACCGGAATCATCATCGCAGCTCCGGTCAAGTTTCAGCTTTCACAGAGTTGTAGTGTAAGTGTTTGAATATTATGAGGTAAAAAATACTTAAATCAAGAAATAATTAAAAAAAAGGTGGGCTAATTAATTAATATTATGAAATTATAAATAGGATAATTTACTATTTAATCGGGGTTTAATATTTCCGATGAGTTTTTATTGTTATTTTTTCCAGCTTTTTGCTTTCAATTATTTTCTGTGGAGCAGATTATATAGGGCTCAAGAATTGTACATTTTGCTCGTGAATAAATGACACGAATTTCCAGAAAGCAAACTTTTTCTATGTTGTAATGATATACTTGTCTATGAATGATCAAGATTTCGACATATTTCAGTGATTATTATTATTGCAATAATTCTTTATTTGATTGCAATTAAAAGTTTATTAATTAATGGGTGTTTAGTGGAGGTTAAAGTGTCACTTTCTATCGTTTTCTAGTATTTAACAACTTGTTTTAATTTCTAATCCTAGCTAGTGGAAGCTGCTTCATATAGAAACTTTATAACTACGTTTAATATATATAATTAATTTATGTGAGATGAATTACCCAAATCAATATTTATGTTCTAGTTTATAAATTGTGGGTTGATTTGTGGAGTCACAAAATTAGACGATCCATAAAAGTCTAGTTAAACGGTCTAGATAAAATGGTTTTTCATCTTTATATTTCAATACGTTTTGATACTCAAGATTTGTAGTGATATCAATAACATACTTTGCATCATGATAATTTAATATATGAAATGAAATATTATTTAAAATTGAGATCGAATATTTTGAAACATTAGAACCTCGCTTCTTCTTCACTCTAATCCCTTTTGATTTGGTTAAAGATTATAAAATTTAAAATTGTTATAGTCATTAAGTAGTGCGTTTAACTTTTATTATTGTATGTTCTATTAATGTATATATATAGTGGTCCATGAAACTAGTGAGCTGGTTATGTATGGACAAACCATGTGATCTTTTCTTGTTTAAATTTTGTAATAGTATAAAATATTATGTTGTTTTAATTATTTTTATATTCAGTATTTAATTCTTCTAATTATTGTTGACTAATTGATCACGTATCGTAAAATATGGGTGGACAGTGAATCAATAAATCATGATCAACTATTAATGAATAGTTTCATAAATCGTAAAATTAAAGCTAACATTCTAGATAATTAATGAGCGGAAAATTAAATAATTTTGAACATCAATATTGTTGAATTTTTTTTACCTCTTAATAAGACTACTTTTTGGTTATTATATTGTCGGTGTTAAATTTGCCAAAATTCATAATAAATTAAGTATATAAATTGGAAAAACAATTAGTTAAATAAATGTTGAAACGAGGTGTCTCAATTATAGAGATGGGTGACCTAATACAGCTGAAATATTTATTAAGGTTTTAATATATAGTGGAAATATTGTTATATATATAAATATAATGCAGGCCCAGATAAGGTAGGTCATGTGTCTGTTTCCTAATTCCAAGTGGATATCAATCAATGACTACAGCCACCAATTTTCTTTATATATTATAATTTTTATTTTTTATAAAAACTTATATAAGTTTTATTATTATTGTTGTTGTTATTCAAGTTCAATATTTAATTACAGTGCAAATAATCATTAGAAGTTATTGAAGTTCACTAAAATATGAGATTGAAAAATATAAAAAAGAAAAAGAACATACGGTGTGCTAAAAATCAAATTATAAAGAGAGATTAATATTTTGTTACATTGGATTTGGGTCTTTTGTGGGGTCATTTTCACTCCCTACCGTCCTTTACTAATAATTGGAGCTCAAAAAAAGTGGCTCAAGAAAAAAAAATTAAATTAAAAAAATGCATTTAGGAATAAAATGTGTAGCATTTAGGAATAAAATGTGTAGCTTTAATTGTCTTTTTCATAAATTTAGTGGAAATATATTCCACATACACATGCTTAACAAAAGTTAGTGTCACTCATCGATATCAAAAAATTAGGTATGACGACTTTTTTTTTTTTTTTTTCGTTTTGGTTTTTTTTATGGCAAACTACTTTTTTAGACTTTAATTCTAACCCTTGGTATTGTTCTCTTGTAAAACTGTTCCAGATACGAGAATAAAGTATATTTTTTTATAGGTATAAATAAAGTAGGACTTGGGTGTCTCCGGAGTACGGATCCAGGATCCGTACCCTTAACCTGACCCGGATTATATATATATATATTTTTTCTTTTTTTTTCTCTATTTTTTCCATCTTCTTCCTCTTCTTCTCATCCAATCCTCCTCTTCTTCTTCTTCTTCTTCCTCTTCTTCTTCTTCTCCTTCTCATCCGATCCTCTTCTTCTTCTCCTCCTCATCCAATCATCTTCTTCTTCTTCTCCTCCTCATCCGATCTTCTTCTTCTCCTCCTCCTCCTCCTCCTCCTCATCCGATCCTCTTCCTCTTCCTCTTCCTCTTCCTTCTTCCTCCTCTTCTTCTGCTCCTCCTCCTCCTTCTCTAATTTTGCAGAGGATAATTAATTGTATGGATTTGCTCTAGGGTTTTTTTGCACAATGTTTATGTGATAATAATTCATATGAATTCTGCAATTTGTAGGAAAAAAAAAGAGGAAGAATATGATATAAATCGTCTTTTTATTGTTTAGAAATATTAAACTCACCATACAATAATGTAATACCTATAGAGTAAATATGTAATACCTATAGAGTACACATGTGATACCTATAGAACAAAAATTCAAACAAATAATTCATACCTTAATTGAGTTAGTTTGTAATACCTATAGAGTATACATGTGATACTTATAGAGTAAACCTGTGATACCTACACAAAAGTAAAAACAAATAATTCATACCTTTATTGAATGAACACATGATACCTTAGAGTATACATGTAATACCTATAGAACAAAAAATCAATACCTTAATTGAATAAGTTTGTAATACCTATAGAGTATACATGTAATACCTATAGAGTAAACACATAATACCTATCGTTAAATCTCAAGAAATATAAGTGTAATACCTATAGGGTATATGCGTAATACCTATAGGTTATATATGTAATACTCATCACTGAATCATCAACTAGGTAATCAGGTGTGTGTGGACGCACACCAGCTAAGTGAGGCGACCCACGCGACGGGTCGGGTCGGGGGCACGGATCTCAGATCCGTACCCCCGGCGCACACAAGTTTTTGCCGTATAAATATGTATTTTATAGGTGTATCTTTTACAAATGTAAACATGATTTTTATAAGTATGTATTTTATAGTTGTAAATAAGTCTATTTCTGAGTTAAGTATGCTCATCATACGATGCGATAATGGCTGCAATTGAGTTTTTGTGTAATTTTAATAGTAGTATTTTTCATTGCCATGAAAGCATCCAGAGGGTGTTTTTAGGTCACTTTTTTACTTTGCTTAACCAAAATTATAATTGTGTAACTTTGATTGAGGGATTTAACTCTTATAAACTTATTCATATTGAGTTAATAGCCCAATCTGCCTTGTGAATTCAATTACATTATAATAATATTAATAACTAATAAAACAACTAATATTGAATTGGAAATGTTTTTGAGTAGATGAAAACAGCCTGCTTGATCTCTATCGTAATCTTAAAACTCTTACCAATAGTGTAATAGAAACTAATCATGCAGTAGTTATTGGACAAGCTCCAAATTTTAATCTAAATATAAGTATAATACTCAAATTTCAATTTCTATAATTGAAGATTGTATTTTCTGTTTTCTACTTTTTAGCTTCTTCTTTAAAAAAAACTCGATTTTCTCATCTGTCATATTTAAGTATTGATTATTTAAAACTTCATTTACATTAAAAGTGTTCCTTACGTGAGATACATTATATGTAAGGTAATTTAAATGTAAGTTATATTATAAAGATTCAGTATTTGTAAACTAGAATACAATAAAGTAATTTTGATACAAAAAAAACAGTTTAAATTTATAAACTCAAATTGAAACTCTAAGTGGAAAATTATGAGTAGTAACTCTGCGAGTGGGCCATTGTGATGGGTCCACCAGGCCCATTCTAACTTTGAGAGTCCAATAAGAGTCTGAATCAGGCCCACTAATGGATGCCCTCCCGAACATGTATCGTATTTCTTTTTTTTTTTAATTAAATTTTCATTAAAAACTCATTTTTGTAATAAGTGACTAATTCAGAAAATATATCATAATTTGTCTTTGAAAACCTTTTTTTTTTAACCTTACAATCTCCATAATTATTTTTCAATCAAAAGGTCCTTTCTTTCAAATATAAATAAGAAATCTAAAAACTATTATATATGTCAATGTTTTGAAATTGAATATGGTTAAATTGATGCTATGAACCGTTAAAAAAAAAAAAAAAACTTCAATGAGATAGTAAGTGCCGAAACGTTCTTTTTGGATTCGAAAATGTTTTTAAAAACTATATAATACAGTAAACAAATAAGATAATAATTACATTCTGCCTTTCTGATCAAACCATACAGACAAAATAAAATGAATTTTGAGGTAGCTAAATTTTCAAATATATTATACTAGAAATACAAAATTTATAATGATATTGTATACAAAGAATAACAATGGACAAAAATTAAATCAAATCACCATGTAAAATAAAGTTATTTTTTCTATGAACACTGCAGTTTTTTAAATTTTAAAGAGACGTTTGCCTTGCGTCAGATTGACACAGATGCTCTATCTCTCTCCTCCTTTATTGTCAACCCAATTCAAAATTTGAATTTACAAAATAAAAAATAAAAATTGTATTCTATGTTAAAAACTTAAAGTAACGTAAAAGTACCTGCAAAGTGTAAAGCAATTGCAGGGCCCAATTACATTATCTAATTCGAATACTTATTTTCTGAACTTTTTTCTCTTGACCTCTTCTCCCATACTCAACGGCCATTGTTATAAAACTAGTATAAAATATTATCGTGTTTTGAATAAATAATTATATTTGATTTTGTTTAGTTGAGTCAAATTTGAATAAGATTTAATAGTGAAATGGAACATGAGTGAACTTGCACATGTGTTCATCTTTCTTTATCGAATCAGGCTCAAATGAAGCTATAAATCCATGGAAATCAGCAAAGAAATCGAAACGATATTAATAAACTCATTATTTATGTAACAGAATCATACTGGGAAATATAACCGGATATCTAAAAAATCAAGAAATCACAGGGCATGAGAATGCGTATGAAGGTAACAAAAGAATCATAATAGCAGTGTATGTGATAATAGAGAAGCAATCATCGAAAAGATGAGAGAGAATCAGCAATGGAGGATTCGAGGAATCAGCGCCAATCGAAATCGCACCTCTTGGGTTCATAAACCCCTGACGCCGCCGTTCCGTTGGAGCTCAACGGAACTCTTAGGTCACAGTCGATCTTCGGCTTCACCTTCGACGATTTCACAAACGCAAACTTCAATCGGACTCTCAATTTGAGCTTCAAGTCAATGTCGTACATGCCGGAAGTCCGATCGCTGTTGTAGTTCGACATCTCCTTGTTGCCGAGGACTACCAGATTCGATCCTTTGAATTCCACCGCCAGATTGCTAGTGTTCTTGTGGCCTTGATGGAACGGTTGGAGTAGAACGGATCTGAGTCTCTGCCCCTGGTAGAACGCCGTGGCCTCGATCTGGTCATAGTAGATTTCGATTCGCTTGTTAGGGTTACGAATCGTGAGATTCACCGCTAGATTGTAGTGAAGCGTGCCGTTGTTGAGGTTGAATTCGGTGAGCGAGGCGTCGGTGGCATGGAATTTGACGGTGTTTGGCCGGAAAACCAACCAGAGGATTAGTACGACGATTCCGACGACGATGAGAATTGTGAAGAGAATCTGGCAAATACAGGTGCAGATGCAGTTCATGATGCAGCTACAACAGCAACTGAAGGGGTTACAGCAGCAGCCGCCACCGCCGCCACGTCCGGGGCGGTGGTAGGACTTCGACGGCGGCGGAATTGAGGGGCCGTAGTAGGCTCCATTCAGGTGAGGTTGTTTAGCTTCTCCCATTGCTGTGTTGAAGACTTTTCGAAACCGTAGTAGATAATTCTCTCTCTATCGATATATAGAAAACGATAATTAAATAAATAAATTCAGATAGAATATAGAAAGATGTCTTCGAATACGATTCTATAATATCTCTATTTATAGCACCCTACCCACCCCTACCCACTCCCCGGGTGTGGATAGGGGAATTGGTAAAAGGCGAGTACGGGGTAGGGCCCATAGAAAAATACGACACGTGTTGGAATGTAATTGGGTGTAAATAGGTGATTTTGTGGTAGTTTATTTATTTAGGATTTTGGCTTGAATTTAAATTAAAAAAACGCGTTTGCTTCATTATATAATCGGGATTTATTTTTAAATACGATGTTGCTAGGTAATTTCTTATACACTAAGAGATTTAATTTCCTTGTTTGGTGATATTTTTTTGATTAAATTTCATTAGATATATGATTAGGTAACAAGATTTTAGATGTATGATTAAATTTAAAAGTGTTAGTAGGAGAAATAAGATATTTACATCTTAGCACATTTAAATCCATTTCAGGCTTTATTAGATTCTTGCATTTTTGTTTTGAGTTTCAAAATTCCAAAACTTTAAATTTTAGTCACGGAATTAAGCATGATTTTTAGTTCAACCACATAATTTTTAAATAAGGATAAATGAGGGCAATGGATTGAATATGTCAATTGTCGTAACACGTACTGAGTTCTTATTTTTCTACATTCGAATATGAAAGTTGTTTTAATTTCTAATATATTTAACAAAATCAGTTTTTAAATTGGTCAATGTGTTGCTGGTTCAGATTTCATTTATTTATTTATCAAGGTTGGACTATTAATTTCGAACTTTTGAAAGAAATGTCACATTTCCTATATAATATTTATTTGGTAGAACTAGTGATTATTTTTTTCATTTCCTCTATATAATAAATCAACTTTGATGTGGACTATCTTATCTTAGGCAACATTGACAACTAGGGGCTCAGGGAAATCTTTGATAATATATGAAAGTATCTATTTTTGATATTCTTAATATTTGAGTTTTTTTTATCTTTAATTAAGTGATAGAATGTGATATATATATATATGTATATATATTTAGAGTAAGTCTTGTGTGAGACCATCTCACGGATCTTTTTTCGTGAGACGGGTCAACCCATAACCCACACTTAGAAATTCATATGAAAGTTTGTGGATATGGATTCAATTCATGGGTAATAAGGATCCGTCTCACGGAAACTATTCGTGAGACCGTCTCATATGAGTTTTTGCGATATATTTATATCATTATTCAAAATTATAATACCATATATGATATGATTTTACTATTTTAATATTTAAAAAAAGGTAATAAAAGCAGAAGATCCTGCAAAAAAATAACTGCAATGCAAGATCCTGCTTTATATATATATATATTTGCATTATTATATATTCAAATATATATCGAATTATTCCTGGAGCGCCAATGGAAATTGGGAGAATTTTTTTCATTTAATAATATGATGCATTTTATTTCTTGAAATTAATAACAAGACAATGTGTAATAAGTACCCTTTTGATGTAAAAAGTCAATTTTTTTGGCTTCATGGAAAGGAACATTTTTTAGTTCCTACTTAAGTAAACGTTACTCAAGTTTTTCTAATAATTATATATTATATACTAGTACGAATAATCAAATATGACTTTAGTTTCCTGCACTCTTTTTCCAAATTTTGAATATAACGCTCATAATTCTAAAGTTAAATAGTTGGTTTCCCTGTTATAATTAATTTGGTATAATATTTGATACTTGTTATAATATTTTAAGTAATATATAATATATATTTCATAACATGTTCATACACATTCAATATGGATTTCTCAGATTGTATTGAGCTTGTTAAGAAAATATGTTATTTAAATAAGATACATTCCTAATAGATTATAATTATAAAATAAAAAATATAAGATGATTCCTGAACATAAAATCTTATTTGGAAAATAATTTAGAATTTCCTCCATTTGTAATTTTAAGAAAAATGTAGTAGGTTGTTTTAGATCAAAGTGTAAAACTTCAATGGGGAAAAGTAAGATTATCATAAGATACGGGTCCGATCTGCAATTACTGATTTTTCTTCAACACGCAACGTGTTAAAGGGTAGCTTAGCTAAACCAGAATTTTAAAAGTCAAAATTGAAAACAGGTTGATGGCATTATGGCCACCAAAATTGTCCAAATCTGATAATTCAGCCCAATTTAATTGTCCGATGACCATGTTCACATGCAGGTCCAAATGGCCCAAAAAAAAAAAAAAAACGAAACAAAGTAAGTCCATGAAGCCCAATTGAGATTATAACTTGTATAAAAACAAACATGGCCTCTTTGTACCCTTATGTTTTTATCTTGTGTGTGCAATTAACACACAATATATGACATTATATTTTTACACAACATAATGTTTGTGTCACACAATCAACATGCACATATATTATAAGATGGTTTATGTAATATAAATCACGTATTGTGGTAATCATAGTTTAATCTTGATTTATTGTACTTAAATGAGAATATTATTTTTCCAAACAACCAATATTCTTTTCTCTAGTTATACTTCTATATCGTTCATTTTAATTCACGAAAAAAGAAATTACAAATCACAATAATGTATTTTTGTATATAAGAAACCTAAATAAAGAGAATAAATATTAATTACCAATAATTTACAATGTGAAAGTAGTCTAATTGATTACTATATTAACATTACTATACAGGAAAAAAGAAACCAAGAAAAAAGGATAAAGAAAAAATTCCATAAAAATAAACATGGTTTCTACTTTTGGAACCTTACTCTTCCGAAAGGCGCCGTTTAAATCTCCGACTTATTCTATTGTCGGAAGATTGACCGGGGACGCCGACGGAGTGAAAAACACAGGCGAAGCACATGGCGTCGAAAACGGCGTCGCATCATCTCCGCGGCCGCCATCAATCTTCAGCTCCACCACCGAATCGGCTGCCTTAAAGCAGTCCTCCAAGCTCACCCTATTATTTCCAGAGCAATCACGAATCCTCTTCGCTTCTTTACCCGCCGAATGCAGCGACTTATCGGCCGGCGATTCAAATCCTTCTCTCTCTTCTTCTTTGATGGTGAACAGAAACCTCGGAGGTCCGAACATCCCCTGAAGCTTCAGCAAATCAATATCGATGACTTCCACATCCAATTCCTGATTCGAGTTCCGATCGCCGTCACTGCTGGTAACTGCAGTCGAATCGGACTGCGGCCTCATGCAGAAGAAGTAGAGGAGCTCCTTGGAGGAGAAGCTGGACTCCGACGCCGAGTACATGCTAAGATGATCTGTATCGTCCCCAACGCCGCTGCCTCTGTAAGTCCGACGGCGGCGCCACAAGACGTAGACGAGTTGCGCGAGGAGTGCTAACAGTAAAATCACAAAAATTATAATCAGTGAAATCCCTAACTTGCTTAAACCACCACCTCCGCCGCCGCCCATTTTGCTTCGCCTGGAAAGGTAAACAGTAATCAGCTCTCAATCGAGCAACACTAATCAGCAGCAGTAGAGAAATCCGAATGAAATTTCAAGGAATTCACATCATCTGAGATCGATAATGATGATGATCGATAATGTTATGAATTTTGGAGTTGAATATATATGAGAGTACTGTGTAGAAATGATGAGGACAAAATCATAGAAAATTTAACGGTGGAGACCGGGAACCGGAAGAATCTGGAAGAAGACGAGGGAGATAAGGTCTTTTAATCGGAGTGGTGAACGTGCTTAAATGGTTGCCGGTGACTAACGGATAAATATCTCGGAAACGGAGAAACGGTGAAGTAAAATCTCGAGAAAGGGCTAAAGACAGAAAAGTGACGTGTAACAAATGACGTTAAATGGAGGCGTTAAATTTTGAATTTAATGTGCGCGACGCAAGGACATAGAAACGGACATTGTACAGTTCGAAGGTAATTTTCAATTAGGTAAAAGAATTCATGAATTATGTGACACCTTTTCATTTATATTTTGTGATAATAATCTTAAAATTTAACTTCAAAATTTGAATTTTATTTAATTCAATGCACAAATTATATGTAATCTCCAATTGAATATACCAATAAAATACAGCTCAAAAACCTCGCAGTATTTTTTAATTTTCAAAGTAATTGAATTGGGAAGAGTAATAATAAATTCAAACACAATTAATTTATGCATACCTCTAATGAGCTCGATTTCAATTATTTTCTTCTTCAAAACTAAATTGAACTATAGTTCAGCTGGGCTGGGCTTACCCAATAAAGCCCATTCCCACTGAATTATAGTTCGTATTTGTAAAGAGTTCACTATTATTGGGCTTCCCTAACAAAGGGTACTAATATAAGGGCCTATATGTCTTCAAATAAACACAAGATTGGACTGGGCCTCAACACAATGTCTAGAAAATAACTTTATGGGCCATCACCCAATAAACAGTCAGCTCATTAGTCTAAGCCTCACCTGTAATGGGCCGGGTGGAACCACACATTCTCACAAGAAAACGATGACTACATTTTGAGTAAGTCTTGTTGGTTATGAATTTAATTTTGTGAGACTGACCGATTTATAATATACATAGTTAATAATCCAAAGTTCAATAATTGAAGATATGTTTGAATTTATGGGCAATGAAGTTTTGTGCCACAATTATATTCGTGAAATAATCTTATATAGTTTCGAGGTAATATTGAATATCAAGATAATTATAAGAAATACTTGATTAAATATTAATAAAGATAGAAGCAATGTGAAAAGGCAAAGGCATTTTAAAGGTACAAAAAGGTATGTGAGGATTAAAGTAGTCTTTTTAATTAAAATCCACGAGGTGTTCCAAAAAAGTGAACAACTTTGTGTTAAAAGGGCTGTCCACTTTCTATCAATATATACCTCTACTAAATTTTATTTCATGGAGTATCTTCATTCATGCTTTTGAGGGAAAATTAGATTCCCATATTCCTTCAACTATTAATTTATAAATATTGTACAAATATATGAATTCATTAAAAAAAAATGTGGTTAAGGGTGATTAACTTATGTTTTATTTGTTGGCAATATCATAAAGTAGGTGAGAATAGATAAAAAAAAAAATCAATGTGGCATGAAGTTTCTGTAAGCATATAATCAAACCAGTAATAGAAATAAGAATAAGGTCATATTACTAGACTCTTTATTCACAAAAACTCATAAGACTGTCTTACGGATAGCTTCCATAAGATGAATCCTTATTATCCATGAATATAACTCATATCTACAAATTTTCATATGAATTACTAAGTGTGGGTTATGGGTTGATCCGTCTCACGAAAAAAAATTCGTGAGACGGTCTCACAAAAAACCTATTATTCTTATTTATAGAACAAGGTCTAAGACATCAAGTATTCAAATGCCACGAACCTATTGCTTTAATTAATGCATCATGTATAATCGAACTCGTAATAAGAAATCGTATTTACTCGATCGATTCTGATTTATTTATGGAACTATAAGATTTCAAATGCTCAAGTGTCACGAGCCTAGTGCTTAAAGTTAATGATTCATATCAAATACATATAATCGAACTCGTAATAGGAGAATGAAATCGAATCTCTCAATTATTCTCTTTAAGTAAATGCTTAACACTTTAAAGATAAGAATGTCGCGTTTCCAAGACACGTTTCTTTTGCAAAATATATCACAGAGCATGAAAAGTAGTGCTTTCTTTTGTAGGCCAATATTTTATTTCTTAAAAGAATGGGAAAATAAATAAATAAACCTTCTAAAGTAGAAAAAAAGTCGAACCTCCTTTTCTCAACCGTTAAGTATATAAAATTTCTTCCAATGTTGTTTAAAATTTTAAATGTTGTTTTGGAGACCCTATTTTGTTAATTTCTACCATACATTTTTTTTTTTTTTTGGGAAATGGATATATTTTTTAAGTTTCGATTTACCGATCAATTTTTTTTATCCAATTTCAATATATACTTTTAATTTATGTCAAACTTTCTGAGTTAAAAGATATATACTTAATTAATGAGATCAAATGTAGCATTTATAATCTAGTAGTATAATTTAAGTGGAAAATTTATTATCTATAATGTAGTGTATATATGTACAGCTAGACAAATGTTTTTATAAAACTTTGAAAAATTATTAAATAATTCCACATATTTCTCATAAATGGCTTTGAGCTGTCAATAAAGAAAAAACAGGGACAACTTTTATATGGAATTAATTACTTTTACTTTTTTCTGAAGTTAAAAACAAATTTATACATTATTGAAACTTAAAATTTTGGCATCAATTGAAGACTGGTTTTCTTTCTGACCTCGTAGAAACTAAAAGAGAAAGCAACTTATTTTTATCTTTAATATGCTTTTTTTCTTTGTTCCTTTTCTTTCTTCTTCTTGTTTTTTCTTTATTCGTTAGCTATAATTTCTTTTTCTTTTTTTCTTCTTCTTTTATAATTTAATGGGATACTTATTGCTTTGAGATCTTTCTCTAAATCCAAACTCGAAATCTGTTCTTATTTGAAAAGAAAATGTAACTTTGGAAATCTTTACGGAATTTCAAACATTTAAAATTTATGCACCAACTTGATGAGAATTTGAATTATTAATTTAAATTATTAAGTTATTCGATTCAACTATTTACTTACCAATTTTTTTTTAAAGACTATAGCTAGTTTCATAGATCTCATTCCATAAAATGAGTGAACCAATAATCAAATTACCAAATTATACTTCTTATCATAAATTGGGGGGATCATAAAAACACAACATGAATATAGTGATCAATTTATTAGAGATAATTACAAAAATTTCTCAATTAAACTTCAAGAATAATATATATTCGTAATTTACGTACCCAACTATTTGAATAAATTTAAAATCAACTTTCGTAAGTTTGCAAGAAACATTTAACCTCAAATTTACATTAAAAGAAAAAAAAAAAAAAAGCAGTATTCTAAATTACAAAAAAATCAATCCTGGACTTTAAACACTACAACCCTATCGACATTTTCAAGAATCCCTAAATCATCAACAAACTTGTTCTCAACACTATCATCATCGAACGAACTATTCAAATCCAACAAAAACCTAGTAGTACTCGACTCCATTAACGTCGACTCATATCTCTCACAGTTCAGTACAACAATGGCGTCACAGAGACCAACTTCCTCACCATTTCCACTGCTAATCCTTCCACTTTTAATCGCCCTTTTAACCCTAATTTGCGAGCCGTGATCAGCTTTCTCAAAATCCTCGAACGAAAACACACGATGTGGATTTGCAGAAACTGCTTCGACAAATCTCTCCACGTAACCATCCTGCGATGAATCCGAGCCGTTCATCGTGATTGACACGTGGTTTCTGTCGGACCCAAATACAGTTCTTGCTAAACATCTCGAGATCTTCTCCTTTGCTTGCGAATCGTTGCCAAGAAAAAGTAGCCATGTCTCTTCTTTGACGTCATCATTAATGTCTTCAAGATTAAGTCCATTGCCTTTTGTCTTGTCTCTTCTTCTTAGCATTCGCGATCGGCTTTGCAGAATGGTGCCTGCGATTTCTGGGATGATTTCTCTCTGCCATGGAACTTCCCTTTCTAGTTCATTGCATAGTGTGTTCAGGTTTTGGGCATTGAATTCTTTGAGAATATTTTGTCCTAAACTCGTTGATACGACGTCGCATGAGGAAGGAGAATGCTGGCTGTCTTTCCATGTCTGTGTATTAGGGTTTTGTTGGTTGAATGAAAAGCACGAAGTAGACGACAATGGCGATGGAGATGTGGACGACAATGTTAGGGTTTTCTCTCTTGAATCATACTTGATCTGTAATAATCCATGAAGGTTGATCATCAGTTAATTTCAAACTATTTTTGGATGATATATAGCATTAATTACCATTAAGTGTAATATAAAAATCTATCTAAATGAGTAAAATCAATTATTCGTTCCATAACTATGGTTTCTTATGATTTCGGTTGCAAAATGTAATTTTTAATTTAATCCTACAATTAAGAGAGTTAAAATCAATTTTCATCTCATAACTATAGTTTCCTAGGATTCTAGTCTCATAATTATCACAAATTTCAATTTAGTTTTACAATTCACCTAATTTGGATTTTAAGATGATCATGGGAGTTTACTAGGCAACACTGTCAAAATCTTTCAATTAGAATATTGAAATTAGACACGTTCTTAAATTGTGAGAGTAAATGGAAAATTATGGAATAAAATCAAAATTGAAAGACACCATTTAATTATGAGATTAAAACTGGTTTTGACCCATTTAAAGTATGCATGATATAAGCAAAATAATGGATTGAAATAGAAGATGAAATGTACGTACGTAGTTAATTCTCTAATTGAAGATTTAATTTTTTTAATCAGTAGTGTAGCTTTAGATGTTAAAGGTGTCACAACATTAAATAAAAGCTAAGATAAAGTGAGATGAAATAATGACCTGATTATTAATATTATTATTATTATGGCAAAGCCTCCTACTTTCAACCTTAAGCCAAGGAGGAAGACTTGACAATGTGGCCTGATTTTCTCCATATGTAAGAAACTCCTGCGATGATGCATTTTCTTCTCTTGATTCACCATTTTCATTCTCACTGATTCAACACAAATGGGAATATATATATATATATATATATATAATAAAGAATTTATCTTCAAATTAAATTTATTGATTGGATATATATATATGTGTGTGTGTGTGTGTGTGTTTTAATCAGAAATTAATTAAATTAATTAAACATTGTATTGTACGTACGTACCTTTGAGAAATGAGACTCAATCCTAAAGTGTTTGCAGGAATTGTAAGAGGGTTCAAACCCCAGATTGTTTCTAAGGAATAGTACCCATTTCTGCATCTCATATATGTCTGAAAATTAGCAATTCCGATGACCCAAAACCTTCCATTTTGTGATCCAATTTCAGAGATTAATTTCCCAATCTCCATTATCATGTGCTCCACAGAGCAGTAGACGCTTCTTCTCTCTTGCTCCAAGTTATTTGTAACCCTATATTCACTGATCCAGCTGAGATCTCCCAAGTACAAAACTACCCCTGTCCCGACGAGGCTCCGTACTAGGTTTTTCAGTTCCTGCATCTTCTGTTCGACCAAACCCTTGTCAAGATTGCAGAAAGAATACAAGGGTGGAATGGTAATAAACCTCACTTCTCTCAAACCCTCTGGAACTCCACCTTTATCAACATTGTTCATCAGCTCCTTCACTGTGCCTTCCATGGCGGAAACGCTCTCACCGACCACAACAAAGCTCCTCTTCTTGGTTAGCATGGCTTCCACTATGACTTGCAGATCAGGCTTTTCTCTGGGCTTAAATCGGCGTCGTTGAGAAGGGTCGGCTCGCTCGACATTGGCCTTGACCTGAGTGCTCGAAAACCCAGCTTCTCTCATCACTCGGCTGACACTCGGGTCGTCCAGTATGGAGACGATGAGCTGCTCGAGCTCGATCTTCAGCTGCGGCGGCGGGGGCTCGGCGGAGCCGCGGCGGTGGTGGGCCTGGGCGCGCTTGAAGGCGGCGACGAGGGCGTTGGATATGGAGGGGTGGTGGGTGGATGAGGAGGGTGGGAGGCGGTTGAGGGCGACGTTGAAGCAGAGCTCGAGGGCTTTGCATTGGAGGGGGTGGGAGTGGGACTGCATGCAGGCGGACCGGAGTGGGCCGCCGGAGACTGAGAGCATGGTGGTGGCGACGTGGAGCGGCGACACCTGTGCATGGCCGCGCCGCCTTGCCAGCGCCACCGCCTGTTTTACTATGGAGACTGACTCGGCGTTCAGAGCTTGGTTCACTGCATAACCAACTGATCTCATTCTTGATTGATTTTTTTTTCTTTGATTCTTTTGCTTTGGTTGATTAATTGGTCATATATTCAGAAATAAAGTGATGAAAAGGGGCATGAGAAAACAGGGTGGAAATCTAGGAGAAAATTTGGTGATTTCATAAGTGTTGATGAGAGAGAGAGAGAGAGAGATTAGAGAGCCTTGTAGTCGGAGAGAGAGAGAGAGAGAGAGAGAGATGATAAATTAAATTGGGTTCTTTCCTTGTGGATGAGGAAAGGTTTTGTACGGGTCTGAGTTCTATTTTTATACTTAACGAAATGAGGTCCACCGAAAATTGTAGAAGGAATATAGTTTTCGTCAAAAATACACTTTTTCGACTAAAAAAAAAATGTTTGTTATAATAGACTCGACTAGACCCTAAAAACAAGATATATAGACTCCACTAGAATAATTATCTTTTATCATTTTATATGGCTATTTCTACCTATTATTCACTATATAAAAAGATCTCATTTGAAAATTTGGAGGTTAATGTGGAATGCATGTGATGACAAGGAGGACGAATAGCAGCAGTATCAAAGGCCAATCAGCTTTACTAATTCTCACTTTAATTTCTTATTTTTTTTCAGATAACTATTTAGATATAAAATTATTAATTTGATTAAATTTTTAAAGAGATTTGTGGAGAATGCAGGAATGTGGTGGTAGCGCTAGTGCGTCTCTTTCTTTGATGCAATTGCTTGATTAGTTTAAATAAACAATATTAAGGCATAAACCTAGCTAGCTAGATATGATCAATCATATCTATCTCTAAGTATGTAGATAAAAAGGATATGTTCCTAATTTTATCAATTATTGTAACATTTCTTTTTCAGTACTGTCCCAAGTGTCATGATTTACCTAATTCAATTAATTAATACTTCAGTTAGGCCAAAAGGTTGCTAAAGTCTCAAACTATATTTAGGGTGGAAAATTTCAATTTTAGTCCATTTAAAAAATTAATGTCCAATTTTCGTCCACCATGGAAGCAGTTTTCAATTTTAGTCCAATTAAGCCAAAAATCGTTACTATTTGGTCCTTATTTTGCTTAATTGGACTAAAATTGAAAACTAAAAATTGAGAACCGCTTCCATGGTGGACGAAATAGTGACAAAAATGGACTAAATAGTGACAATTTTGGCTTAATTGGACTAAAATTGAAAACAACTTTCATGGTGGACGAAAATTGGACAGTGGCTTTTTAAATGGACTAAAATTGAATTTAACCCATATTTAATATGTCAACATGCTCTATTTAATTACCACTAGTACTCGCACCCGCGGTCTGTGATATAATGTTGGTAAATATTAATTACTTGATAATATAGTATAAGTAATTTTAGTATATAGAATATATTATAATATTTAAATAACTAAGAGAATCTAAATTTACTCAAGATAATTCAATTCACAACAATATATCGATATTATACACATCCAATCACTCATCTATGATTAATATTAAAAACAAAAGTATCAATCATGATCTTCAAATCAAAATTGGAAATTTTATACCTGCAAAATTTGTAAGATTTTCTAAAAATTTCTTTATACACAACATTTCTAGTTGTGTTTTTTTTTTTTTATCATCTGTGCTACAAACTAATTTCGTCAGTCACTTAAATTAAATATACTAAAAACCCAAAACAAAAATTATGAAGTAAAAATCAAATTCAATTACTTAAATTAAATGTATGTGTGTGAGTATGTATATAGAGAAACAATACACAATAAAATTAGAAATTTTACGTACGTAGGAATTTGATGCAAGCACTGTCAATTATGTATTTTCAATCTTTTATTTCAAAATAAAGTGAATTAGAAAAAAAATTAATATCGCTTAACATCGAAGATGACAGATAATTATTTCGTTGTAAGTATCACATAAATTAATTGATAAAGCACGACATTGGTCATTACAATTTAAGCTCAACACAAAATCAAAATGTAGTAGTAGTGATCATGATGATGGCAGTACAATAGAAACTAATAGCATATAATTTAAATAATCAGTTGAGCCATCTAAATTCAAAACGTGCACTCTCATATAAAAATATAGGAAGTCCTAAGTGTAAAATAAAAGACGAAATTTTTATTTAATTATGAGATATTTATTTATTTTTAAAAAAAATTAGGATGACATATAATTTAGACTACATACATATTATATATACATATGTGTATATACACACATCTTTAACAGTGTAATATTTATTTATTAATCTATATTAATTATGGTATAAATTATCCCAATGAAAATTAATATTTATTATTGAAATTATTGTTTGGATATCTATTGTTGGTATTTAAGAAATTATTCAGTAAAAAATTAATTTAATTAAGATGAACAAAATGAGAATAAACTAATACAATATTTATATTATTAAATCAAATGGATTAAATAGTAAAAAATGCAAAATAAAAAAATTTGTTGATGAGACACTTACAAATATTAATTTTATAAAAAATACTTAGGATGACATATAATTTCACACAAAATACATATTATATATATACATATATGTACATACACACATCTTTAATAGCGTTACACTTATCTATTAATTATATATATATTAAATATGATATCAATTATCCCTAAACAAATTGATATTTATTATTGAAATTATAGTTTTGACAATATCTATTGTTGATATTTAAGAAACTATTCAATAAAAAATAACTTGATTAATATTAATAAAATATGAATAAACTGATACAAAGTTTATATTATAAATTGGATGGATTAAATAATAAAAATACAAAATAAAAAAAATTGTTGATGTGACACTTTTTATTGGGAAAATGATATTTCTGTAAATAACTCCAACTTTTCCACTATTATTATAGTATACAAATATATAGAAATATATATATATATATATTGAGTTTCCATACAATAAATATAAAATTAAATGTCTTAAATATTAATATTTTTTTTACTTCTTTTATTAATAAATGCAAAATAAAAGTTATTAATGATTTTCTAAAATGGAAATATTTAATAAATGAGACATTTATTGCAGTTATTTTTGCAGAATGTTCTGCTTTTATATATATAGATTGGATTCTCAGGTTCAATATTGGTATTCAGTTTCGAAATCAATGCAGACTTAATTAGAAATTACTTAGAACTTATAATTTCGCAAAGAATTAAGAGTAAGTCTCCTGTGCATCAGGTGCATAGATTTTAGATCCATGCAACCGGATCGGATCCGGGTTACCCAACCCGCTTCTATTTTATTTTTTTCGCGCTACTTTTTTTAAATTTTGGTCATGACTTTTACTTATGTTAAGGATACCTTTATGTAATATTTAAGGATACATTTTATGTTATGTTAAAGATACCTTTATGCCCAGATTTCATACATTTACGTTACGTTAGACATACCTTTAGGTTATCATGTTAAGGATACCTTTAGGTAATGTTTAGGGATACATTTAGGTTATGTTAAGGATACATTTATGGGGAATTCTATACACACCCCAAAAATACTAAACACACCCCAACAATAGACATGAACATTAAAATAATAAAAAAATGAATGTGTGTGTGGATGGGGTGTGTTTAGAAATGTTTGGGGTGTGTATAGAATTCCCCTACATTTATACCCAAATTTCATACATTTATTTTACGTCACACATACATTTAAGTTATGTTAAAGATACTTTTATGTTATGTTAGAGATACATTATCCATAACATAGTTGTGTTACACATTTTGTACACAAATGTATCTCTAACATAACATAAATGTATCATTAACATAACCTAAATGTATCCTTAATATAACGTAAACGTATGTGACCTGGAGCGAATTCTAAGGGTATCAAATCAGGATTTCAAAGGAACCTGGAATCACGATTTCAAAGGTATCATTAACATCACTTAAAGATATTCTTAACATAATCTAAAAGTATGTTTAACATAACCAAAATGTATTTTTAACATAACGTGGTATATAACTTGGAATCAGGATTTCAAAGGTATTCTTAACATAACTAAAATGTATCCTCAACATAACTAAAAAGTATCCTTAACGAGCAAATTTGAGTGGATTTTAGCGCATCCATCCCAGACGCGTGTGGAAGATTGTACACGCGCGGGTCGGGCCAGGTGTATGAATTTAGGATCCATGCACCTTGTGCATAAAAGTTTTTGGGAAGAATTAATTAAACAAAATGGAGGTTTTGAAGAAGAATTACGAGCAAAAAAAAGAGACGTGAAAAAGTGAAGGAATGGGGAAGTGTGTACGATTTTCTTCTCTAGCAAACTCAAAGCTACGAATAAAGATGATCTCTATTTAGATAAAGATTTTACAGCTTTGCATGTAACATGCATTTATACTACTATATAGCATCAAACTTTAAAAATTTAAATAGGAAATTTTAGTTAAAACTGTGATATTTTCAAATATAATTAAATTATTAATAGTGACAATATATAGGCAGAAGTAACCAAATTAATAAGGTAAAAAAAATTAGCCATGTTCATAAGAAATATGTCTCATTAGTAAAGAAAAGAAAAGGAAGTGTTTTGGACAAAAATGATACGCCTCATTCTCTTTGCCCTTACTTAACACGAGGTGCACTTTGTTTTATTAAGTGTAAAAATGTCAATTTCAGTTATATATATATATATATGTAATGTTTAATAATGTTCTGTTAATTGTTAATTTTTCCTTATTTTATTAGACTTCTTTTAATTTAAATCTGGTTGCCCTGTAAAAATATCTCTATATGTATTTTATTTTAATTATTACTATCTGAATGTTCGATTTTATTTTATCATTTTAATTCAAGTGTGTACTAGCTAGCTTGTCACTAATCACAAATTCAGAATCCAATCCTTTATTATAAGTTTTAAAATTAATTTATTGAAGAGAAATAAACAATCTCACTTATAAAAAGAATCAATATTTAAATTCATCGTTAATTCTTAGGCACAATAAACGAGAGACTCTCACTTTCAATTTCACAATCATCTAGCTATGATTATTGTATGTAGTTGATTCGCTTTAATTCAACTTCTTTTGACTTGATTGATTTCTTATTGAACTAAAGTTCTTCAAAATTACTCTTAAAAAACAACTCCAAGGAAAATATTAAACACATCTCAAATTCATAGCAATATTATTCAAATAATACAATAATATATATACACATAGACAAGGACGTAGCTACATAAGGGCCGCCAAGGGGGTCACTGCCCCCCTCAAATTTCAAATTTTTTAATCATGACATTATTTTAAGTATATTAGATAAAAAAAACTCACATTTTAAAGGTAAAATAATATTTTATATATATCAGATAAGAAAATATCACACCAAATCTTATCTATATTCTCATTTACTGGTTATTATCTCATCTTCAATCTTATTTACCTGTCATTATCTCAATTAAAAATCTTTCACCCTATTTACATGGTTTGATATCATTTACAATCTTATTCATCTAATTCATATAACTAAAAAAAATCACCCTTCATTCAAAAAATATAGATAAAATTTATTTCACCCTTCATTCAAAAACATAAAATATTAAAATTTTCAAACACAAAAATATCAGAAATTTCAACTGAAAACCTTTCATTTACATTGTTAGATCTCATCTACAATCTTATGCACTCATCTACATTGTTAATTTCAATATTTTTTATTCAATGCATTTTCTAATCCACACTTCTAATGCCACTCAAATTAGAAATTTTGTTAGCAATAGCTCTAACTTAATATATTATTGTTAATATCTTAACTTTACTACAATACATTTATCCTTAAAAATGATCTTTTTATAAAATGTTTAAAACATATATACATTCCCCCTTATACAAAAAAATAACTTAAGAATGGTCCCCCTCGATAAAATTTCTGGCTTCGTCACTACACATAGACATAATACATTAATCACATGACACTTAAAATTAATCGACATTTCAAAAGCTTCACCAGGGATTAAAAGCATTTTTTATTTTGAGACTGATTTTGATGTCTTTTACGTTTTTCTCCTCAAATTAAATTACATTTTATGATGTACATAAATATATCATGAATTAATATATAAAGTATATCTTGATTCAAAAGATGGTATTCTCAGTTTCAGTCAAAAAGCTTCTCTCATGATCTTTAATGGCCTAAAAAGACATACAAAGAATGCCAAATAATTTGAATGCAAAGTTTTTTCCATATCACTTATTAAAAGGTATGTTTGAACAAAAAGAAAGGAATACATCATATATATGTACTTTCTCTCATCCAAATCCCTTTTTTTTTAATCAAACTTTGTATTTGCATTGTACAAAATTGACAGGGTATTAATTTTCAAAAAAATCTGATCTTCGATTTCATTTTACTAATATATACTGCATATACATACAATGCTATATATCGTAAACATTCACATAACATGACTATTTAATTGAATATAAAAGTAGATTATAATGTATAGGAAAAATGGATGCATGCCAATTTCCCACTCTCTATAGACATCTTTTATTGCAGTTATTTTAAACGTATGGAATATAAATTTCTGATCGATATTATACCATTAATTATGGTTATTTTAGATTAGTGTGAGATAAATATAATATAATATTGTTGGGTGGGTGGTACTTTGCAAGAAAAAAAGTTGCTCAAATTTAGAAATGACAGCCTTCTTAATGCAAAAGGTGATAGCTAGAATTAAGTACCACACACTTCTTTTTCCAAAATAAAGTTGTTATTAGTTTATGAGCTTTTATGGGTGCATCATTCTCTGAGTATCAACTTAATTGTTATTTAACTTTGGGTAATTCCTTTTAATAAAATCAATATACGGATGGAAAAACTCATATAACACCGTTTCACAAAAAAATATCTTATGTGAGACGGAACCTTATAAAATCTTATATGAAACTGAATTAAATATAGGTTAAACCGCTTTTATCGATAGATTTGTATGAATATGTTTTACATAAATATCATGTAACATGGAATTTTCTATTTAGTCTCTCCTTTTCTTGTCTATTTTTGGGAACTAGGGAGATTAAATATTGCTCAGGATTTTTTTAAAGAATTATATTGCTACCCTACATGGAATTTTGTAGCATCCAAAATTTTGTTTTACTAATGCATCTAATTAAGTTGATACATCATCATTGTATTTGAGATTTCACATTTTCTTTATACCTTTTGGATTTGTTAATTTCATGCCACTGTTTTTCATTTTTTGAATTTGGTTTCAAATAATATTCAAAATGAAATAAATTGATCCAGTTGAGTTTGGCAAAAATCCTGAAACAGATCATGTCTGTGGGCTATTAATCAACCAAAGCCCAAATGCTTTAAGACCAATTATGGGCCTAATGTTATCATACTTTTGAATGTATCCAATACATTGGGCCGTTCCAATTGAAACTTGGATAATTGGGCCATATTTAGAGTCCAAGAAGTGAGTCCAACATGAGCCCAAGTTGGTTCCACTACCTAAACAAATTAGCCTATCGCAAGTGCTCCTATGTAAAAAGAGTGTTAATAATTTAAGTATGATACAATTTGTGTCTGATTTGCTTTTGGAGTATGGTGTTTTAATTTGTCCTTCATTTCTTCAATGAATGTATGTTTATATATATTTAATAAACGTGGCATTATATTATAAAAGTTATAGAATAATGTTTGATATAATATAAAATCATCATAGTAACAATCATTGATGTGGCAATCTATAAAAATGGGTCCTCTTTTTTTAGTCAAACAGTGTGTAGATCTAGTTAAAAAATTTATAGTTAAATTTTTTGAAATTTACGTATGGAATTATATTATGTTACATGATAGTTTTTGATTAAAAAACTGTCATCAATTATCTTAACTTAGAGACACGTTGTTAGTTGCTACCACAACAATTAACCCAACATATCATGTCAATTTAAAACCATCAAAATGTGACATGTTTGATCGATATGGGTCATGTTTAATAAATTCATATTAGTGTTATTGTTATGATTTTAAATATTGGTGATACTTTATAGGCTATATATGTGTATTTATATTTATACTTTTTCGAATATATGAAAATGAAAATACTAAATTTAGAATAAGATAAGACATATGGGATGTGACTTATTTCGCAAAATATAATTTATGGCCATCTATATTTCTTAAAAATATTAGAAAAGAGAGCACATGAGTGGTACAATATTATATGCAAAGTAACATGTGCGACTTTAATTTCTTGATTTGTTTCTTTGCGTAATTTTTCACATGGCTCCCTATTTTTCGTCCACCAATTAATTCTTTTGTTTTTTTCCTTCAAAAATTCAAAAAGGAAATTATATTATTAGTTTGATTTTAATTTAAGAACCTTTTAGTAATCTTTCTGGAAACCCCATCCGTTTCAATCCCATCCTTAAATCATTTTATCTTGATCGAAGATATGCTCAAAATTAATATCTATCTGTAAAGTATTTCAATATTATTTTATTTATTTTCTGCTATTTATTTATTAGTGCTCCTAAAACAAAAATTATGAATTATGATATTTTTAAAATAAAGGATCTTGCCATTAAATCTTAAAGTTTTCGCATAATTTAAATATCTCTTGCTGGATTTTGTGGTTGAAAAATAATCACTTCGATATTGTGAAATAAATGTCAGTGTCTTGAGTTTAGATAATATATACCTATTTAGCTAATGAAGTTATTGCATTCTTAGCAATCATATACTAACAACACAACATTGTTAGCCAAATACCTATTGCCCATTTAATAAAAATTAATTAAAAGAGGACATAAAATTAAATATATTACTGCCTAGAAATTAGCCTACTTGACGTGGATTTAGGTGCTAAATCTTGTAACTGATAGAGAATCCTGATTGCTATTCGAGGATTTTTTTTTTTTTTAATTATAGACCAAATAAAGTTAAAAATTTATTCCAAAACCAAATATTAATATTTAGAAAAAAGATTGAAATTGTTAATTTCGTTCACACAAATGTTTCTTGAAGCCCAACCTCTGATGCTCCAAATCATACTCCATGTAGAAATTCTGCTGCTGATAATTACCCAGAATAATTGCAGGGCCCGGCCCGACTTCTCCCTTCGGGTTCGTCGAATTGCTGGTCAAAATTGTCATGCAGACCACCGAGTCATCGAAGAAGGAGAAGTAATCCGCCAATGGCAGCTCCATTTCTGCATCGCCTCTGAAATTGAAGCTCAGCTGTGGCAGCTCGATCACGTCGTCGCCGGAGACATTGAAACAGGGCCTCAGGCCCGACAGAGTTTCGATTTCTCGGGCCCTGCTGTAATGTTTCCCTACTTGCTTTTCGAATTCCTCTGCAACCAGGTCGAACACCTGGCTGTCCATGAAGGTGAAGGTGGTGCCGGAGTCCACTATCGTGCCGCCGGCGCCGTCGTTGTCCGCCACCAGAAACTTGTACGGCACCTTCACTCTCACGCCGCCGACGGTGATTCTCCGCAGCAACACGTAGTAGTATTCCAGAAACGCTGGGTTCGACGAGGGTGGGTTTTTCCTGAATGGGGTGTACTTGGTTGCGCCGCCCTCGGCCGCGCCAGCGCCGGCGGGGTCCAGGAATAGCTCGCCGCTTTCCGGCGTGTCGTCGAACTGGTGAGAGATAAGGCAGTAGGAGAATCTCTTCAACCCCATCTGAACCGGCAGCGACTCCGGTCCGCGGCCGAATCCGGCTATGCCGGACGGCTGCTGGATTGAAGAAACCGAGCAGCCCACGGCGAAATCATGCACCGTTTTCGCCGGGAAAACCAGTGATTCGGATATCAACAACCCGGAAGTTGACCCGGATCCGTATTCTACAGTGTAGGGCGGGCAAATCTGATTGCAGCCAGTGGAATTGTTCTCGCATTTATCGCACTGTACATTGGGGAAGATCCATTTGCATTTCGGGTTTCTGCACCCGACAATGTTCGTGGAAGACGATGAACTGGGTAAGAAGGTGGTTATGTTCGTTACACCGACGAAATTGCAGGAACTGCAGGAATAGCTCCGTGTGCATGGGGTCCAGACGAGGCTGCTTCCGGTGTCCATGACGAACGGCAGGGTCTGCGGCGGCGTTCCGAAGCTGAGAGAGATGGCGTAGCCGCCGTAGCCGCGGGGAGACAGGGGGACCTCTGTGGCGGCGGGTTGGGAGGTTTTCCGTTGTTTAAGGTGGTGGGCGCGGCTGACAGAGGCGGCCGCGAGGTGGTTGAGCCGCTGCCATGGGGTTTCGAACGGCGGCGATGCGGCTGCGGGCGAGAGGGTTAGGGTGGTGGAGTGAGCGGAAGAGAGAGAAAATAGGAGGAGGAGGAGGAGGAGAGAGAGGGAAGACATTGTTGACTTTTGAAGTGCAAGTGAGTGTGTGAAGGTGAGAAGATATGCCAGTCTTATAAGGCTGTCTTTTCTTGGATTCTTCTAAACAATTTTTTTTTCTTACATTTCAAAAATAATTATTACACTTTAGTTAGTAGTTTCTTTAAATAACATTTGATGTGTATTTTGAAGAATTAATAAACTTTGTAAATTCTGTTAACTATGTGGTGTACACTCCTCACATGATGATTAGATATATAACCGCATTTAATAAAATAGTGTACGGATTTAAGTAATTAGCTTAAATTGTTGCACCCGCACTTAGTGTAGGATGTCGAAATCGAGTTTTTAGAGAATGTTTTTAATTTACAGTGTTATATGATATCTTTGTTGGAAAATTTGATAAATTTTGCTCATTTTTTGGGTAATTTTTTGGTGGGACCCATTTCGTGAAGATGGTATCCGGATGAAGAGACGAGTTCTCATCCGCAAGAGCTTCAAAGTGGAATTTAGCTCACCCAAACTAGCTAGAGGGTGAATGAGAAGAGGGCTCGAACCAAGGGGCCTGGCCTGGTTCATTTTGCCACCGGGCCCTCTCGAGACTTTCCAAATTCCGGCGACTTTTGGCCTTCCAGTTCTAGAAACGGCAGCTTTAAAGCCCCCTCTCTTTAGCTCAATTTTTTACCCTGTAAATCAGCAGGTTCTTCCACATCTCCTCCAGAGACAATTCTGATGTCGTTCGGTGCAGCAACCAGGTGCTAAGTTGTCTGCTTCTTATTGTTATATCGTGGAAGCAGATGCGTTCGTTGTCCCGAGCACCGAACAGGCTGACGAATCTGTTTTAAGAAACTGTGTCTCATACAGGCCTCGCCTGTCTTCTTTGTCTTTTCTGCCATTTTGCACCCAATTTTCCTACAATCTTTTCATTTATGAGTTTTGTAGATATTTCAACACTGTTTAGTTCTAATTTCTAATTGATATGTGTATTTGTATAGAGATGGATGGTATATAATAATATAAAATGCATGTTACCACTTTGCATAACTTGTATATTTGTATTACCTATATCGATATATCTTTTTATCACTACTTATTTATATTTTATAATTTCGATATATTTTTATTGCTCATGGAGAAATTATTTCATTTGATACAAATGATTTAATATTACTAACACTGATCATGAAAAGTTATGACAATAAATATAAAGTATAAAAAATGCACTAATTATAGGAGAAAAAAAGTGGAAGATGTTGTAATTAATCAAAAAGAAAAAATTGAAGTTTAAAGGAAACATAGTAGCAGAGAAACATATGTTTTTCATATATTAGAAATTTATGCTTGATATGGATTATATATTGGGCTCAATCTAATTTAATTACACCGGCCCATTTACGAAGCCCAATATCATCTAATACATATACATATATTTAATAAGTCCAATACATATTTTAAGCCCAATACATATATATAAAAAGCCCATGAGAAAGGAAAAGGAGGGGATATATATAATAAAAAGGAGAAAGACAAGGGGGGATCACATAGACACTTTTCATCCCCCATCTTTCGTACTGCTTTTGAATTTCAACCTCTGCAGAAAATCAAAATAAAATCAGACTTTTACAAATGGCGCCGTCTGTGGGAAACGGGGGAGAAGTGAGTCTCCTTCTTCCTCACCGTCTCTCGTTTTGATTTCATTCTCACTCCACTTCCTGAGCATCACCATGGCTTCGAATTAAGCTCCACTTCTTGCCAGAAATGGTGTTCGAAGCAGTAACGATGATAGATACACCATGAAGGGAAGAAATCACTAGCGGCAGTAACATTTGGAGCAATCACTAGCGGCAGAAATCGTAATTATCTCTAAAGGGAAGAAATTCTAACTTTCCTTTTTATTTTTATTTATGTTTGGAATTTGCAATTTGATGAGAAATTTTCAATAATTTTTACATTTCCATAGTATGAAAACCATAGCCATGACTTTTTTATCAAATAAATCTAAAGGAATCTGATATGTTTTGGATGATGTGTTCTTACCTTTGCTGGATAATGATTTCTTAAAGTTTAGAAGAGTTTTGTGGTGCAGTGGTATGATTTTGTATCAATCTTAATAATCTGCAAACAAAGTGTTTGATGAAATGTCCCAATGGTTATGTTCTTCAAATTCCTGCGTATTGAATGCCTTTTTAATGATGATGCTCCTATTTCTTTTCTTGTGTTCTGCTGTAATTAGTGTGATTCTTCACTGGTTTCAAAATGATTTTCCTCATATGTTACATTAGAAGTTGCTTAAACTCAGCTCTTCATTGTCACTCTCACTTAAGAATCACTGGCTGGGTAGGTAAAAGTCGTAAAATGTTGTGTTGATTGGATTTTTAAGATTGTGGTAACGTTCATTTCTTCCAAGTTTCAGGCCTTCTGTAGCACATTAGTTCGGATAGCTATCAAACCTATAGATCTGAAGCACATTCGTTATCTGAAGCACATTCGAAAGCTATTATCCATGTCTCTGGGTTGAGCGAAGATCTGCAAATTAAAGTTTTTATGAACCTGCCCGGTCGCAGCTCGGCACGACAAAGGCTCTACCTAGCGAAGGATTGCAGCCCTGCTGCACCTCCAGTTTCATTTATGCATCTCCTCAAGCTCTGCTCTATTTCTCCGGCTGGTTAAGTCGCTAGAACTCTCCTGTCCAGATCTGCCGAGCCCTGCTCCTCGCCAAGTCTACACCAGATCTGACAAAAGCCCTTTCAAAGCCTATCAGCCATCTCTTAGAGCTGACGTGGAAAGATCTGCAAAAGGGGATACCTTCACCTACAGATGTGCTTGTCATTATTAATTTTGATGATTGATTTTTAATCTCGATTATGAATATTCTTTGAAAGAGATTTTAATATCTAAATTTTACATTCTTAGTTTCATACTCATTTTTAAAATCCGCCATGTTTGCTATTTGTTTAGAAAATTAGATTTGCTAGCTTTCAGCTCAAGTCAAATATACTACACTACATGAAGTTTTATTTTATCTTGTCTGCTAGGTGAAATCTTATCTGTTATACCATGTTATGAACTTTGATTCCGTAAAAATCAGGTGTAGAAATCAATTCTTAAATAAGACCAGCTCAAATCAGCCCTTTAAATCAGATCTGCCTCTCAAATCAGATTTGTTAATTATCTGCTCTAAATTGGATTTTCTAATTATTTTCAGATCTGTCAGTTATCAGTTCTACGTCGGAGCTACTGATAAGAGGTGGAATTACAGGTCTCATTTTACGTCTTCCTGGCAGAGGCCAGACTTCTACGTCTGCGACATCCTCTGACCTGCGAAGCAGAGACTCAGTCAACGCGGTCTCATTTTACGTCTTCCTAGCAGAGGCCAGACTTCTACGTCTACGACATCCTCTGACCTGCGGAGCAGAGACTCAGTCAACGCGGTCTCATTTTACGTCTTTCTGGCAGAGACCAGACTTCTACGTCTGCGACACCTCTGACCTGCGGAGCAGAGACTCAGTCAACGCGGTCTCATTTTATGTCTTCCTGGCAGAGGCCAGACTTCTACATCTGCGACACCTCTGACCTGCGGAGCAGAGACTCAGTCAACGCGGTCTCATTTTACGTCTTCCTGGTAGAGGCCAGACTTTTACGTCTGCGACACCTCTGACCTGCGGAGCAGAGACTCAATCAACGCGGTCTCGTTTTACGTCTTCCTGGCAGAGACCAGACTTTTACGTCTGCGACACCTCTGACCTGCGGAGCAGAGACTCAACTAACTTTGTTTAAATCTTATGTTTCTTCTAGCAGATGCCAGATCTTTATATTTACTTCTATTATTTAACGGATGTGTAATCATCTCAACAAGCGTGCACTATATATCTCTGAATAAAGACTAAGTAAAGGCATATATTCGGGAATCTCAGTATCGAAGAAAACAATGTAGAAGTTTCCAGGTATTTAAATGAGAGATTTAAAACGATTCAAATCCCTTTTTCTTCCCCCCACTTTTCCAAAAGACGCGTGTATAACAACAACGGGAAAGAAAGAAAAGCAATCGTTGACAGATTTAATTGAATCAGATCTGATAAGATGACAATCACATCTGCTAGTTTATGAAAAATTATTTATTGCTGCATTGTGATATGTGGAGTGTGAGTTCTGCAAAATTCGTGGCCAAATCAGTTCTGCGTGGCAAACATCTTTGGGCCACACTATGGGGGGAGTGGTTGATATGGATTATATATTGGGCTCAATCTAATTTAATTACACCGGCCCATTTACGAAGCCCAATATCATCTAATACATATACATATATTTAATAAGTCCAATACATATTTTAAGCCCAATACATATATATAAAAGCCCATGAGAAAGGAAAAGGAGGGGATATATATAATAAAAAGGAGAAAGACAAGGGGGATCACATAGACACTTTTCATCCCCCATCTTTCGTACTGCTTTTGAATTTCAACCTCTGCAGAAAATCAAAATAAAATCAGACTTTTACAATCCTACTATGTGTTTGTTTACTGCTATGGTAACATAGTATCCAACTTTAAGCTGAACCATAGTAGCATATTAAGCAAATAACAAATATAATTTCTCCATTACCAGAAACATAATAGGATGTAAAATAAGGTTTATTATATATTAGAAGAAATGTGGGATGCAAAATGCAATCAACTCGATCGATCAAGTGGAGGCAAACTAGCTATCATTAGTTTGCTTCCCTCAACGAACGTAACTCTCTCCTTTTATGCAACAAAGAAGCAATATTCATAATTCCATAAACCAACACATGACAGGATAGTGTATATCATTTCACCTCGTATTACAAAATAAGTGGCAAGTCCCAAAAAATAATATATAATACAACATTCTTATGGAGATGAAACTATTTAAATATTATATTTTTCATCTTTAAAATGATGAAACTTATTGATATGTTATAATTTATTTTCATATTCAATAATCTTAAATTTTTAGAGATGAAGAGATGGACTTTTCATCCATCACATTAATTTTCAATTAAAATATATATAAATCACACATATAATACACATGCATGGATGACCCATGTCAAGTTGAGAATGTTTCAAATTACTTAATTGTCAAGCATTGGAGAGTCTCAACTCTCTTATTAGATAGATAGAGCACGTTGAAACAAACATTTAAACGGGTTATAGCAAATGAGATCTTTTATCTCACATTACATGCAATAATTTGCTAAAAAATCATAAAATTTGGTAAATCAAATTAACTAGTCAAATTCTTCCTAACTTTGACTAATAACTAATGGAACATGTAGCAAAGTATAAAAGGAAGCATGATATTTGTTGGGCAAGTAATTCAAAGTTAGGTTGGGGGCTTATACTTAAGTTTTCGAATTGTTACAACCCATTAAGTGTATTAAGTTCTTTTTTTAAGTAAAAAATAAGTTAATTTATTAGGCATATTATATAATTATATGAGCATTTATAGAGTCTACAACCTTTTCCTTCTATCATAAAATCCATAGGATCATGAACATTAAGGTTGTGTTTGGTGTGGTGCAGGGCCCGGGTCTAATAAGGCCCGGTCGAGTTATGCTCTCTTAATGGGGTGACTACAAACCCACCATTTTTGGTGGGTTGAAATTATCCCAACAGTACCCCAGAAGGAATTAACCAAAACACCCTTACTGTACACGTCAAAATGACCCATATGCCCTTCAATATCCAATAAACTACAAGTGTGCCCTTGTATATATTGTAAAAATCCACCACCAAACATACACCCCATCTCGATTGGAAATCTGCGGCGCATCCACCACCACCATCGCCGGCACGGGCACCGGCTGTGGACAGCGGCGCACCTGGGGGTCTTCTCCGCTAGGTAAGCCATGAAATGATTACAGGGTTTCAGTTTAAACTTTGTTTGATTATAGAGGTATAACACTTCGATTTGAAGAGATTCTTTAACTTCGAATACAAACACCTTTTTGTTTGTATATAATCCATCGATTTTGAGAACACCCGTTCGTATATGTGTTAGGGATACAACTTTGGGTAGTGCGGCTAGGGTTTTGATTTTGTAATAGGGGTTAGGGTTCGGATTTTGTGGAAATTGGTTATGGCTCGAAATGTTAGGCTTCGAAATGTTAGTTCATTACTTCTGTCAGCTCGAAATGTTATCAGTGCTTTACTTCAGCGAATAGTCCTCTACTGAATAGAGATACTCTTCACTCTTCAGTTGGACCTCTTGAATTTCCTCATAATTCAAAAAAAAAAGTTCTAATAATCTTCCAATCTGCATATTAGCTTTCCCTGATTCAAGGAAGATCAAATTGTTTGAACCAAAAATTTGATGGATTGAGCATTACTTGATTCTTTATCTTTGTTGTGTGGGTTTATTGCTGGTTGAAACAGTTTTGTATATCAATGTCTTTGTTGAGAAAATTGTTCTGGCAATTTTGGATTTTGACCAATTATTTAAGTGGGTTTCATTTCTTATTAATGGAATAGTAATGAATCAGACATAATCTGTACTGTGGTTAATTAAAGGGTTCGCTACTTGAAATACCCAATGTAAGATAAAAATTATTTAATTTACCCACCTATATAACATATTATCATCAAATACCCACTTTTTATAAAGAATGTCACCAAATACCCACTTTTTAGTATAGGGCTTCCCGAGACCTTGACACCTTTTGGGAAACCCTAAAAATATAGGGTTTCCCGAAACCTGTTTCCCGAAAAATATAGGGTTTCCCGAAACCTTCAGGTTTCGGGAAACCCTATATTTTTAGGGTTTCCCGAAAGGTGTCAAGGTCTCAGGAAGCCCTATACTAATTTACACTAAATTATTTAAAAAATTATGTAAAATTTTTAAAACTTAGGAATTGGTAAATTATTGATTGGTTAATATTTTAGACTTAGTTTTTAAACATTTCTAAATATTAACCAATCAACAATTAACTAAATGTGAAATAAAAAGCAAAATAAAAATCCGTAAATAAAACATGAAAAAAAGTAAAAAATAAAAACAATGAAATAATTTACTAATCATTGACTGGCAGTAAAATGAAAAGTGGGTATTTGGAAACATTTTGTTATATAATTGGGTAAATGGTGACAATTCAGTATATTGGTGGGTAGAATAATCACAATTTATATAATATTGGGTATTACAGAACATTTCCTCTTAATTAAATTTAGTTTATTTGATTTCCTCAAAATCAGTTGCAGGGAAGATGAAATTAAATCAAAGTGAGCCATTTAAAAGACTGATTGTTATAATGAATAAGGTGAGAAGGTCAAAATCACCATTGCATAATGGAAGCTAAAAAAAAAGAAAATCTTACTATCTAACTCAAGTTAGGGATATAAGTTTGGGGCCAAGTAACACCTATATTTATTGGAATGGAAGGGAGAAGATCTATGCAATGATTTCTAGTGCTACTATCACGAAAATTAATGGTCGTATCTTAAAAGACAATTGCCATATACCTTAAGCACCAAGTGTGGCTAGAATCTACTTTAGGACACAGGTATTGTCTCGACTATAACTGTAATTTTAAGTGATTTATCATATCACTTTTAACCAAAACAATGTCCCTATATTTACTAGTTGGGCTAACAATATAAACTGTTGGGAGCAATAGTATTTGTGTAAATGATTGGGTGTTAAATCTCTAGACCCAACTAATGAAGCTTCCAAGGAACCTTCTGGCTGCAACCTCCACAACTAAAAACACAGAGTTGGTAAGTGCATGTTTGAACTGTTCTGAATTTGATTGAGATCCTTGTGGAGAACTTCTTTATTGACTACAATAATGATGCAGGTCTTGGAGCAGATGCCTAAAGTAATTTCATCTCTGGATTCACATGTGGATAGAGGACTACAATGGTCATATTCAATCTCTTTTTCTGTTTTAGAATAACTTGTTATTTTTCTATATAGTTTATATTATTTTTCTAATTAGATCTCTAGAAGACCTATTTAATGGTACAACTATGAAAGAGTAAATACTTTAAAGGTCTGAGTTGTTTGAGTCGTAAGCAGTGTGACATTAAAATGCCATTTTTTAGATGGAAGTAAGGTACTTATTCATATTATCAATTCTCAAGTTAAACATGCCCAAACGGTTCCACGATTCCTGTTCCGGTTCAAGCTGTCAGTTCGGCGGTTCCGGATTGGTGGAACCGAAACCGAACTGTGGGATAGGCGGTTCCGGTTTCGGTTTGCAACCGCCGGTTCGTCCGTTTTTTTTTTCTTTTTTTTGTGAAATTTTTAATATTGCAACTCCAAATTTGATTTTTAATGTTTGTTTTGAACTTTGAAGTATACCATGATAAGTTGAAATTTGGAATACAAACAATTAAAGTGAACAAAGTTTTTCATTATAAATTGCCATTGGAAAATTATTACAAGTAATTGGAACTTTAATTTTGAATTTGGAACCCTATCTAATCTATACTATATATATGATCTATCTATTATGAAATTACATATATCTATTATAATTATAAAAGTAAATATGTTACAAATTTTGTTATTTGAATTCAAAATAACATTCCACCAAAAAAAAAAAAAAAAAAAAGGAATGCACAAGGAAGTCCAAAAAACACACGAGAGATATAGGCCAAGCAAATTCTACTTTTTTCAATTAAAACTCTATTTTACCCAATAATTTTTCAATAAAAAATATAACTTTAAAAATCAATAAAAATATGAAAAATATATTTCTACATTATACAAACTTTGGAATAATGAAAGATATATAAATAACTTTTTAATATAACTATTAGAATAAATAATAAAATGTGCATCACGCGGGTGAAATAGTACTAGTGTTTCTAATAAATAAAATTTAATAGCACAATCTAAAAAAGAAAATGATTATTAAAAATTCAATAAGGTTGTGTTTTAGATAGATGAATTTAGGAAAGAATTTGAGGTTTATAATACTAATTTTATTTGTGATGATTGAACTGGTATAAATTCAAAATTCATCCTTTGCATTTAAATTATTTGAAGTTTATACTATTATTATAATTAAGGGGTATTTTGGTCATTTGACCTAATATATCAAACCCAACCTATATACCAAACACAAATTTATAAACATTACACTTTTTAAACATACATACCAAACACATAACACAACTAAACTCATCTCAAAAACCTCCACACCAAACATCCAATTATACTGCATGAACAGTAAAAAAGCCCAAAATTATTACAATCCAATCCAAACCCAACCTTCGAACCAAACGGGCCCTAATATTGTTTATTGAAGTGTTTGAGCTAGAGACGAGTTAGTCCATTGTAATTTTTTTATTTCCATTTGATTTGTAATCGCTGTGATTTAAAAAATTAAATGTTTATCATAATCTAGGGTACGACTCATTCAATGATTTATCATTTTTTCACGATATAATAATATAATTACACACTTTTTTTTAGTAATATGTAATATTGTATTACAATTATATCATGTATGATTTCAAAACGAACAAATTATGATTCTTAGGGCCCGTTTACTTTGGTGGGCGGGATTGTTTTGATTGATAAAAAATGTGGGATTGTACTGTTCATAAAGGATAAAAAAATGTTAATTTGTTTGTTTGATATGTAAGTTATATTGTGGGTTTAGTTGAAATTTTTGTTTGATATAAATGTTTGTAGGTTGTTTTATTTACAAAATCTTGTTTGGTTTATTGGTTTGTATGAATAAAAATGTGGAATGACAATTTTGCCCTCAAATGTGTTTAAATGTTTTTTTTTTATTTAAATCATAGATACATAATATTTATTTGACAAAATAAAGTAAAAAAGATTTTGGGTGTTCTTCCCCAATTCAAGATCCAGCCGAGAAGCAGCGAACCTTCTTCACTACAAGAAAACTGCCCAACAGTGACGGAAAAATCTGTCACTAAAATCAGAATTTCTGTCACTAGCAGGTAGTTGTGACGGATTTGTGACGGAAACAGTCTGTCAAAATCAGTTTTGTCACTAAACTTTAGCGACGAATTTCAGTTCCGTCACTACAAGTGTGACAGAAAATTCCGTCACAACAATAAAAAATTCCGTCGCTAATTTTTTTTGTCACTTGACATTTGTTTGACTAGTCAAAACATTTATGACGGAAAATTCCGTCACTAACGTGTGACGGAAGCATTCCATCACTAATTAGTGACAGAATCTTTCCGTCACACGTTAGTGACGGAAGCATTTCCGTCACTAATTAGTGACGGAATCTTTCCGTCACACGTTAGTGACGGAAATATTCCGTCGCTAATTATTTAATGACAGAAAAAATCCGTCACTAGTTTATATGCATCAAATTAATATATATTATTTTGTTTGCTCTCAATTTTTTTTTTTAAACCTGTGATAATATTATTCTTCCAATAATTTTATCAACAAAGCATAAATCGTTCATTCATAAAATCTCTTACAAACAAAGTCAAAATATACTTAAGTCAGATGAAATTTTAAAGTCAAGTTATAAGTCCAAAATATAACATGGATGTCTACTCATCCCCTAAAGGAACATCATCATCTTCTGCAGTCTGATTCTCTAAGATGGGCGGTGGATCTAAGGTCGGAATCACTCCCATAGTCCGTAGCTGCTCCAACATAAGCGTGACAGTAGAGTGTACTCGAGCCTCTATCTCAGCTTGTATGTCATTTCTCATGGCATCAACTCGAAGGTTCACTTGGTGTTCTATCTCCCTCCGTACTTCATCTTGTTGTAAGACTGATATGGCTGAGGAGCTACTACTCCTCGAACCTAATGAACCTCCTACAACTCCTAGACCATAGACGCGCCGCTTCTTATCAATCCCACCAACAACATCCATGAATGTCTGTGATTGGTCAGAATCTGACATCGGCTGACCAGATTGCATAGCAGCCTCTATACGTGCTTCAACATCAGCCTACAAAATAAAGTGATAAATTGAAATTTACATTAAAGTAATATGTAGTCTAATGGTTAAGCTTGTAGAATCCCTTAGGTTATGGGTTCGAATTCCACTCATGTTATTTTATTTTATTTACTTTTGATTGTATTAGGTTCACATACATATATATTTATAACATCAATTTTTGTGCACTCCTTCAAGGTCCTGGGATCGAATGCACAAATTAGGAATAATTTTCATTTATTTTCATTCATTGTGACAAAAAATCCGTCGCAAATTAGTGACGGATATACATCCGTCACAAATTCGTGACGGATATACATCCGTCACTAATTCGTGACGGATTTTTCCGTCACAAAAAATAAAAACAAATTTGTAATGATTTTCATTATTTTTTTTAGTAGTGACTGGAAATTTCCGTCACTAATTTGTGACGGATTTTTCCGTCACTAAGAATAAAAACAAATATATAATGATTTTCATTATTTTTCTTTTTTAGTGACAGAAATTTCCGTCACTAATTAGTGACGGATGAAAATCCGTCACTAACTGGTGACGGATTTTTCCGTCACAAAGAATAAAAACAAGTATATAATGATTTTCATTTTTTTTTCTTTTTTAGTGACAGAACGGATTTACATCCGTCACTAATTTGTGACGGATTAAAGTCCGTCACAAAGTAGTGACGGAATTTTCTGTCACTAATATAATTCTGACAGAATTAATGACGGAATAATTACCGTCACTAATTTCTGTCACAAGTCCGTCACTATTCCGTAAGAAAATTTTTTAATGCATTTTTGTCAATAATCTGTCACTATTCCGTAACAAATTTGTGACAGAATATTTCCGTCACTAAAATCCGTCGCTGTCGGGCAGTTTTCTTGTAGTGCTTCCACTTTCTCAAATTTTGATTCTCATGGGTCATCTTCCCCAAATAGCAAGAAGCCGAGAAGCTCATTCTGAAGAACACTGACATTTCCGGCGAAACCGTAATCATCATAAGAGGGAGCGCTTTGTTCTTCTTCTTATCGGGTATTACTCTTCTTCTTCGCATTGTTCTTCTTCTTCATATTGCATTGTTCTTCTTCTTCATATCGTTTGATTTTGCTAGCGATGTGGGCAAACATCAGGTATTATTGCTCACGTCCTGAATCTTTTATCACTAAAAATTGCAAGATCCTTTCTCAAATGCTTTAGGTATATTTTGGCCGAGTTGTAATATTCAATTCCCCAGAATTCGATACTCTCTGCACGACGCATTGTTGGGAGGCGAGGCATTTTTTGGCAAGTAATAGCAGGTGTTGACAAAATTTAGCCCACAGTCGAGGAACTTCAATCGTTCTCACGTGTGTTATGTCGACGAGGTAACTAACTCTTGCTATTCGAAACCTCTACTTGACCTAGCATGAATTCAGCCGATTTCCTTTTGGGATGACTGCATCTTCTTCGTTGGCATCGATCGGTTTTGCATAATACATGTAGTTTTGAAATGTTGTTCATATTGTGTGCTTAGTTTTGAAGTTGTGCAACAAAGATAACCTGTTTCGTTGTTGTGTATTCGGTTGACTATTTACATGAGGCATAAAGAAATCTGTAATTTATAACTGAAGTGTGTGCATAATATACTGTTCGGACCACTTTGAAGCATGCGTTGTGAATGTTGTGTTTGTCGTGTACATCCTCCATGTATGTTCAATCTTATGAGAATTTGTTGATGTTGTGTAGTTGTAATACATTTCCGACAACCACATCTAGGGGGATTGGTCAAGGAAATGATTCTTCTGTGCGTTGTCGTCATATGATTCCGATGCAAGTGCAGACTTCGGGCACAAAAAAGAATCCTATGCGACGCTTTATGACATGTCCTTACAGAGGGGTAATTTACATAAATGCTTCGTTTACATATCTGATCACATACACCTGTTTCTTTACACGATGATGTTACATATTTTTTTGCATGCAATTTTAGACAGAAGCTTGTGGAATCTTCATTTGGTTGGAGCCGCAGCTTGAAGGACGTGCTCGAGATGTTGCCATTGAGTGCCTTGATAAAATTGGCCGGTTGAAGATTGAGCTAAAGAGTAGCGAAGCTCGTGCAAGGAAATTGCAGACCTGTATCGTGGTACTACTCTTCCTATGTGGCTTGATGGTCATACTTTTACTACGTATCTGGAGTACGAGTAAGGTTCATGTTTCTCATGGTCTTTACAAGTTGTAATCTGAATGCATTTGTGCGTGTAGTAGAATGATTTCTCTGTGATATATGATTTTGTAATTTTAATTGAAGATGATTTATGATGTTCTCAATGTGTGGAAGGGTCCACTGTGTTTTGAGATTTTTGTAAATTAGAATGATATCTAACTATGCAATGTTCTTATTTTAAGTGAAGGTGTTACTGTGATGTTTCAATGTTCTTTAACACTAAACTTGTACTGGTGGATGAGAACATACAGCCCCCTCATGTTTGTAAAATGCATGAATTGAAGATATATGAGTATTAAATTTCAAGTTGCAAGATGGGATGTTAACAAGTCACATAAGGAGCAGATAGTTTATATACATGATGTTCCAAAATAGATTGTTATGTTCACTTCACACATACCCCAAAATTGCTAGCATATGGTACCTACATATAGCTAGCATATGAGTGAAGTGCTTGCCGATCAAGCATGAATGGGCCATTTTCACCCCATGGCACCAACCGACATGCCATTCAAACGGCACAATACATGCTCTCTAAGTTTTTCAACAAGAATTTCAACAAGAATTTCGACCTTGTACAATGTGTCAAACAAGTGCGTTTGCTCCGAAAAAGGCACGCAACTTTCTCGGGCCTTTTGATGCGTGATGATGTCGCATGGGCGATTGAAGATAATGAACTTGCGTACAACGACGACACATGGAATGAGATTGTTGCGGTATGTGATAGTCCATTTGCCTTGTACCCGGTGGTTTTAATTTACGTCTTCACAGTGATATGTATAATGTCATGCGTATAAGCAAATATGTTTTTTTTGTTTCTCAAAAGGTGGAACCGTTTGCATGGGCATACGCCAAGTACGGGGATCCCCATTCGGAGATCTTGCAAACAATATTTGGGCCTCCGACAAACGTACAAGCGATTAAAAGGGCTTCTAACACCTATGATCCAAATGTCGAAGTCATTGAAGATGACATCAAGTCACCGGGGATCCCACGGTACACACCTTTGAATGAGGTGATAGACATTTCAAGTGATGTCTCAGGAAGCTTAACCTCAAGCTTCCAAAAAGAGTTGGGTCTCATTGTCGAGGATTCCGATGACGAAGGGTCGTACCGTTCTCCCTCATTGAAGACGGAGTCGAGCTCAAACAGTTGTCCAACAAAATCCAAAGGCAAGTCAACGCTATTCGGGGATAACATATGCATGACCTTATACGGTGCCAATTACGGAGGGTCCTCGACAACGGCTTCTCCTAATAGCAAGAAGTGAAGGAAGGGTTCAAGCCCGAAATCGGTGTGTGTGTGTTGGTGAATATCCAAGGATATTCCTAGTATGTTTTCTTTTATGTTTCAAGTTTGTTTTCATTAATGTGGTGTGCCTGTAATTTTCTTATTTTAAGTGAAGGTGTGGGTCAGCAAAAGGCAAAAATTTTCACCATTTCCTGGGACCTTATCTCCCAATTTGCCTTTCTGTGGCAGGTTCATATGTAGTAGTCTTAAATATGTAAATTAAATTGTGAACTTTGTGCCTTTGAAAGTAAGCTTATTTCTTGCAAATCTCAACGGCTTCAAGTGATAAGACACAAATGCGAATAAGTAGTTAACACAAATGCGACTACAAGCTATGTTAGCGATGAAGTAGTTAACAGAAATGCGACATCACATAATACATGCTAGTGTTATGCCACAAATATCAACAACATACAACATTATCACATAATTAGTCTACTAGTCATCCGCATGTACTAACATTCAGCTGAAAGAGAAGGTGTTCGGGTTACATTGTCTCCATGATATCCTTCACCAAGACGTGTCTTGCATCGTCAGGGACACTGAGAAAGTAGTCTAGCTCACTCTTGTTGGTTGCTAAGTAACGACCAACGTACACTCTAGCCTCGAAGCACGGGAAGTCATACCTCCCAAGGATCTCGTACACCTCGGAGCGCTTTGCAGTTTGGGATTTTTTTTAAAGTCTTTTTTTTTGCCACCGCTTTCATGTCCGTTTTGATCTCTACCATGGTTTGGTCATTTCTCTCGCAATACTCAGTCAAAGTCTCCAACAAGGGATCACGAGAATCAACTTCAATACGTCTAACCTTTGACTTCCCACTACGTGTCGAGGTGTTAGAAGACTCAGCATGATTTTTGGACATGAAAGCGGTGGATGTCTCATCCGGAGTGAAACCCGCGCGCACCGGTGAGTTCTTGTTGGGTTCGGTATTTCCAGTGTTCAAGAAATCTTGCATCGTGTCTACAAACCTTTGAGATTGCTCTCCCTTAGCACGGTCTCTCCCAAAGATTTAGATCCAGTCGTTGAAGAAGGGCCATGTTTTGTACCTCATGGTTCGCACCGTGTTGTCCTTCTGGAACAACCATTAAACAAATGTACACGCGATTAGGCAATATGGAACTAAACATTAGGGGGTGGAGTGAAACATATACGGTACCTTCATATAGGCATCCCACACATCGTCCTGCACTTCGATCATGTGGTTTGGACCTAGGCCGAATCCACTTGTGTTAAGCATTTGGGAGAGATTGTGATAGCTTTTCTTCCACGCATGAATTTTGCTAGCGATGTGTGGTTCCGCTTTCAAGTCGGTGCCTGAAAAATGTACTGCTAAAGCTTGTTCCAACAAGGTTAGGTAACCTGTGCGAAATCCGTTATCACTCTTGTAGCCACGAACGACTAAGTCCTTCAATGAATGAATGAGTTGCTGCTCTTCATGAAGGCTCCAAGTCCTTCTTGTGTTGGTGGCAGTTTTTATTTTCTGCAGACATGCCTTAGTGTTGCTCATTTTCTACACATGGGGCATTTACATAATTTGGCAGAATGTCAATTTCGCATTTTCCGGTTTGTTTATACTGCCATGTAATAGCAAAGGGCAAACAATTATGAATTATGGGGCATTTACATAATTTGGCAGAATGTCAATTTCGTATTTTCAGGTTTGTTTATACTGCCATGTAATAGCAAAGGGCAAACAATTATGAATGATGGTTAAAAAAACAGTACATGATTAATAGAATGTTTCTGTCACATGGTGAAATTAGGCAATCCATACAAATACAAGGTGAAGCATTACGAACAAAAATAAAATCACTCCAAGTCTGGAAATCACAAACTGAAAAAAATGATAGAAGCCTAAGCTACAAGATGTCTATGATTCCACATATCATTGATTATGTTCTCTCTCTGATCAGTCCACTCTTGGGATGACTCAACTTGTTCAACATATTGTTGCTCAATGGGCGGTTCAAAGTCGGGGTCAGGACCAAGGTCTGGCACCTCATTTTCCAAGGGATCGATAGTTGCATGAGTACGAATAAAATTGTGGAGAAGACAACATGCTAAGATTATGTGATTTTGCGTCTTGATTGGGTAGAAAAAGTTGCTTCTAAGAATTCCCCAACGAGCTTTCAAAATCCCAAAAGACCTTTCGATAACGTTACGGGCCCTAGCATGCAGCAAGTTAAACAACTCATAAGGTGTTTCGGGTTGTCGACCCGCGTGATGCCATTCTTGGAGATGATATCTAACACCCCGATAAGGTGCTAGAAATCCTATCCCATTTGTGTACCCTCCATCACACAGGTAGTAGTACCCTGTCACAACATATTTGTCTTAGTAAATGATTTGACGAAGTCTTCTAAAACAATACATCGGTCGTTACTTTTATCGGCGTGAAAGACCTATTAATAAAATCTGCAAGATATGTGTAATGTTACCTATGGGGACACGTAATCCATGGGGACGGGTGATGGCATCATGCAGAACTCGACCATCGGCAGCTGATCCCTCCCATCCAGTCAGTACGTAGACAAAATTCATGTTCCTATCACATACAACTAAGACATTGACCGACACAAATCCCTTGCGGTTCCTATATCTTGGTTTTTCACCCAAAGGAACTTTCACAGGGATGTAAGTGCCGTCTAGGGCACCAAGACAGCCCTACAAAGTGTAAATTAATCTTAACATCTAAATGGGAGGACAAGTTGACAGCAAAGAAGGAACTAATTTTCTACACATTTGGAAATTGAGGAACGCAAGGGAATTGTCGCGGTACCTTAAAAAACTTCCAACGGTCGGTCTCCTCGTCATCCCCAATGGGTGTTGGCTGAACAAGTAGTATGGTGTGGAGTGAAAGCAAACATTTGAGCACAGAGTTGAAATGTTTACTTATTGTGTGGCCACTTCTAAGAAAATCGTCCTTCACTACTCGGTTTTTTTTGTGGTGTGATAGAATTGAAAGGAAAATTGTGACTTGCTCAGATATGGATACATGCTTTGTGGAATCTAGACCCCCTAAGTGCTCTAATAAGTAACAAAGACGGGTAAAAGTGTCACGAGACATACGGAGATGATTGATGCAAGTTTCATCAGATAAAAGGGTAAGCTGACGAATGTGATCTAGTTGTCGAGTTACTTTGAATTTTACATTGTACTTTTTGGGAATTCGTGAACGAAGTCGTGTGTGTGCATGTTGACGGCGTCTGTGGATATATGCAAATGTGATGACCGTACACAAAAAGTTGAATGAAGCATCCATTGCCTCAACAGCACGACACATGAGCTCGAGGTCAGAGATGTCATCCATGTTTGATATCTAAAAAACGCAAATAAAATAAGCATGCATCGTTATCAATGTATTGCATTGTTATAAATTGACAAGGAAATTCTTCCTAAACTGTACGTGTTATGCAACAACAAATTTGATTATTTAAAATCAGCCTCACACATTTCACATATATGCAACTACTATTTATAGATTAATTGAGAAATATTATGTGCTACACATTCCCCGTAAGAACATATTTTCGAAATGTGTACGAAGCTTAGTATGACTACTTGGCCTCGCGCACAAGTAGGCGTAATACAGAGTTGAAGTTATTGTCATATAAACTTATCCGTCTAACACATGCGGTATCAACAATCATTTGTGGAAGAAACTAGCATGACACATATTATTTTCAAATATCATCCACATTCGCAGCAAGTTCAATTTACATAACAACTGTACATAAAACATAAGTTGCAAGTGATAATATAATAATGCATGTTGTAAACGCGTCATATAGTTGCCATCCAGTGAGGATCTCCTAAGATCTAGCATAGTCTTACGTACTTATCGATGATCAATTAGTCACGATTTTGCATATTGCACATGAGATTCTAAAACTACAGCACGCAATCCCAAACCTAATCGACTAAATTGGCACGGTACACCACGAATTTCATTACAAGTTAAAAAGAGAAACAATAAGATACGAGGTTGCATCTAGCAAGTCACCTGGTTCGAAATGCCAAAAGTCAAGTATGTTGCCGACAACTCTTCTCCCACAGTGAACTTGTAACTGCATCTCAAAAAAGATTACAAATATCCAAGCATTAGTGGTACAATTCATACATAGTTTACACTTTAAACTTGGATTAAATCTCTCAAACTGTATGCATGTAGTTCTCACATTTTTTTAGTGTTCATATTCGGAACTACGGCGTTAAATATGTTCAAATATAGAATAAGAAAATGCAAGTTTCAAAGTACAAATCCGGATAACTTGGATAGATGCAAGTGGGTCAGATGAATGTTTCTAATACGATGAAATCATATAGCATTTCTAAACCAACTATCAATACTCTCAAATTTAGTAATTATATATATAGCATATATATATATATGCTATATTGCAAGCATTATTAACACTACTAACCATATATATCATATATACGGTCAGTAGTATGGACACAGGATTTTGAATCACACCATATTTGGTATATACATATATATATATATATATATATATATATTAACACAGATATTGCAGTAGATAGACCCAAAAATTTTCAAAATCAAACCAAAACTCATTTCAAAAGAAACTGTGACTTCATATATCGAGCTACAGTCAATCGAATCGGCAACTTCATAAGTCCACTCAAACCTATTCATCAAAACCTATTTGAAGCAAGAAAACAAGTACCATTCACAAATCGAATCTACAGATTCTACCAAAAACGTTCAAAGTTTGGATCGAAGAACACAAATCCATGTCGCAAATCCGTTGGAAAGATTTCGGACATATGTACTCACAGATTTCAAGCAATAAAACAAAACAAATCACATTATTCCACAAAATTTATGAAAGAAAACAAAGATACCCAGACGATTCGAAAACAATCTCCTAGAAATGACATATCGGGTATACAAAATCATATTTGTGGTTTATAAATCTTTGTAATCGTCTCCTATGTTCCTTATTCAAACATATATCGGTATCACTTATTTTCGAAAACAAAAAGGGGGAATACTTTGACGGGTGTGACCTGCAACTGATGGAGGAAGAAATGGTAGAAGCGCCGCCGTCCGACGTTCTTCCTCGACGGTGTTGCCGCTGCACCTTCGTGATCGTCGGCAGCCGCTGCGATCTGGAGCAAGAAAGGGGGAAAACTTTAGGGTTTGTCGGTGCCATATAGTATATATGTAATGGCACTCCTGTAAATCATGCAACTTCAAAGGGCATAAACGTATTTTCAAGTTGAATAGTAATGGCAATTTTGTAAATTTTGTTGGGTCTAAAATAAACCCACCAAGTTTGGTGGGTTTAAAAACAGCCCAATAGCACAACCTAATCCGCCTTATTATCCGGCCCAAACCCCGGGATAACTTACAATCCCGGGCAATTGTCTCTCAAAGTAAACATGGGTTTAGGTTGATTTATAAACTTTAACCAACCTAAACCCACAAAGTAAACAGGGCCTTAATGTTTTTCTGATCCCTACAAAATGTACCATTCATTCTTCGAACGTCTAAAATTGTTGTATATATCTTTTTTAATTACAGATGTATTAAATGCTATATTTTTATTTAATATGTTTTGAATTTAACCACTCTTATTAATAACCACTTAATTAGAACACATTAAACAAGGGCATATTAGATTTTAAATTACATTAAATACGTGTTTAACCAGCTCTACGAAAAAAATTGAACTTACCTACCATTAAAAGATGGTTAGCACAAATTAAGGCAACATACAATTGTTATCATTATATAAAATGACTAAACTATTTCCTTTCGAAGTATTAAAAATAAAATGACTAAATTATTTCCTTTCGAAGTATTAAAAATGAGGTTTTCACCAAACCTTATCAGTGTTTACAATAAATTATGAAGATATAATTAATAATAAAAACGAAAAATTATCTCAAAAAAAGAAAAAAATAATGGTGAAATTATCACTACAAGAAATTCTCTCATAGACTACACCCCTAAGACATGTGTTTTGTCAAAAAACCCTTGTCGTAGCTTAAATTGGCGTTGTCGTAGATAAAACCGTTGTCGTAGAGTGCAAAAATGCTCTCATAGACAAGGGTTTTTCGTTGGCGTTGTCGTAGAGGCGAAGTCGTAGGGTAAAATGGAGCCCTAAGACAACGGTGGTGACTTGAGGTTGTCGTAGATGCGTAGTCTTAGGTTAAAATTGAGCCCAAAGACAACGCTTACGATATGAGGTTGTCGTAAAGACGTAGTTATTGTGCCCTAAAGATAACGCTTATGATACGAGGTTGTCGTAGAGACGTAGTCATTGTACCCTAAGACAACGGTAACTTTTTAGAGTTGTCGTAATATCATAATAGCGTTGTTGTAGACTAAGTTAAATTAAATTTCTTTTATTACACATGTAAAAATCTAAAAGTTACTAAGGGTAAATAGTGAAATCAAATCCCCAAATTGAAAACTCTAAATCCCTCCCTCCTCCCTACGCCTCCGCCGTCAACATCGTTGCCGCCGCAGCGCCGCCTCCAGCCCTCACCGCCGCCAGTGTCCCTCACCACCGCTGCCAAGCCGATTCAGTCAAGAAGTCGACCTCGACGTGCCCGTCGGTTCTTAGCCTCTGCCAAGACCTCACAGCGCCGCCTCCAGCCCTCGCCGCCGCTGCCTCCCCTCCCACCCCTTCTCAGCCGTCACTGTCGCCACCAGTGTCCCTCGCCGCCGTTGCCAAGTCGATTGAGTCAAGAAGTCGACCTCGCCGAGCTCGTCGGTTCTTAGCCTCTGCCAAGACCTCACAGCGCCGCCTCCAACCCTCGCCACCACTGTCTCCTCCCCCACCCCTCCTCAGCCGTCATTGTTGCCGCCAGTGTCCCTTGCTGTCGCTGCCAAGCCGATTCAGTTAATAAGTCAACCTTGCGGCTCCCGTCGGTTCTTAGCCTCTGCCAAGACCTCGTAGCGCCGCCTCCAGCCCTTGGCTCCGCCGCCTCCAGCCCTCGGCACCGCCGTCTCCTCCCCAATACCTCAATTTTCAGCCGCAGATTTGCATTCGCCGATACGGTAAATTTTGCTTCAAATTTTATCTTTTTTGCTTCAATTTATTTCCATGAAATAGAATTTGCGTAATTGCTTCAGTCTTGTGCATGCTTAGAAAAATGATTTCACAAAAATTAGACAGCAGAGATTTGATCTGAAGGTGAGGTGTCTGGATGACCACTACTCAGCTCTGTCGCATACTGATTCCATGGTTTTCACCAAATGATAAAATTTTAATACAGTGTTTGATTTATTGTTTTGAAACTCCATTTTCAGGAATGGTTTCATTTTTGGCCATATCAGTCTGTTTGTAATTTTTTTATGCTGCATTGCCTTATGTTAGGTACTAACATCCTTGGAGAATGTTTAGTAAGCTATCTTGAAAGGCTATACTACCTGTATTACTAATTGCATGAAGAATAAATGATGGATCTTAATCCTCTGTCAACTTGTTCTCTTTACCAACTTATATTTTTTTTATGGAAAATTCATTGGTTATCTAGACTCCTGCTTTTTTTTATGCTTTTCTGCATGGTGCTATTGAAGAGGAGATTTACCCCCTGGTTTTGAATTTTAAGATGATACTGTGCGTAAATTGAATGATGTGGTTTCATAAGGAGAACGTGCAACGTAGGAGATTTTGTGTATTTGCTATTGTTTATGGGTAGATATGTCGTATATGCTGGTTAGGTCATTTCCTAAGTTAACTTAGTTCCTGATTTTTGGCTGATTAACAACAGGATATTAATTGAATGTGTGAACAACATTATCCACAAGAAACGCAGCAAGATCATAGACTAATGTGTTTCTATTCCCATCTCTCTCTTTCTAAACTTTTATTCTCAACTAATATTAGGAAACTATACAATATACTAATTCAAAATATGAGATTTAATTACTTTATTCTTGTAAAAAATTAGCCTTTATAAGAACTATAATATTAATTCAAGTTATTCATCATTGTGGTTAGCATTAAACAATCTAAATTCTACATTAGAATAAAAAATGTGATGTTGTGAGCTTTTGAAAATGTCATTGAAAATATTCAATTTTCGTTATGAGACTTAACAAAATCTCATTGTTTTAGGCTGACTATGGACAAATCATGGATGTTAAAGGATAGAATGTCACATGAGTATAAACTTGGAGTAGAGTCTTTCATACATTTTGCTATGCAAAATGTACCTACTCACAATCTAATGGCATGTCCTTGCTCAACATGTGGGAACCTAGTGAGGAAAAAAGTTGAACTTGTTAGGATGCATTTGTTGAGTAATGGTATGGATTTAACTTACCATACTTGGATATGGCATGGGGAAAAAAATACCCACTCAATTGATGATTTAAATCGATGTGGGGATGGTGACCACCATTCTTCTTCAGAAGACCCGATTCATATGGTACATGATGCATATGAATCAACTGACAATCCTAGTGAATTTGTGAAATTACTTGAGGATGCAGAAAAACCATTATATTTTGGTTGTGGACAATAAATGATTTTCCAGCTTATGGAAACTTATCAGGATGCATAGTCAAGGGATATCATGCATGTCCAGTATATGGTGAATACACATATACAAAAAGGTTGAAGCACAGTCGAAAGATGTCATTCACAGGTCATAGAAGATTTCTTCATGAAAGTCATCCGTACAGAAGATAAAAGAAAGCATTTGATGGAACACAAGAGCTCATGATTGCACCAAAACCATTGTCTGGTCGAGATGTTTTAAGAAGAGTAGCTGATATAAAATGTTGTTGGGGGAAAGGTAAACACAATTCTCAAGCAAATGGGGGAGATAAATCTGTTTGGAAGCAAAAGTCAATTTTCTTTCAACTTCCATATTGGGAACATCTACATGTTCGACATATTCTCGATGTAATGCACATTGAGAAGAATATATGTGAAAGTCTAGTAGGCACGTTACTTGACATCCCGGGAAAAACAAAGGATGGGGTGGCATCAAGACGTGACCTTTTGGAGATGAAGTTGAGGATTGAGTTGGCATCAATTGTGGGGGAAAAAAAGACGTTTTTGCCAGCTGCATGTTATACATTAAGTAGAGATGAGAAGAGAAGAGAAGAGGAAAGTTTGTAATTCTCTATCTGGAATGAAGGTTCCAACTGGTTATTCATCAAACGTCAACAAGTTGGTATCAATGAAAGATTTGAAGATTGTTGGACTGAAGTCACATGACTGTCACACCTTGATGCAACAATTACTCACTGTGGCAATTCGTGGTGTGTTACCCGATAATGTCAGGTATGCTATCACCAAATTGTGTTTATTTTTCAATGCGATGTGCAACAAAGTGATAGATGTGTCAAAGCTAGATGATATGCAACGAGAGATTGTAACGACGTTGTGTTTGTTAGAGAAATACTTCCCTTCATCGTTCTTCGACATCATGGTGCATTTGACCGTTCACTTGGTACGAGAGGTTAGACTTTGTGGACCAGTATGGTATAGATGGATGTATCCATTTGAAAGATACATGCGAGTATTAAAAGGTTATGTGAGAAATCGAAATAGACCTGAAGGATGTATTGCTGAAAGCTACATCGCTGAAGAGACAGTGGAATTTTGCTCAGACTACCTAGTCAAACATGCAAACATGCGGCATCCCAACAACAAATCTCCAAGTCCAACCCACTAAGCCTCTATCAAGTGCACAAGTGGCCTTTGTTTGTAACGAGGAGTTGCTACAGGCACATCGTCATGTACTTGCAAATGATGCCGAGATCGATCCCTATATCAAGTAATTCATCAAATTCACATCATGTTAAGTAGGTTACTTGTGTTTCATTAAGTAATTTTTATGTTATGTCTTCAGTGAACACATGAATTTCTTGAAGACAACATCACGGACAAAGGCTAAGTCAATAAAGTGGTTACAAGATCAACATAATAAACTGTTTGCTAGCTGGTTACGTGATCTGGTAAGTCTAGTATCATATATAATTCTTTATTAGAGTGATCATAAACAATAAATATTGTATTTTAATGATCTGATGGTGCTAGGTGGTGGAACAAAAAGATTGTTCCACAAAGAACATATCAGAAAGGGTGAAGTGGATAGCAATGAAAAAGTTGTGGCAGAGGATATTTCTGGTGATCCAGTGACGTCAAGCACCCATTCTTCAAGATCACTTAGAGGACGAACTGTGATGCATTGTCTCTCAATGCAAAGGGTACAATGAATAAGAAAGGAGGTGGAATTCAACTCTTTGGGGCAGCCAGTTGGACCAATTGCCAGTAAGATGCAAAGTTATATTGGAGTTCTAGCTAGAGAAAAAGTGAAGATCACTTATCTAACATGGAAAATTGTTCCAAATGATATGAAGGATCAAATCTGGGAGTCGGTAAATGTAAGTAATTATGTGATTTACTAGTTTCTTATACTTATATCATATTTTCTGATATGATCTTTCATACATTATACAGTTGTCCTTCATTGTTGACCCAAACTGGAAGTCGGGATGTCTATCCTCAGCTAATACAAAGTGGCGTCAATTCAAGACCAAACTTACTAGTGAGTTTGTTTATAAAAGGCTAGGCTCACCAAATTTGAACACACCACCTGCCGATTATCCATGCATTGAGGAAAAGGATTGGAGTTCTTTCGTGATAAGTCGTTTGTCTGATGATTTCAAGGTATATTGTTATTTATGTTGTGTTGCTTATGTTATGTTATGTAACCTAACTTTTCATGTTCCCATTTGTTTTCTAGAAAATGAGGGAGGAACAAAAGGAAAGAAGAACGAAGTGCGTATACCCGTATCGTTTATCTGGATTGGGATATGCCCAATATGCAAAGGATCATGTAAGTTACTCTTTTATGTGTTATTACTTTATGAAAATAAGAATATAAGTCACATATTTGAATATGAATTGATAATTCTTTATGAATAGACACTTTGTAGATTTAAATTCCTGATTGGGTTATATGATCAATATGCAGCCTCATATCTTGTGTGAAGATCCTGAAATCAATCAAGCTACACTTTGGGTAGAAGCACGAAAGACTAAGGATGACAATCATGAAGGGGAGGCCTTGAAAGAAAAAGTTTCTATTAGATTGTAAGTTTCTAAAACTTTTATATAAGTCACATTTAGTTGCTTGAAATGTTATGTTCATAATTATTTTATTTCTCTTTTTCCATGTTTACATATTAGGGTGAGTTTATTTCCAAGAAGAAAGAAGGAAGTTTGAGTTTTGAGGGAGACAAAAACACGATCCTTTCTCAAGTTCTTGGTTCTGAAGAACATCATAGGCGCTTGAGAGATGTTGGAGGTCATGTCACCAAGCGAAGTTATTATAAAGTTCCCAGAAGAGAGAAATCAAAAAGAGATAAGCTCTATGACCTCCAACAACGTGAGTTGAGTGAAGAAAGAAAGAAAAATGTTGAGCGAGATGAACGTATTGCAAGACTTGAAACTGCTCTACTCAAAGTCGTTGGACATGGTGTTGATGTTGATGAGAAAGACAGTTGCTCTGTGAAGTATAAGCCTGATTTCATTGACGATGTCCAGCATGAACATGCAAATAGTCCCATTCCAGTAGACAATCCAGTTAATGTCTGCAAATTAGACGAGGATGATGTTCAATTCATTGAAGATAATGTTGAATTGCAGGTGCTTCATATTAGTGGTATATCGTTCATGTGAAACCATAGTTGTTGTTTCTCCTGATTATTTAACGTTAAGTGTGTCTTGTAGGGAAAGCTTATCGCACTAAGTTTGGAGTCAGGCATAAACATTGCTGCTTACGACACGATTGTGAAAGTCAATGGGCCAAATGAGCTGATTCATGGAATGTAAATGCCTGAAAATTGCATGAGGGTTTCGATCGATGAAGCAATGGATGAAAATGCTCATTTGCCTATTCCAACACACGAGTGTTTGAGCATTGGTGATGCAATTGGATCTCATGTTGCTTGGCCGATACATCTTATGAAGTTGCAAGAAGAGGTAATTATTTATTACGTAATAATATCATCTTGTTTTACATATCTAATATGAGTCGAATTAAAATGTATAGAAAGCAAAAAAGAAAAGGAAGTCAGAAAAGATTAAGAAGTCTGTGGTGGATTTCTCGACCATTCCAACTCCATTACGCATGGTATATTATTATTGCAAAGCTTCTCTTGAAGGTAAATGCAATATCATGATACCACTTGAACAAGATGTCTTTGGAAGTGAGCGTACCCTTTATGTGCACATTGAGGACGTCGAGCCTTTTTGCCAATTGCAACCAATCTCTTACACATGTATTACTGTCTACATATGGTAAATTTCATCTTCGATTTGTCGTAATTTAATTTACCTATTTTATTTTTATATCAAATGCAAATTGCGAGTTTCTTTTTTCAATTATAGGCACATATACAACAAGATTAGGAGTTTAAGTGGACTGAACAAATTTAAATTTGTTGATCCCTGGAATATTGGTCATGTTCCATATACGAAAAGGGATAACAAAACAATTCATGATGCAATGGAACAAAGAGCACGTGATTTGGCAAGTGGGTTGGATGGTACCTTGATCAATCAGATTGTGTTGGTCCAGTTAATGTGGGGTAAGTATGAATTTGAAATTATTTGATTTACCTTGAACAATTAATTTGCTATTAACATTACATACAATTAATACATTCATGTTTGTGTGTATATATAGTGTTCATTGGATCCTTACTGTTATTGATTCTCACAAGGAGGAAGTTGGAATATTGGATCCTCTTTATAATGGTATCCGTGATGGAGTTTGGAAACAAGTTGTTGAGTTGTAAGTTTTGTGATGTTTTATTGTTATATTATTTATCTTTTTATATAGTTATTTAATTAGGATATGGTTGTTGTTCAATTATACCACTTATATCACTTATATAGGGCCTTGAAGATGTTTAGTGCAGTTAAAATGAGCAAAGGAAGGAAGAAACCTACATGGACAATAATAAAGGTGTGTAATCACTTTATCACTTTGGTGCTTTATTTGATAGAAAAACCTATAATAATTGGATTCAAATATGCGTAGGCTCCTAAACAACCTGATGCATTCCAGTGTGGTTTTTATGTGATGAAATACATGAAGCAAATAGTTGAGAGTGATCCGTTTGAGAAGATTGCTTTGATGCAGTCATTGGTAAGAATATAAAATTTCTTATATGTTATTTTTGAACGCTATTATAAAGATATTCATTCAATCTATATATAATGCATATTTTTGTTTTGACAGTTCACTAAAGAGACATACACTGAAGCGGAGATTAATGAAGTGCGCAAGGAATGGGCGGAACGTGTTCAAGAGCATATATATGAATATTAGGTAATACATAATGAATATTGTGACTGGTTTTAATAAGTGTTATGTGAAATATGAGATCCCATATTTTGTTTATGATGTGTCCATAGAATCACTTCATTCTCGAATAATCAAGATTTATGACATACTAGATTATTGATTTGATAATGAGGATTGTTCATAATGATGGTTTTGCCCTTGCACTTCATTCTGATGATTTGTTTTGTTTTAAATGATTCTATTTTGTGACTAAATTGTTGGTTTTTCGTGAATATGATGTGCAGATTACGGTGGAGGCAAAATCATTGTAGGATTTCATTCGTTGGTGATCTTCGGTGATTCTTGGAGATCATATTTGTAGTCATGGCTTCTTGATGGTTCTCTTGATATTTTTTGGATGGTTCTTCATGTTTTTAGATGATTCTTGTTACTTTTGAATGGTTATTGATGTTTTTGGATGGTTCTTGGTGTGAAGGGTTTTTGATATTTTTGGATGCACGAAGTATTGTAGTTTTTGGATGTTTTTGATGTTTATTGTATATAATTTGGTGAATTTTAATTTTTGTATATAATTTACAATATCAACCACTTTAATATATAATAATTGTAAAATGCAAAAGTAAAAGACATCACTAAAAAGACAATGGTTTTGACTGCATTAAACCGTTGTCGTATAGTTATAAGACTTCATCATCTGATTTTTAGCCGTTGTCGTAAATATGAACGACAACGGTTAAAAACCGTAGTGGTTGGTTCAAGAATACCATAAGACAACGTTTTTTAACCGTTGTCGTAAATATCTACGACAACGGTTAAAAACCGATGTCGTTGAAAAAAATGGTTAAAAAGCGTTGTCGTTGAATGTAAGACTACAGAACGACAACGGTTTTTAGACGTTGTCGTAAATATCTACGACAACGAATCAAAGACTACAGTAAGACAACGGTTTTTAATCGTTGTCGTATACATCTACGACAACGGTTAAAAACCGTTGTCTATGAGCAAAATTTTTCAGCCCCCTACGACAACACCTACGACAAGGGTTTTTTTTTTGCTACAACAAGGGTTTTTAACCCTTGTCTATGAGCTTTTTTCTTGTAGTGTATAATAAAACAAATTAGTTCACATAAAATGACACAAATCTTTATCTTTATATATATAAAAGAAGGACCAAGAGTGCCACATGACACTCATACAAAACTTAAACACAATTAATTCTCACATTAAATATTTTTTTCTCTTTCTATTTAAATAAATTATCTTTAGATATCTTTTAGATTCATATAAAGATTATAATATATATATATATATATAATTAAAAACTTTAAAATATCGAAAAACATTATTGATAATTTTTTCAATACAAACTATAAAAAAAGACCTTTTCCTATTAAAAAAAAACATGTGCTACATTAATGAAACAATTTTTTCAAATGTGACAATCTATCATTTCATACATGTAAGATTTTTTCTTCACTAGAAATATGTAACATTGAGATAATATATTTAAATATTATTAATATTTTTAATATGTAGACAATATATATATATATATATATAATTTATTCACACACATTATATATATATATATATATATATATATAAGAAGGACCAAAAGTGTCACGTGACACTCATACAAAGCTCGAACAATTATTTCTCTCATGAAATGTTTTTTTTCCTTTTTCTATTTAAATAAATTATTTATAAATTATTCGACTTCTTCATGAAAGTTGTGGCCCTTCAAGTTTGCTATCCAATGCCACTAATTTCAGCGCAATATCAATTTTATACACCAAGTTATTATACCCAATTTACTCAAGCCCTATCAAGACGAAAACCATGACATTCTTGCATGACTTTCAACTTATTATACTATTCTGTTCTCTTGGAGGCAGAATTGATGAAAACTTTCAACATCAAAATTGTAGAAATCCCTCTTAGCTTTTCAACAAGACAAGAAACATTGAATTTGGACTTCTATAGATTGAGATATGATTTTTCTCCCATAACTGCGCGTTATCGACTTCCTATCTCGACTCCAACTTGACGTTAAATTCCATAGGACTTCCATTTTGTGCTAAAACCTATCAAATTTCTTTCAAATCAAGCAAAAATGTGAAATCTTAAAAAGATAATGAAATCTAATTAAAGTCCCACTATTGCATGTTTTTCAACATAAAATGATATGAAATTAAGCCACAAAATGCATCAAATAACGAAATTATTAATAATTAATTGTTTGAGCTTTGTATGAGTGTCATTGTGACACTTTTGGTCCTTCTTTTATATATATAGATAGATGTGTGTGAATAAATTATATATATTGTCTACATATTAAAAATATTTAAATATATTATCTCAATGTTATATATTTCTAGTGAAGAAAAAATCTTACATGTATGAAATGATAGATTGTCACGTTTGAAGAAATTGTTTCACTTATAGCACATGTTTTTTTTAATAGGAAAAGGTCGTTTTTTATAGTTTGTATTGAAAAAATTATCAATAATGTATTTAGATATTTTAGAGTTTTTAATTATATATATATATATTTATTTTTTTCTTTATATGAATCTAAAAGATATCTACATTTATAAGATAATTTACTTAAATAGAAAAGACAAAACAACATTTAATGTGAGAATTAATTGTTCAAGTTTTGTATGAGTGATTGAGTGTTATGTGGTACTCTTGGTCCTTCTTTTATATATATAAAGAAAAGATATAATTAAAAAATTAAAAATATTGAGAAAGATTATTGATAATTTTTTCAATACAAACTATATACAAAAAAAAAAAAAAAATCTTGTGTCATATGAACATTTTTTTTCAAATGTGACAATCTATCATTTTATACATGTAAGGGTTTTTATACATTTATAAGATAATTTATTTAAATAGAAAAGACAAAAAACATTTAATGTGAAAATTAATTGTTCAAGTTTTGTATGAGTGTTATGTGGCACTCTTGGTCCTTCTTTTTTATATATAAAGATATAATTACAACATTAAAAATATCAAAAAATGTTATTGATAATTTTTTCAATACAAACTATATAAAAAAAAATCTTGTGTCATATGAACAATTTTTTTCAAATGTGACAATCTATCATGCATTTTATACATGCAAGGTTTTTTCTTCACATGAAATGTGTAATTTTGAAATAATATATTTAAAAATTATTTAATATGTATGAAGTATAATTTATTTACACACATTATGAAATATTTATTTAAACAATTAAATAATATATTAATTAAAATTACATTATATTTCATATTAACTTAAATGGATACAAAATCATAAATATATTTTTTCTATATAAATTATTTTTCACTTTATTTATTACAATTAATATATTTAAACCAGTGTATTACATGGGTCTTATACTAGTTATTTTATATAACAAAATTTATTTTAAAAAGAACAAAATCTTAATTAAGTCACATTTACTCTAATTCATTCAAAGTTCACACAACGAGAAAAGTTAGATAAGTTATGGGCTGCCCAATGGGCTTCAATGATGGGCTTGAAATGTATTAATGGACCACATTGAAATGAGGCCCAAAATACAGAAACGAAAATAACCTTCAATTTAGCTCGGAATCACGTCCATGTCCCAGGGTATATTTGCGATCGCTCGATCCCCTTGCAGACACCAATCCCATTCCCGTCTTCATTTTTCTCATCGGCGGAGTAAAACCTACGACGGCGGCGGCGCCACCGGAGAAATCAGGTTCTATTTCACCGACAATTGATCTTCTGTTTGTGAATTTTCTATAAAACCCTAACCCTTGAACTCATCGCAGAAGATGATGCTGTGATATTATTTATCAGTTTCAGTGCTATAGGAACCTCCATTAGTGGATTTCTAAATTGTTTTCTTTTGTTTATGCTAAAATTCTCATAATTTTTCATCTTCTCTATCTGTTGATTAGCTGCGGTAATCGAGAGGTTGGTGGTTGCGAGATTATTATTATTGATTAATATTATAAGTTTCTGTTGTGGCGCTTCATGAAATTGGAGTAGAATGGCTAACTATTCGGGAAAAGGAGCCCCCACGAACGGTTCTATTTATGTTTGTAACTTGCCTTTGGGAACTGATGAGAATATGTTGGCTGAACACTTCGGTACTATTGGCTTGCTGAAGGTATGATTTATTTTGAGGTTTTGCTTGTAACTTTTTCAGGTTAAACGTTGATGTGTTCATGTAGATGTAGACATTGTCCATGTAAACGTATGTATGGGTATGTGTCCGTTGTATATCAGTTTTCTAGAAACCTCCTAAGTAGGATTTGTGCCTGCATTGGTCCATGTTTTGTTTGTGCATTTAAGGTTACAGGTATGTGCTGTGTTGTGTCTGTGTGTATGTGCTTGCTTTAATTGATCAGTGGCTTTTAGACTGAAGTTGACTTCTGCTTCATAGAAAGACAAACGAACTGGGCGTCCGAAGATATGGTTTTACCGTGATAAAGTGACAAATGAGCCGAAAGGAGATGCCACAGTCACTTATGAGGATCCACATGCTGCATTAGCTGCTGTTGAGTGGTTCAACAACAAAGATTTCCATGGAGCGACAATTGGAGTCTTTCTGGCAGAGTCAAAGAATAAAGATGACACAGCTAATCATGTTGTCGAGCCAGTTGTTGATCCAGCTGTTGATCAAGATATCAGTGATGTCAATGAACTGGAGGACGGTGCTTGGGATGTGAATGGTGGGGGTGGAAGAGGTAGAGGTCGAGGTGATACTGGGGGGAAAGCATGGCAACAAGATGGAGATTGGTTGTGTACGAATACAAGGTCTGTGATGCGATTATTGGTGAGCTGCTCTTTCTTGCTTTTCTACTAATTTTTTCAAGTTTCAACCAAGCATCGATTTGCAAGCAGTTTCTTATACTTGGTGGTGAAACAGCTGTGGCAATGTAAACTTTGCATTTCGAGGTGTGTGCAACCGTTGTGGAACAGCACGTCCTGCTGGAGCCTCTGGTGGTGGAGCTGCAGGTGGTGGCCGAGGAAAGGGACGTGGTGATTCGGGGGGCCCTCCCCGTGCAGCTGGTGCTACTGGAGGAGGGCTTTTTGGTCCAAATGATTGGTCATGTCCAATGTAAGAATGCATATAACATTGCTTACATGCCCCCCCCCCCCACCCCCAAAAAAATCACACAGACACAGACAAGTACTTCCCTCATTCAAATTCACGCACACACTCACCTTCAGTTTGTATGATTGTATATAGTATTGTTTCCTAAGCTGAGTTAATGCTATAAGACTTATCATGCAGTCTAGCTTGTCCGACTCAAGCATAAAAACTCATAAATATTCAAGTATGTTTTCTTATATGGAACGTTATTCAACCATGTTTTATGGAACTGTGACATTTCTGTATTGGTGAATTTTGGTGGGGTAGTAAAGGTTTTGGTGTCTTACCTAATTTTAGGGTTGTTATATTGTGACTTTTGCATACAAAAATATGAATTTACTAATTTGATCATTAATGGTGCATGAGACATTAGAATATACTAGAACTTCATGGGAAAATGTTGTCTTGAGCAAGACAGACTATGGAGTTGGCCTGCAGTTATAGGGTATTCTTTGGATACCTGAACCTAGTAGAGGTAATGTATTGCGTTGAAGTCTTTAGAACTAAAATAATTGACACATAACCATTATACGGCTACCATTCATGTTCTGCTGTTTGAGCAACCAAATATCTAGTACTTGAAGGTGTGTCAGAGTAGAGGTGCAAATTTCTGCAGAACATAGAACACGAGAAAATATAACAGTCAAATTTCATTGGGATCTTTTCAGTGAATGTTCTTTGCTTATTCTGTCTAGGAAAGAAGAGTTGAAGTGATATCTGTTCTTATTCATACTTTTTTGTGCCTGAAATGGTGTTGACTGTGTTTCAACTGAAGTAGACCTTGTATATGTTGCCAATGGTGCATGCCCTTTCTTAGCATGGAATAAAGCTCCTGGTTCCTGATGATGTAATTATTAATTATTTTAATTCAGTAACATTACCTTCTGTGAGCTTTATGCTATAGATGATGTTTTCTGATCCTTCTGTTCAATTTTTTTGAGAAATTTTTTGTGTTGCCTTTCTACTTACTACTTTAATTGATGATCCAGGTGTGGAAACATTAATTGGGCGAAGCGCACTAAATGTAACATTTGCAATACCAATAAGCCTGGAACTAATGAGGGTGGTGTGAGGTATGTGGATATTTCATTTTTTTGTCCCTTTGGCTTCCTTTGCTATTATATTTGTTTCTTGATGTGTTGTACATGGCTTGAAGGACCAAGGATTTTAAACGAATAATAACAAACCCTTCTGACGAATTTGTTTGGTTAAGATTCATTTACTATGGAGTGCCTAAGCCTTTAATAAAAAGTATGAGTTAAAACTCTCTGTTTTGGTGACTTTCAAAGTAACTCTTTACTGAAAGCATTTGAAATTTATATGGTTAAATTTCGCCTCAAATTAAATCTCCAAGCTAAACGAACCTTATGGAATTATTGCGTACTTTTCTACGAGTAAAAAATTAATAGTACTGAAGCAGGTCTTTTGTGCATTCTGTCAAATTTATGCTTGTGGATGAAGGTTTTTGGGAATTCTTGTCAACCTTTAAATTGTTTATTGGAAGTTGCTTTCCGGGAAATGGACAATCTATTGATGATTGGTCATATTGTCTTTTTTTTTTTTTTTTTTCCTGACCCTTTCCAGTTTCCCCTTTTCTCAATCCGTATTTGATGAAGAATGGAGAGAGGGCTTTGAGATCTTTTTCCTTTTCTTCTTTATATGCATGTCTACACATAACTAATCTTTCTATGAATTTGGTGTATATGTTTTAGAGGAGGGCGTGGTGGAGGCTACAAAGAGCTGGACGAAGAAGAAATTGAAGAGACAAGACGCCGTCGGCGAGAGGCCGAAGAAGTAATTCTTTACTGTCATTAGAAGTCTGTTTCGTTAAATGTGGTTTGAGAGAATTAATGAGTATTCGTGATGACAGGATGATGGTGAAATGTATGATGAGTTTGGCAATCTTAAGAAAAAGTTCCGTGCAAAAACACAGCAAGCTGAGACGACTCAGGGGATTCCTGGCGTTGGACGTGCAGGATGGGAGGTTGAGGAACTAGGTAATATTATAGATTATATTTTCCTTTGTGATACCATATGTTGACCTTACCATATTTTACTTATTACACAAACTAATGCAACCATTGATCCACACTCCTTCCCTTTCATCATTTTGCAATCTTGTAGAAACGGAAACTTAATATGTTTTGATCTCTTCATATTCATATAGGTTGCATTTTTGTTGTACTTTAGAGTCTTATTATCGGCAATTTTATCTTCAAACACCCCCACCCCCACAAAGAAAAAAGTGTAGACCTTCTGGCTTGTAGAATTCTGTGTGAGAGAATCTAGAGTTGGGAAAAGGATTTTGACGACCATGGAGAAAAAGTTATTGTAATTAGAATTGCCCTGAAGTGAAACAAATGATGTAATCATGCACAATCTCGAATGTTATCAGTTCCAGTACATATACCATATAATACAAGTAAGCAAAAGTTCCTAGATTCATGGAGATGTAGAACAACATATAAGTTATCATGTTTGCATATCCATCATTTGTAGCCTCCAACAATTATTCCAATAATTACATATCTGATCTGACCTATGGACAAATATGCAAGCATACAAGTTTGATGAGTGTTTCACTGATAAGTAGTTATGACTAAAACATATATCCATAACTCCAAACCGAGCATATTGGATTGATTCATTGTAGTCAGTCAAGTCAATTGAATGGATTTTAATATCCTAAAAAATAGTTAATCAAACAGTTGCTCCTTGAATTATTAAGCTCCAAAATGATGGTAACACTGATCTGGCAATGATACTGGCTGGTGCAGGTGACAAGAATAAACGAGAAAGAAGCAAGGACAGAGGAAGAGAGCGAGATGAGAGAGAGAGGGACAGACATCGAAGTAGAGAGTATGATAGGCACAGGGAAAGAGATCGAGTTTATGAGTACGATCGAGACAGGGACTATGGGCGGGAACGAGAACGAGAACGTGATAGGGACCGCAGCAGGTATCGTGGTTAAGGATGTAAGCCAGCTGTGAAATGCCTATTATCTCTTTTCGTTGAAAATGTCTCCATTTGATTAGTCAGTAGTAATGGTGATGGTTGTCATTTGAACCTTATATCTTCGTTATCCATTTCTGCTATATTGCTGCTATTCACTACTAACAGAAACGAGTCGTCTTGCATTTTGAAGATTACAATATATTTGTTGCAGAATGAGAAAAGCGATTGAATCGGGTTTTAGCCATATATATATTACGATTTTTGTAATGGAATGTTCTGGAAGTTTTGATCGCAAATGAAAGAAACATTTGGTTTGGATTTGAGGTATATGCATTTGTATATGCTTCTGCTATTTTTCCTCCATTGATAAAACATCGAAATGGTGGAATTGATTAGCGTTTTGCTAAGTCGTGTTTTCACCATCTCTTATTTATTGAGTGAGTATTGTGTGAGATGGGTTAACCCATATTTCACATATAAATCTGTTAATAAGTCTGTCTTATGAGCTAAAAGAATCTGTCTCATGGACAATATTCGCGAGACTGTTTTACAATTTGCTAGTTTTCTTATGCAATGTCTAAAATGAAACCCAAAATACATGTGAGATTTTGCTGTTTTATCAACTTATTTATTAGTTACTGTCAATATGAATTCAAGTTGTTTAAATTGCACATCACCTTGAAGAGACACTGAATTTGTATTTGAGAATTTAACATTGTAAATATAGTTTTTGGTTTTATTTCAGGTATCACATGGTCTAAATTGTTCTGCATTTAATCACACCTAAATACATAAGAACCAGTGTTTTATTAGTTTCTTTTACATGATAAGTAAGAAACAACATCTTATTATCATGGCCATATTTAATTTTATTGAATCATACAGCATCTAGTAAAGTGTAAATATGCTATATATTTTAATTGGAAAGGGATACTAAATTAATTAGGAAGAATAAAAATCTACGGGAAAGATACACTTATTAATTTTATTTTTTATTAAAATATATATTGGCTTAGTTTATCAAACAATTTATGATAAAAAAAAAAATTCAAGTGTATAGCATAAAGATTTAGACTACTTCAAGAATCTTGTGGATACTAAAAGGATACTGTATATCTTCTTAGATGTGAACTAAATTGAATGTTGCATCTTGCACGATTAAGATTTCATCTGATATTATCTTTCACTTTTAATTAATCTCTTCAGGTTGGACACTAAGAGTACCAATTGAATATATGGTTTCTTATATCAACGAATAATCGATTTAATGAACATAAAAACTTATATTATACAATTCACTAATATTATTTTGTGAGATGGAGTGCAACTACTAAAAACAAGACTTATTATTATAAATCTATCTATATATTTTCACTAGTTAATCTATATTTTAACATATTAGAATTATAGATTAATCCATATTATAATCTGTATTTAAAAAATAGTGCTAATAAACCCCAATGTGAATTGATCCACAAGTATATTCCGGATATTATATTATATAGAAATTTGGAATTTGGAGAGAGTGTGATTTCAAAATGTGGGCCAGTTTGAATCATCTACTTGATAATATTTTTTAATTTAAATTATGCTTGTTAGTACACATCACATATATAAGTATATATATAATTAATTATGTGGTAGCTACTATACTTGTTAAATAAGTATTAGATATTGGACTAATTCTCAATATATATTTGCTTATGAAATAGATATTCAGACCTCATAACATATTTTACCCATTACATATTATAATAATAACTTTTAATAATCAGAATTGAAGATCCTAAAAATCTTGATAGATCGAAATTTTTGCTAGAAATTTCTTCAAGAAATAAAATATTAAAAAATAAACACAAAAAATTAAATAGAAAGCATTAACTTCTCGACTAGAGAGAGAGAGAGAGAGAGAGAGAGAGAGATTGAGGTGACGAGATTGGAAAGTGTGGATGAACTCAACTTGAATGTATTTACTGACAATATAATGATTGCACTTTTTGCTTGATTTATGCACTTTGACTGATTGATATGTTTACCAATTTCTTGAGAGTTGTAGATAAAATTTAATTAAACACACTTACGACTTCACCTCTATTTTACTATTTTGCCCTTCCTTTCTCACCTCGTAATACATTTGTCACGTTGGGTGTAGGGGTAGAATAGTAAATGACCCAGTTCCAGATTAATGTGTCATGCTATAAATTAGTATTTCACCCTTTCTGAAAAAACGATCATGTTTTCAAAAACTAATTTTTATTTTCCAACTACTATAAAATTCTTCAAATTTACATATTCGTGGAGTAAATTATGATTTTTTTATCCAGTAATTTTTACCAATGACTGTGCATTTTAATTTCAATTAGAAAAATAACCAAATAAGCAATGTGATTCCCTATTTCTACTAATTCATTATATTAGTTAGTTCCTTTTATTTTTTCATAATTGCTTCTGACCAAGAAATTTTATTTCATTGAGATATTCATTCATGAATATATTCAAGTATATATTTTATTTTGCTAAAATTCAATAATCATTTGGAAATTTCACGAATATTCTCTCAAATCAGATATGATGTCAAACCATTACAAGAAATATTAACAGAGATTTTCTATCACAATTACAAAATGCTAAAAACTAATGATACTAGTAGAATATTATATCCATACAATTACCAAAAAAAAACAACATTTTACCTATGTATTAAAGATATATGCAAAACAAACCATATACTTTAGCGAGTGAATTATATATATATATATATATATATATATATTATATTAGTGGGTGGTTCTGCAGTACACCAGGTGTATTAATACACCAGACTTTCAACTATTTTCAGCCATTAGATCCGAGAACATTGTTGACTTTGACCTTAATAATATCGGATCCTTCTGTAATACACCGGGTGTATTAATACACTAAACTCTCTATCATTTACAGTCATTAGATCTGAGATTATAATTGACTTTGACTTTAATGATCTCAAATCTGATGGCTGAAAATGAATGGAGAGTGGTTTATTAATACATTTGGTGCACTATAGAACTACCCAATAATCTCAGATCTGATGGCAGAAAATAAGTGGAGAGTTTGGTGTATTAATACACCTGGTGTACTATAGAATGACACTATATTAGTAGTGATCCTTATAATATTATGGGTAATTCTATAGTATACCAGGTGTATTAATACACCAAACTCTCTACTCATTTTCAGCCATAAAATCTGAAATCATTAAGGTCAAAGTCAACTATGGTCTCAGATCTAATGACTGAAAATGATGGAGAGTCTAGTGTATTAATACACCCGGTGTACTACAGAAGGACTTTAATATTACACATATAATTTTAATTTAGGTCCTTCTGTAGTACACCGGACCAGACTCTCCATTTTCAGTCATTAGATTTGAGACCATAGTTGACTTTGATCTTAATGATCTCAGATTTGATGGCTGAAAATGAGTGGAGAGTCTGATGTACTATAGAATTACCCTTTTAATTTACATGATATGCTAGAACTATGTAATATTTTGTAGTTGAGAAGTAGAATTGGGATTCTACTTTTTTATCATAAACTTTAGATAGTTTTATACTTTAAAAAAACTAAAAAATCTTTTGTTATTTAATGAAGTTGATATTTACATATGAATAGAATACATATGAAGTTGAAAAGTGATCTCTTTCCAAATCTCTTGACATAGTTTCCACTACTAATATTATTTACAAATTTATTAGAGAAAATAACTCAAATTACCACAATATATATAATATATATAATGTTATAATAATAATACCATGTATTTTAACTTTTTGTTTTTTTACCACAAAATAAGAGGAATTATATTTTTCTACCACAAATTTGACCGAGTCCAACTTAACAATCATTGAATGATTGAGTAGTTGAATTATATTTACTTGAAATTACATTTACTTTTGTAATCTTATTTTTACTGAAATTTTTTACTTTTCAGAGTGATTTGAACTATCATTCACGAGATGCACATAAATTGCAAAATTCATCTATTTAATGAGTGAGGAAGATTCATTTGTTGCTCACATTCGTAATTTTTTTTCCCTAGAGTTGCAAAAGTTGAAGGATTATAAGAGAAAAAAAGTAGAAAAAATATCAAGTAAACTTATTTTAATTTTATGTGGTTTGAAATTATTTCCGTAATAATTTTTTCATCTCGTATATTATTTTAATAGTCACTTGTATAGGGTTGAACGAGTGACCTAAGAGGGTTGAACATATGACTCATTACTCGTTCAACCCTTTGAGTCACTCGTTCAGTGATTGACCGAGTAAGGAGTGACTCAATAGGGTTAGTCGAGTCATAAAATTATAGTTAGCCGAGTTACCAAATTAAGGTTAGCCGTGTATAAAAACTAAAGTTAGCCGAGTAATTAGTTTAGGGTTAGCCGAGTTAGCCGTGGTCCGAAATTAGGGTTAATCGAGTAACTAGTTTAGGGTTAGCCGATTAACAATGTTAGGGTTAACCGAGTAACTGTTTTTAGGTAGGGATGGCAAAATCGACCCGACCCGCGGGGACCCGACCTGACCCGTGGTGTTTGGGGCAGGGCAAGTCGACCCGTTCTTGAAACAGGGTGGGGCAGACCCGCCCCGCCCTCGGGGCAGGGAGGGTCTGGGTACTCACTTCACCCCGACCCAACCCGCCCTGCCCCGCCCCGTTGAATAATATTAATATATATATATATATATTAAAATAATTAGTAAGAATATTTTAATTAAATTTCTAATTCAATTTTAAACCCTCTCTCTCTCCTGTTTGAGTATTAATTAGCATGGAGGAGCTGTAAGTTCTCTGCCAGATTAACTCATTTAGAGATATTTCTGATTTGTTGGGGCCTTTCTTTGAGTGCTTGTTTTCATTCTTGTCGAATTTCTTTTTTTTTTTCCCGGTTTTGATTTTTCATGACTCTTTCTCTCTTATAAATAAATTTGCTCGCATCTGTGTGAATAATATATCTGTGTGAATAATTCGTTTCACTGCAACCTCGTGAAAACTGGACATTTTTTTTTTTTGGTTTAATATTTATCTTTTTGATTTTTTACACATGATTAATGTTGTGTCTCTGTTCTTTGAATTTTATCCATGCTTAATTCATTTTGCTGAATTTTTTTCTACTTCATTTTACCACCGCCTTTTTTGCTGATAAACATTCGATATTTGTAGAATTTTAATCTAACTTTATCTAAAATTTGAACAAATGAATATTTGATGAGTGTTTGCTTTATGTTTGTATGTTATGATTTGACAATTAATGAATTGAACATTTTATTTGTGGAGTTAATGATTTAATTAGGTATTTCTCAAATTATTCATGTTCAATTTGTAAATTGTCATTTAATATTATATATATATATATATATTTTTTTTTTTAAATGGGCGGGGCGGGTGGACCCACCCCATACGGGGCGGGGCGCGGGGCACAAATTGTTTGCCCGTCGCTGGGCGGGGTGGGGCGGGGCGGCGGGTAGTAGGCACGGGGTGGGCCTGGGTAGTTAACTACCCGCCCCGACCTGTCCCATTGTCATCCATATTTTTAGGGTTAGCCGATCGAGTTATTTTTTTAGTGTTAGTCGAGTAACTATTTTTAGGGTTAGCTGAGTTACTTTTTTAGGGTTAGCCAAGTCACCTGTTAGGGTCAAACCTCTTGAGTCACTCGTTCAACCCTAAAGCAGTGACTCGTTCAATTCGAATTTGACTCGTTCAACCCTCAGAAATTTGCTTATTTTCAAATTTATAAAAAAGAAATGTCTTTCTCGATTGGGGTTTGGTTCGGAGGCCATTGACAATTCAAGGAAATAATATTAAATTTAAGATTCTTTAATTAAATTCAAAAATCATAAGCAAACAAAATTGTGACAAACTGAAAATAACTGAAAAGTGGCTGACATAATTTACTTTTTCAGAAATTGTGATATTTTGGAATGTTTTGTTATATTTTATGGTACTTTTGTATAGACTTTTATATTAAATGGTATATTTATATGAGGAAATGTGCCAAACTAAACGAAAAAATTTAAGGAATTGACTTTTCTAACATTGAATATAACAAAAGTATTTTTTTACCACAAAATATAAGAAAGTTACGTTTTCTACACTATTTTGACTCGGTCATGGAGAAATCATTGAGTAATGATGGCTTGATGATATATTCAATTTATTTATACTATTATTTAACAATTGTTTTATCCAACAAATTATATAAATTGATAAAAGTAATTAAATTGATAAATGAGGTTTGATTATTAGTGTATTAAACCAAATTTAAATGAATAATCGAACCACTATGATTAATAGTGTGTTAAATCGAACCACTAGTTAATTTATATAATTTACTATGTCACTAATTAATTAATTTAATTTATTAAAACCAGTAATTAAATAAGCGAACGAGTAATAGAAAATTTAATCGAACGACTAATGAACCAATCAAACCACTAATAGAAAATTTAATGAACTAATCAAACCAGTAATTAATTTATTTAATCGAACCACTAATTAATGACTAAATTATATAATTATATATAATTAGTAATTTATATAATTTATAATGGTTCGATTAATTAGTACGAGAACCACTATAATATGTTAATCGAACCACAATAATTTATACTTAATTTAATAGAATTACTGAATATAATTTAGGTGGTTCGAGTGATTCAATTAATAGTGTAAAAAACCAAATTTTTCCAAAGTGATCGAACCACTATGTCAAATTCATAGTGGTTCGATCACTAGTGTAAAAAACCAATTTTTTCCAAAGTGATCGAACCACTATGAAAATTTTAAATTAAATCAAAGTGGTGATCGAACCACTCATCAAAACTTTGCATATGCTCTTGATTTAAAACTTTGCATCAAAACTTTTACACTCATCAAAGTGGTGATCGAACCACTTATCAAAGTGGTTTTTAATTTGATTAAATTAAATTAAATTAAATCAATTTGATTTAATCGAACCATTTAATTTGATTTAATTCAATTTGATTTAACTTGGTTCGATCAATTTGGAAAAAATTGGTTTTTTACACTGTTGATCAAACCACTATGGATTTGATATAGTGGTTCGATCAATTTGAAAAAAATTGGTTTTTTACACTGTTGATCGAACCACTATGAATTTGACATAGTGGTTCGATCAATTTGGAAAAAATTGGTTTTTTACACTGTTGATCGAACCATTATGAATTTGACATAGTGGTTCGATCAATTTGAAAAAAATTGGTTTTTTACACGGTTGATCGAACCACTATGAATTTGACATAGTGGTTCGATCAATTGGGAAAAAATTGGTTTTTTACACTGTTGATCGAACCACTATGAATTTGACATAGTGGTTCGATCAATTTGAAAAAAATTGATTTTTTACACTGTTGATCGAACCACTATGAATTTGTCATAATGGTTCGATCAATTTGGAAAAATTTGGTTTTTTACACTGTTGATCGAACCACTATGAATTTGACATAGTTTAATTAGTGTTTATATAAAGTAACCAATATATAATTAAAGTATAAGTGTTTGATCGAACCACTATTATTAGTGGTTCGATCATGGTATAATTAATTAAAGTGTAAGTGTTTGATCGAACCACTGGTGGTATATAATTAATTAATACCTCCACTATTCAATTAATTAATAACACAAATTCAATTAATAACTCCACTATTATACAAATTCATTTCAAAGCAATAATTATTAAAGTGGTTCGATCATGGTAGTAAATTAATGGTTCGATCATGGTAGTAAATTAAAGTGGTTCGATCATGGTAGTAAATTAAAGTGGTTCGAACATGGTAGTAAATTATAATTGAAATGTTTATTAATTGGTTCGATCATTGCTTTGAAACTCCAATTAATAATTTTGGTGGTTAATCGAACCACTTATAATTTTGGTGGATATTAAAATTAATTGTAGTATAATTAATTTTGGTGGTTAATCGAATCATTCAAAATTAATCAAATTGAAACAAATTAATTTAAGGTGTTTAATTATTTACAATTGATAGTTTAATTTCAAACAGTTTCAATTTAATATATCTAAAATCATTCAATTAAAAGATCCTCATTTTTTATATTAATCGAGTCTCATTTATCAATTTAATTACTTTTATCAATTTATATGATTTGTTGGATAAATCAATTGTTAAATAATAGTATAAATAAATAGAATATATCATGAGACTATCATTACCCAATCATTTCTCCATGACCGAGTCAAAATAGTGTAGAAAAGGTAACTTTCTTATATTTTGTGGTAAAAAGATACTTTTATTATATTCAATGTTAGAAAAGTCAATTTCTAAAAAAAAATTGTGTAGTTTGGGCTGGGCTCTCATATTTATATTGTTTTATATCAATTGGGGTAAATTGGATGAGTCTGGATCTTCTATTACATTTGGTGTAACATCTCGTGTTACATAACATTTAATACACTCCACATATTAATTAATGATGTCATTGAATAAACGTAGCGTGTGGTGATTAATTTGGAAATGAAGATGTAACATCAAGTGTAATAGAAGATCTCAGTCCAAATTGGATTGGCCACTCAATTTATTAATGAAATAAAAACCAATAAAGAGTGTGTTTTTTCTAGTACTGAGATATTCTAGAAATAAATAAAAATCGAGAGAGAGGGAGGGAGGGATGCTTCCTAAATGTGGCTATATAAAATTGTAAATCCTATATTTGTCTTGCTCATTTCTCATTCCATATAATCTCCACAGTTGAAGGACTGTCATTGATACATATATTCACAGAGAGAGAGAGAGAGGGAGGGAGAGAGAGAATGGCAATGGCGGAAGAGATCAAAGTATCATCAAGATTCAAAAGAATTTGTGTGTTCTGTGGCAGCAGTTCTGGTAAGAAAACTGGCTATCAAGATGCTGCTGTTGAGTTAGGCAAAGAACTGGTAATAACCCTCTCTCTCTCTCTCTCTCTCTCTCTCTCTCTCTCATCCACCATTTTCAAGCTATCATCACACACTTTTTTCTACAGAATTCCAATTCGATGATCATGTTTACATCTTTCATGTATGCATATATATATGATCATGACATTGATCAGTTCCATTACTCTTCTTACACAGACTGTTCTATTCTCTCCTAAAATCTGTTTAGGGTTTATGTTCTGTTTGGCATGAGAGAGAGAGAGAGAGAGAGTACTGCTAGCTGTAATCTGTAGTTGAGAGCAGCCTTCTTGCGTGATCTTCGTTTAATTCCCAATTTATTTTTTTCTCTAATACAAACAAAACAAACAAAAAAAGAAAAAACATTTTGCCTTGTAATGGGGAACCAAACGTGCCCTCTTGATATCATGACTGTCTCGAATTTATTTTAATCTATTTTCATGCACGTATAAACAATCATTTTCATTTCACCTAATCTCTTATACATTTCTCCACCAATTAATTCTGCATACATATAATGATGATTGAAGGGTTCTTGAAAATAAGCATCGTGATTCGTGTAGTTTAATTAGTTTGTTAATTTCAATGCAAAAAAATGAAGGTGGAGAGAAAGATTGATTTGGTATATGGAGGTGGAAGCGTGGGTCTGATGGGTCTTGTTTCTCAGGCTGTTCATGATGGTGGGCGCCATGTTCTAGGGTATTCTCTCTCCTCTCTTTCTCTCTCTACTAACACAAACATATGCATCACATCTATATATACAGATTGTGTGTATCGATATCTTCTTACATCATTATTCAAACTCATAAAATCTGTGCCCTTACCACCCAAAGGCAGACATCATGGGATCAATGCTTCCTTTCTCATCATCAATCTTTTTATTGTCTCTATTACCTGTCGAAATCTTCACGCTCAAGACATCATAACCGTAGTGAAATACGAGATGAAATAGAGATTATCGAATTATGTATGTGACATTACTTGATTTTGGATGGATATTGGAAGCATTGTCTTAATCTAGTGATGTTATGAAGTGGGATTTGCTTAACTAATGCTTTAAAAACAAGAAAATATAATCTTGCTTGTTGAATTATGCTTTCTTGCTATGTAATTATTGCTTGATGAGATTTGTTTTGCCTTTGTGATTGTGTTGCAGGGTTATTCCAAGAACTCTCATGCCTCGAGAGGTATTCGAAAAGCAACATTTAACTCGTGTTTTATGTGTTATAAGTTCGAATCATTACAAATTTCAACTATTGCTTTATCATGAAATTACCTTTGATATCAATTGTTTAGTTGTTGATTAGTACTAGTTGATATTCAAACTTGACTTGTATCGAACGATATAATTGATACGGTATTGTTGCATCTAGATAACGGGCCAAACTATAGGAGAAGTTCGGGCCGTGTCTGATATGCATCAGAGAAAGGCTGAGATGGCCCGACAAGCGGATGCCTTCATCGCTCTTCCTGGTATATATGTACAAACGTCGTATAATGTTAATAGTTTTTGTTCGATTAGTTAAATATATGGTTTGTCGATTTCAGGTGGTTATGGTACTCTTGAAGAGTTGCTGGAAGTTATTACATGGGCCCAATTAGGAATCCATCGTAAACCTGTAATACATTCTCCACTCTTAATTTCATTACACTTAATGATTAACAATTGTAGTATGATCTTCGTGTCTTATTTTAGTAGATGAAAATGTTGACATTTTCTTGTTTGTCCCTTTAAAACATGTTCTTCTGTTTCTACATACCTTAATTGAAGCATGTTTGTAGGAATTAATGTTGGTCAAAAAGTAGTACTAATCAAGAAACAAAAGACTAAAAGTGTGCATTAATCACATGTAAAGATCATAACAAGATTTGAATTCCCATTTGAATCAAGAAAAAAATGGTCAAAACTAGGACTTTAATTTGTTCATTGATCTTGGATTGAACAAACACACTCATTAGTCAAATGATCCACACAATGCAGGTTGGGCTATTGAACGTCGAGGGCTACTATAATTCGTTGTTGTCGTTTCTAGACAAGGCCGTTGATGAAGGCTTTATCTCCCCGACAGCACGTCGTATTATTGTGTCTGCTCCCACAGCCAAGCAATTGGTCCGAGAGCTCGAGGTAAACACACACACACAATGAATGGCTTGCTGCAATCAAGACACAAAACAAACACATATGTACTATGAAACTGTTTTTTGGGACTCATTTTGTGTGATTTGATTTCGTATTTTTTGTTACTTTTCAGGATCATATTCCAGAGTGCGATGAAATAACATCGAAGTTGATATGGGAAGAAGTCGAAAGACTAAATTACATGCCCGATCCTAACGTACCAACATAACGCAATGATGATGAATATGGATTAACAAAATGGGTTTGGAAATTATGGTATATATATATGACAGTATTTTGGCACAGAATTAAGCTTTCTTTCTTTCTTTTTTTTTTTTTTTTGTACTTTTGAAACTAGCTATGGTCTCTTTCTGAAATGACACATTAAACCTCGTATACATATATGTATGTATCAGGGAAACAGTGATTTTGTAAGATCTGCTGCATCATATTCATATATATGGCTTTCATTATATTAATACATCTAACATTTCCAGTATCATTACGAACTTACTTTCCCTCTTTTTTCTTTTTTCATGTTTAGTGTGATATCATTACTGTTAGGATATATGGTTTCAAGGTATAGTTGAACGGTTTTTAATTTAAATTAATAGAGATTTTTTATTTATTTATGTATAAATCAAGAATGCTTGCTAAAATTCTTTTAAGCTCAATTTGATAATTTCAACAAGTTATTATGAACATGATTTTATATTTAATGTAAAAAAAACCAATTTTTCGAAGTTCAATTCCAGAACATTCTTCTCATTATTATTAGGTATAGCTAAGCATAACTCTTTTAGAGCAAATACCCTTAAATACCCACTTTCTAAAAAAGTGGGACAAAAATAATCATGCTTATATAGATATAACAAAATTAACACTTTTGTTAAAAAGTGGGCCAAAAATACCCACTTTTGAAAGTCAAAAGTGGGCAGATTTGACACACCTGAAATCAGTAATCCATACGCCAACGTTTATGTGTTATATATGTGTATAACATTTATATATTAAATGGGGTTATGCCACGTGTAATGTTGGTCTTATATCACATGTCCAAGCAATTGCTTACACATGAAAAATGATGTGATATAAGGCTGGAAAATGGAGTTTTTTTCAACTTCCACGTGTAAAAGAGACACGAAAAGTGAATAAATATAACACACTCCAAATTGGGATAGGATAACACGAAAAGTTTTAGTATAACCTTGATTTCAAGAGTTTTCGTGTAACCTTGATTTTAAGAGGTTTCGTGTAACCTTGATTTGAAAAGTTTTCGTGTAACCTTGATTTCAGGAGTTTTCGTGTAACCTTGATTTGAAAAGTTTTCGTATAACCTTGATTTCAAGAGTTTTCGTGTAACCTTATTTTTAGGTATTACACGAAAACTATTGTATTAATCTTGTTTGTCCCAGTGGAACTATAGCTCAATTTGCTCATTGTGGTCCTGGGTTCAATTCCCACTGGCCGCAGTGTGCCCTTTGCCAAAAGGGCTTTCAAACCCAAAACGTGGTTTGACTAAAAAGATGGCCAAATTTTTGCCATGACTTGACAAGATTCCATTTTGTAGATTGATTTGACACAAATCAAAAGTGGATATTTTTAGGATAAAAAATAGTTTTTAGGTTAATTTGTCTTTGTATTATAGCAAGGGTTATTTTTGTCCCTATTTATAGCAAATAAGGTAGAAATGGTCTGTTTCCCATTCTTTTATGAGTAGGTCTCTTGTGTCCATGCACCAGGGTCGGATCCGGGTCGGGGGGACCACATCTTTTTTTTTTCTCACATGATTTTTGAAAAAAATCACATACCAATAGATTATGTTAGACATACCTTTAAGCTATGTTAAACATACAAGTGCTGCCCATATTTCATGTCTTGTCTTTTTTTGGCTTGATTTTTGAATTTTGGCACATACCACTACGTTATGTTAGACATACCATTACGTTGTGTTAGACATATCTTTATGTATACTTAGACATACCTTTGTATATAGTTAAATATACCTTTATATATGTTAGACATGCCTTTGTATATAGTTAGACCTACCTACACATGGTTGGTCTGACTATACACAAATGTTGGTTTAACTATACACAAAGGTTGGTCTATTGGAGCGAATTTTGGGTGAACTTCAGCACAAGTATTCAGACACGTGGGAGGCGCTTGAAGCGCGTTTTGGGTGCGTGAACGGATCAAATCGGGATCCGTATAATTGGTGCATAAAAGTTTTTAACTTCTTTTATATATACCATTTCATAATTTGGAAAACTCAATACTAAAAAAAACCATTAATTATATATACAGATGATTTGACAACTCAAAGGCTTGAAAAAAAGAAACAAATGAGAGATGGATTTTCCAAGATTGACGGATCGAGTGGGCAGGAACATTTTTTAGAAATTTATAAAATATAATTAATTGGTCAACAATAATTGGAAAATCATGGATTAAGATTCCCCATCACTAATCAAAGTACTATTAAAATGTTGTCCTAAATTCCATCATTAATCCATACTTATTTCTAATAAATCAACTATAAAGACTTGTTAATTAGTGGGATAATCACATGAAGAGGTACATGTGAAGCACTTGCCTCCTGTTAGGTTGTTTCATTAGCAATCTAGTCCACGTGAGCATCATTATCCCAACCTAAACTTTTGTCAACCTATTCTGCTTAGTCAACCTTCCATGGTACACGTGTCATATATACTATTTGTTCCAAAATTATTTATTTCCATTTATCTATCCTTTTAATTACCGGAAGAGTAAATGATTTTTCCAACTTTACTATATAGTCCAATTGCTCAGAATTTTTATGATATTTGTGCTGCATTATATATTCCGATTCATTTATGCAAGTCATTTGCATGTGGGTTATAAAATTATTATTTTATAGTTATTAGACTTATATAAATATATATATATATATATTATCACTAATAATTTAATGAATCCATTATGAATCTTTCCTACAAATATGTTGATTTCCCATGTGATGAGTGGATTTGAAGATGAATAGGTGTTTTTTTTCTCTCCTTTTTTGATTAAAAAAAAACCACGAATATCACATACTTAATTTCCCTTTGGGATTTTTAATTACTACATTTTTTACCAGAATTATGAGAGAGACACACATATATATATATATATATGAGAAAGACTTAGGTGTCCCGAGGTATGGATCCCTAACCCGCTCCAAGGCCCATCTATATACACATATATTTTTTTGCAATTTCTCTTTTGCCCTAACTGTATCGCTGCTTCTTCTTCTTCTTCTTCTTTCTCTTCCTCTTCTTTTTCTTATCTACTGCTTCTTCATCGTTGTCTCTTCTTCATCGCCGCCGCCTCTTCTTCATCGTCGCTTTTTCACCGTCTCTTCTTCGCCACTGCTCCCTCATGACATACAGAGAACTCGACGTCAGCTGGAGCCGCCTAGTTAGGCTGTGGAGAGGATGACTTCACTTGTTTGGAGATGATCTACTTCCTTGATCTACTTTCTTAATTCTTGAAAATTTGAAAGTTTTTTTTTTTTGGCAATGTCCATTCAACTAGGTCATTTGGTACACTAGATTTGTATATAGAGATGATTGTTTGGGTTGCACATTGGTGACCCATGAGAAGATACATATATTCTCAGCATTTGCGTTTCAAATTGTGTTTTAATTGATAGAGTGGTAGAATTTATTGTCAATATTACAGATTACATGATTTATATTGATAATTGATTTCATCCAAATTATGAATACAATTACTCACTCATGTTGTTGAAGAATTGCTTGATATATTATGTAATACCATAAAAGGATACACATAATACCTTAAATGTATTAATGTAATACCTAAAAGAGACTTATGTAATACCTGGAAAGTGAGTATCAAATATCTCAGATGTAAATATAAATATGTAATACCATATAGATAAAAATGTAATACCTTAAACATATTTTACGTAATATTTCAAGGATAAATATGTAATACCTTAAACTATAAGCAGTAATACCTTAAAGTTGAATATGCAATACCATATACTCAAATATGTAATACCTCAAAGGTGTATATGCAATACCTCAAATGTGCATCTGTAATACCTCAAAGGTGCATCTATAATACCTTATGTTTTAAGCTTAATACCTTAAAGATAAATGTATAATACCTTAAGAGTATACATGTAATACATGTAGAGTATACAAGTAATACCTATCACTGAATAGAATTTGATGTGCGCGGACGCACACCAACTTAGGTGAGGGCGCGTGGGGGCAGCCCACGCGCCGGGTCGAGTTGGGGGCACACAAGTTTTTGCCTATATATATATATATATATCTAATCGAGTAGTTTTATAGATCATTTATACATAAATTATGTATTTTAGAGTGAGAAATAATCGGCAATTGAATCTGAAATATGAAGTCAAACTAGTGGTGGAACCCAACTCTTTATCAGTACTTCCCTATTCACAATAAGCCCATTGGGCCAGTTATTCATATGTAGCCCATTGGGCCCATATAGAGTAGTGCAGATATGAGAGTGGAGAAATGATGATTAGTGTCATTCAAAGGAAATGGAGTTTGGAGAAAAAATGTTACAAGGGAGGGATGAGAGCAAAACTTCTTTCAATAATCTCTCACTAAAAAAGACAGGTAACAACATTACCAATGGAGTGTTGTGATTAGAACAACACTCAGATAGCCGCGAAGTATTCTTTGCTAAGCTTGGGATCGGGTTTCATCGATTTCTCCCCAGGCTTCCATCCAGCTGGGCATACCTCGTCTGGGTTCTCTTGCACGTATTGCAATGCCTAGAGAGCGAGCGAGTGAGAGAGATGAATAAGACTACGAGACTATACCAGAATCACTTGAATGAATAGGCATGGTTATCTTATACAAGACAGTTACCTGGAGTGTTCTCAGTGTTTCATCAACGCTACGACCAATAGCAAGATTGTTGATAGTGGAGTGCTGAATAACCCCCTCCTTGTCGATGATAAAAAGTCCTCTTAAAGCAATTCCCTGAAACAGCACCATTGATATGAGATTATTTTGGATCATTAGATCGCATGACATATGTAAGGTAAGGTTGGTCAATTTTCACGAAATCAACTAGTGAGAAACTGAATAATGTTGGATCGCTTCTCCTATTATCCTTGACATATCAAATTAATCAGCTCTAGAGAGAGGAACCACAGTAAGTATGATTAAATTTAACATCAGCACAGAGATCTTATTACTTCACCAGTCACCAATAACATTAGATCAACTGACAGAATGCTTTGCATTGTTGCAATTTCGTGAACATATGGGAATTGGCTAATTTGAATAAAATTCACTGAAGTAATTAGCAAGCATAGAGGTACACTTGCCCTATAAGATTAAAGTGTAAAAGAACGGATATCTCACTTTGTATAGTTGCAAACCGCGTAATTTGGTCAGTTTTGTCTTTTAATTGGTTTTCTTTCACTTGAACATTTCAGGCTAAGTTGCCAATTAAAGCACCACATTGTGTCTGGATTTGATAAAAAGAACTTTTCCTCTTATTAGAGAAGTTGGTTCAGCTAATATTTTCATTGTTTAGAGCATGAAGGTCCAAGAAATATCAGGTTTCCAAACACAGCCAGAAAATATCATGAGTCACGACAGATTTGTAAACATCCCAGATTAACTTGAAATTTTCAATGATGAAAGCCGGAAAGTGCAGATATTGAATCACTTACCTGATCTGGAATCAGCACACCATATGATTTTGAAATTGATTTGGTCACGTCAGAAACTAATGGATATGCCAAATCACCTAAACCCCCAGACTTTCTTTCTGTTTGGACCCATGCAAGGTGGGAAAACTACAGGAAATATCAATCGATCAGTTTGACTCGTAGTTCAGAAACAAACAAGACTTAACTAGAGATTGCAACATGAAAATGGACAAAATATCCAGACAGCATGAGAGCATAATCGCAAAAAAGTAGTATAATACACAATTTTCTTTTAGAGCAGGGCCAGTGGTGCGCTTCTTCAGCGCCCACTGCCACATTTCTTCTCCTAGCAAAGCGCCACACTGTTCAAGCACTACTTTTTTTTTTTTTTTTCTTTTAGTCTTCATTTTTAATATATATTAGTTTAGTTTATTAGTTTAATATATTAGTTTAATTAGAAATGATACAAGTATTAAATTTTCAAATGGTAACATAAAAATTTAAAATAACACGAGTGGTAATGTAGACGATGTGAATGATAAAATATAAAAAGTTAAAATAAATACAAGTAGCCATTTCTCAACATGAAGAGTAAAAGTAAAATTAAATACAACATGAAGAGACGAGAACAATTAAAGAAAATTACTAAAAATGAATTTAAAATACATGAAGATTAAACATAAAATTAGTGAAAATAAATTAAAATTACATGAAAATAACATATAAAATAACTGAAAATTTTGAAATAAAATACATGACAAGAAAACATAAAATTACTGAAAATAGAAACCCTCATTTGCACGTCGAAATGCATTAATTGATTATTTGTGGGAAGATATTATAATTCAGAAAATTATAAATTATCACTATGCAACATCTATTTCCATTTAAATAAAAAAAATTGTTTTTTTTTTGTTTTTTTGTTTTCACTTTACGTGAAGTTTCATTCAATGAATCATATGATTTTTTATTTATTAAATTTAAAACTATAAAGAACAAAAACTATATTAAATAATGTTTATGTGTTAAATATCTTGATCAATTATAATCAAATTGAAAGATATGATTAAATAAATTAATAATTAGAAATATTATGGAATATTCTTTTTAGTGTAAAATTTAGTGCAGACTGAGACTGTTAGAGATGAAATACTGTTTCTGTACTACTTTAGTGCAGAATTTGCACTAAATTACTGCAGACTGCTGGAGATGCTCTTAATAACTCAGTATCAGTCTCACACTGGGAAAGAATCTTAAGATAAGAAAGCATCCTGTCATCATATTTAATCAAAGGAAAAATAGGAAAGCTAACAGGAGCATGTCAGTTGAACTGAGAAATATATCAGATGTTCTTAATGCAGGCATAAGTGAAGTACCAAGAAACAGAGAGTTTAGCTTACCAGATTTAAGAAGATTTAAGAAGTAATAAACAATACTTACCACACTGTCTATGGATACACCCAACACTTCTGTGTTTAGCTTCTGAAACTCTTCAAAACGGTCACTGAAAGCAGTGATCTCTGCAATAGAAATAATGTAATGATTTGCAAATGGAACTGCCAGCAACTACCAGTTCAGTGATGAAGTATTTGATATGGCGCAGGGTCCAGTTTCAGACTCACCAGTAGGACACACAAAGGTGAAGTCCAGTGGGTAAAAAAAGAGAATAACATATTTCTTCCCTATATACTCTGAGAGTTTAACCTGCAGAAAAAGTAAATCAAACTAGTTTTAAAATCATCAACCAATATGAAAAGGCACACTGAAACAGGACCCATTATGCAAGAAATAATTGACGCATGGGATGAAATATCATAACACAAAACATGTATCATACTAAAGCAACCAATGAATCAAAAATAATCAGAAACGACTCTAGGATTTCTCTTTCTATAATTAACTTTCTCGATAATGTTTGAAATAAATAAATAAAATGCAACAAAGAATGATGCCCCAACTAAACTGACACTAATAAAGAAGTAGAATAGAGAAATTAATGTTGCATTTGGATCAAAAGAATTTGGAGTTAGGTTTACTCATATATAGTAAACATCCACTGAATATAAATTTTCGATAATTTGGTTCCAAAGGATTTCTAACACTGTTACACATTTTAAGCTATTTCATCCAATCTTATTATGGTGGATTTAGATTCCACATAATATTTGGGTAGTAACAATCCACTTTCTCAAATTCCAATACTTCCATCCAAACACATCTTAAGATAATATAAATCCTGAAATAGAGAGCTTCAATCAGAGTTCAGTATTGAATCATCTCATTGTATGGAAAAAAACATCGTATATAAAAATAAGCAAGAAAAGACTGGAAAATAACTTGAACATGTATCATGTACAAAAATGTGACACCTCATAGTTTGACATATTAATCTTAATCAACATCTCCAGCAGTTTACCTTGACAAATTCCTGATCAAAAACAGCCTCGGCCTCAAAATCTGGAGCTATATTTCCAACGAGGGGCAGTTCACTCTGTCAAAAGACATAAATATCTCATCACAATTATAGTCGTTGTATTGAACTGTACATAGACACAAGAGAGAGAGGCGCGGGGGGGGGGGGGGGGGGGGGGGGGGGGGGGGGGTTGGGTTGGGTAAATCAATGGCAAAGCTCATCTGATATTTATTATGAAACGCTTAAAATTTAAATAAGAACAATACGACCACAATTTTCAAATGTTAAAAGCTTGAGAAGAAAAAATGTAGATCCACACATGAGTTTCTAGCAAGATATCACATTTTCTGTGAAACTGAACAAATTCATCTCAAGCGCTGAACCTCAAACAGCCAAGATTGAAAGCGAAAAAACAAGTATCAAGTCAATTCAAACCTCAACACGAATCAATACAGAAACTACTCTTATAAAACATAAAATCCCAAGCGATGTTCACATAATCTCCGAAATTGTAATGTAAATTGTGGAAGAAGAAAACGTATATCAATGGCAAAATTACCGCGCGAACAGTCAAACTGTTTCTGGAAGAAGAAGAAGAGGATCTAGAAGCTACAGCGCGGCGACCATTGGACACGAAGGTTCTGCCGGAAAATGATGAAGCTAGGGAAATTTGCTGTGGAGAAACGGATTTTTTGTTGGAAACATAAGCCTTGAGATTGGGATTAGATGAGATAAGAGCAGCAATTGAAGTAGCAGCTGAGCACGCCATTGTTGCTGATTCAGAGAATTTAGGGCTTTGCTCTCTCTTCCTCTCTCTCTCTCTCTCTCTTCTCGAAGAAGAATGACTCCGATTTTTTGCAGCAATTGGTGAATAAATTGGTGGGATTATCTGATTTTAAGGTGGAGACTGATTGATGGAGCTAGGAGAAGATAAGTGTACCAGTCGAGTGATGAAACTACGTCGTTTTCTGGGGGATCAACTGGGCTGGGCCTTTTGAGGAATGGGCCTTATTACTACTCAAAAATAAATTTTAAAAATGTTCGTATTATAAAACTACACTTATGATTAGGACAAATAAAACCTTCAATATAATATTATCCCAAATTTAACCTCATTCTTAAATTTTATCCTAAATATACCTACTTTTGAATTTGTCAACTCAATAAAAAAATACAATTTGTACGATAAGTATGATAACCCTATGACAAAAAACAGCAACTTTTGACTAACTTTTGATTGATCTTTAACTGGGCTGGGCCTACTCTTTCTCTCTCTTGGACTTCATTAGTTTTCGTGTAGTTATTAGGGCAGCAGCACTCTCTCTCTCTCTCTTTTCTCTCACCACAGCCGCCGCACCTCACACATCTCTCTCTCTCTCTTTTCTCTCAGCAGCGGCCGACGCACCTCTCTCTCTCTCTCTTCTCTCAGCCGGCGCAGCCGCACCTCTCTCTCTCTCTTTTCTCTCTTCTTCCTCTCTCAGGCGCAGGCATCTTCACTGTTTCAGTTGAAGGTTTTCGTGTAAGTTGACTCTCATCTTTTCGTGTAATTTTGTTTTCGTTGAAAATCCTCAAAGGTTGAATTTGACACAGTTTGGGTTCGATTTTCAGATTGGAGGTTGTATTAGAATCAGTTTTTCTGTTGGATTGTCATGGATTTCCAGGTATTGATTTGATTTTTCTGCCATGTATTGTTATTGCTGTCAAGTGTTTATTCGACTTTGGTTGGGTAATTTTTCTGTCATGTTTTTTATTTAGGGTTTGTAGTTGATTTCCATTTTTTGTAGTTTACGAAAACACTGCTATTTCTGGCCTACACGAAAACCTTTCAATTTGTACCCTACACGAAAACCTTGCAATTTGTACCCTACACGAAAACCATGATATATCTGCACTACACGAAAACCCTGGAATTTTTGAACTACACGAAAACCCTGGAATTTTTGAACTACACGAAAACCCTTGATTTTCTGCACTACACGAAAACCCTTGATTTTCTGCACTACACGAAAACCCTGCAATTTCTGCACTACACGAAAACCCTGCAATTTCTCAACTACACGAAACCCCTATTTTTAAACACTACACGAAAACCTAAAAAAAAGGCCTACACGAAAACCCATGTTTGCATTTGTTATACGATATCCGTAATGTTTATAGAATATGTTTTTCTTGTATTAATTAGTGTTTTCGTGTAACCCTGTTTACTTAGGCATTGTTGGTGTGTTTGGGTATCCACACCAAGGTTTTTTTATTTGTATCCAATGAAATTTGGCTATTTAGATTTATATAAGTAAATTAGTTAGAAAAATAACATGGGATATTTGTTTTGGTAATGTATCGTTGCACATAAATTAATGACATTAGTGTAGATAGAAATGAAAATAATACTTAGACTTCAAATGATTATAAAAATACCCTTTGTAATAGATGCCGAAAAATTTAAAGGGAAATATATTATTTTTCTTTTAATACAGTGGGAGTGGGTTCGAGTGGATTGTCAGCGCCAGATCGCGTATATAAATGGTTATACGCGGTTTAAGGTGTTGGATGAGATTGGGACAGAGCTGAGAGAAGTGGATGATGATTGTGTATCGGATTTTCTCCGTACATGTTTCGGACACTTCTTGTTATGGCGGAACGAATGAGAGACATGCAGGTCATTTTTACATGTCCTGATGAGTCACGAGGTTCGACTGACGCATGATAGGACGGGAGACAGATATTTCATGATCGGAGAAGATCGTTTATGCCGATTTGGAAGGAGAGAGTTCTTTCTTGTCACCGGCCTACGATTTGGAGACTCGGGGTTCAGTCCATCCGGGGTTCACGGTCTACCGTCGTCTGGTCTATACATTCGAGTCACTCATGGAGGCAGTCCTCGCATTAGGGTACAGGATCTTCTAGTAAGATTTATTGCTGGGGAGTTTCGTGACAGCCGTCGGGACTCGATTTTAGTGGCGAAGATCCTCATCTTGTATAGTTTCGTCCTTGGGAAAGATTTACTGAAGACTTACGTGGAGGATTGGGTGTGGACTCTGATCGACCATGATGATGCTTGGGAGACGTTTCCCTGGGGCAAGTTCAGTTATCTCACCCTGATGCGGTACATGGATAAACTTCCTCAGAGCATCCCACAGCAGACTGGCCCTAGGCCTTACACGTACCACTTTTACGGGTTCTCCGCTGCTTTGTATGTGAGTAACGCTTTTATATGCGTGGGTTGTTCATAAATCTTAAATCTTAAATTGTGTAAGTGTTAAAACGTTTTTGTCTTAGTCTGATTTGGGATGATTTTACAGATATGGGCATACTGAGGCTATACCGGTTACCAGCACTTTCGCTGGCCGTCGCATTGATACAGGACACCAGTTTCCTCGCTGTCTGAGGTGGGCCACGAAAAGGTCTGACATCGATGTTTTACAGTCGCTTGAGGGTCAGGTGAGAATTATTTTCAACCCAGACAATCTTAGTTAATAATGTTACACGTTTTTTTTTTTTTACATGATGTGTCATCTTTTATGTTAGGTTGAATGTTTTGGGACACTTGAGCTGACCCCTGAGGAGCTTAATCATCATTTTTGGGGTTTGACAGACCATGATCTGTCACAGGGTGTTCAGCCAGTTGCCCCCTATACTGGACGGCCTACTTGGCCTAGCCGACAGGCTGGCCCATCTCGTCGTCTGGCTCATGGCTCGACCGCTGACCATGCTGAGTCCAGTATGTTTACTGCTCGTAGGACTCATCGGAGCAGGCCTTCTGATGCAGCCCCGACCCATGGGCTAGAGCCTTCAATCATTCAGCCGGAGGCAGAGCTGGTGCGCGTCAGACCGAGTCGTCGAAGGCTTGCAGACATTCCACCATTCTCGGTATCTGAGCCAGAGCAGCCAGTGTCAGCTATGCCTCAGCCCACTTATCCGGACATTGATAATGCTGGTTACACTCCCAGTGTTCCTTATAGTCCGAGATCAGATTTTCAGCATAGACCGGAGCCTACCCGTGAGAGGACGTCTTCCCCCACACAGATGCCCGACCAGCAAATACCGATTCATGACATGTTCAGTCAGCTCACCATGCATATTGACAGACGTTTTGGAGAGATACAGACGTTCATGGGTGATCGATTTACGCAGTTCGATCGTAGGATCGATCAGCTGGATGAGAGGATTGGTCATCTAGATCAGAGGTTCAATCATCTGGAGTCCGAGCTGCCGTCCATATTCGCTGACCAGCTACGCACCTATTTCGGCCACGCACCACGAGATCAGTACGAGCCCCATCACGGTGGACCATGGGTGAGTTGGCCTGATGATGGGCCGTCGCACCGATGGGATGCCGATCATGAGCCATCCCAGTATGGTGACGAGCCTTCATTTCACGATGACCTTGGTCCAGATACGCATGGTCACGACCATTCAGAGGACGCCTGTGACGCACAGCCGATCACCATGATAGTGCCCTTTGTAGATATGCATCGTGATCAGCCATCTTCTCATCATTCGGCGTACGTCGATCCTGGCCAGAGTTTCCATACACCTTCCCATGAGCCCAGACAGGGAGATGATGAAGGCATGCATGACACTAGTGCTGGCATCCGCCATGTCCAACGTCTTCAGCCATCTCAGTACTTGATGAGTCCATTCACTAACCTGAAGTGTAAGCGGCGGGTTGACGTGACCTTTGATGATTTTGATGCGTGGCTCCAGCTCGGTGAGATGGCCGATAAGTAAGTTTTTCATCACAATTTTTCCTTTGCTATTCTAATGTTGCACTTCATAATATTGATTTCTCTAATCATTGCAAATAATTTTACAATGCAGGCGCAATGTTGGGGTCGACTTTGTAGTTGGGCCGGAGTTTTTCACCCCAATTATCGACCCGCATGGACAGTTGGACATTTTGGTATGGTAGTGTCTTTCATTTTGTAGTATTTGTTCACAAAATTCGTTGCATTTAGGCCTAACTCTGAAATGCATCTTAATTGGTTGTTCTTAACAGCAAATCGACGCATACCTTGGCATCATATAGTCAGCACCCAGGTGGTTGGAGCTCGATCGTACGTACGAGGTCAAAAAGTGGGGCCAAGTTCTTTCGGCCTTTTTTAATGTGGGTACATTTTGTATTCTTTTGTCATACACGTTTTTTGGTCACCCAGAGAAGCCGATTATAACATTGTAACGTGTATGTCGTTTGCAGGAAACTTGCAAGGAAATTTGGGTGGCCAAGCATAGAAATGATCCACCAGGCTTCAATGCCTATGTAGAAGAGGTCAGAGAGGAGTTCACCCCACATGAGCTGGATCGACTGGTGCCCTTTGTACGAGGACAAATACCTGGATAGAGGCGTCTCAAGGACTGGAAGGATATTAATCAGACAAGTATTCCCTTTTTTTTTATCCCTTTGATGTTCACACATTGATATGACGATGAGATGACATCCTTTTGTGATCATTCAGCTTTTTACAGTACTGAACCTCGACGGACACTGGGTCGGTGCAAAGATTGATCTGTACGAGAAGTCAGTTGTGCTATTCGACAGCTTACGGCACACATGGGATAAAGACTTGACCGACCTGCGTTTGAGGCAAACAATTCCATTGCGTCGGATCTTGCCCAGACTTCTGCAGTACTGTGGCTGGCATGAGGCCATCGAGATGCACTCATACTCGCCAGCCCAGTTCTACTGTCTCAGTGGGAGGCCTGAGGTGTGCTATAGACAAGAGGACCCAACCAGTTGTGGTGTCTATGCGTTGAAGGTCGTTGAGAGTGCTATGACGGAGGTTTTTCCGAGGCCAGAGATCATCCACGGGATATGGGGCATGAGACGACTCGTTGCACACACTATTTATAAGTTCTCAGCTGATCCTGAGTTTGATGATTGATGTAGTCCGATAGATCGTACATTTGAAACAAACACTAAATTTTTTACATGACCACTATTTACTCATTGCATAAGTCGAATATTTTACATGCAGTCCTAGTTTTATCCTGAAATACCGTGCTTTTTACATAGTTCCACACACAATCTTTAAAAGACACACTGTAATTGTTTTTCACCCAATTTTAATAATCAACACAGAATGATGCCTACTCATCGTACACAAAGCGTTGATTCTCTATGAAAATTAGACACTTTCGTTTCGTGTGGCTCTCAGACCCACATACAGAGCATTTTTTCTTTCTTCACCGACTCTGCTCGCCACCTAAATCAGGTGTGCTATGATCGAATGCCTCCTGCACAGGAGGTGGACGATATCTAGAACTCAAAATTACGGCACTGGATGGAATCCGCCTCCCTCTTGGACGACCAGCTTGCCTGGGCTTATCGGGAGGCAGACAACATGTGTTCAACGTCTCTTCAGAAACGACCCAATCAGCTGGGTCGGGCACGGGAAGCACCTCAATTTCCCACATACCAATCAATGATGTCGTCTAATAGAACTGATGCACGTAGTTGGATATTGACTCCTTCGCGTAACTATTTAATGGAGATATTGATTAGAAAGTGGCTTATGACAAACATGTACAATTACTATGGTAAATCTAGATTATGTACAGATCTTTACCTGATTGCAACACAAGCGTGAGAACATGGTATCAAGTCGAGTTGGAAAACCCTGCAAGTGCAAGAATTGTTGGAGAGATCGACAATGAAATTCCTACCTTGATGGGTGATCTTGAACTTCTGTCGCGACAGCTTACTCACTTGCATTGCACGGCCAGCCTTCATTGCATTTTGGAGTCGTTCATGGACCGACTTTGTAAGAGTATGTTCGCGTTCCTCAGCAGCAGATCTTCTTTCATAAAACCACTTTTCGCTAACGCGTCGGGCACATTCAAGAAACGAACAAACAGGGAGCTTTCGGCCCCAGACTAACCTAGAATTCCATGACTCGGCGGCATTCGAGGTCATGAAGTTATATCTTCGAACGGGGCACTTCACACGCGACCATCTTTCGGGACCAGCCTTTTTTAAGGCATCGACAGCGCCTGCAATGTTTGAGGATGCGAGAGTGTCCATATACCTGCAGAAGATGAAACGACAAAGTCAAAATTAAAGATGATGTAACAATTCACGTAAAACTTGGATACCGGGGCCGTACCTGTCAAAGTCGGTCGGATCATAACAATATGCAGCCAACTTGAACAGCCCAACCAGATGTTTTCCATACTTGGCCAAATTGTGCTGCAAATGATAACAACATAGTCCGTGCATGGCATCGGGGTATACGGCTCGCACGGCATTCGTGATGCTTTTATGTTGATCGGAGATAATTAATAGTTGGTCAGGACATCCAAAAGCTTCTCGAACTTGTGTTAAAAACCAAGTCCATGACTCATCATTCTCCACACTACCTATACCGGTTGCTAACGGGAAAATCTGATCATTCCCATCCTTGGTAACAGCTACGAAACCGATTCCTTTATATTGACCTTTCAGGTGACAGCCATCTATGACTATAACTGGCCTTGCATAACTTTGGAACCCCTGAATAGAAGCTGCTAATGCGAAGAAGACAAATTTGAACTTACCATCACAATCAGTACTAAAGGACGTGTACATTCCCGGATTTACAACCTTCAACACCTCTAGATAAGATGGAAGCATCGAAAATGACAACTTCGGATCCCAATAAGCCCTAGTCATCGCATGCCGTTTTGCCTTAAGAGCCTTTTTGTAACTGACATGTAAACCATGACGATCGTTCATCTCCTGCATAATGCCGCGAGCATTCAACTGGGCATTCTCATTTCGTAGTGTATCAACGAAACACTCTCCAATAAGACTAGCTGGACGCCTTCGTGTGGCACTACTGGTCAGGTCCAACGAACACGAATGTTGGAGATCAATCTTCGAAATTTTTCAAATCCCATGTTTTTCAGAGGCATGCATTACGAAGGGACAGGTTTTAACGGCACACTTTACATACCACCGGTGTTTTTCGGATCTCTCCACTTTGTAAGCAAGTTGATTTTCAAGATGGTACATGCCAACTGCTTTTTGCAATTCAACTTTGCTGTTGAAGCAAGAACCTTTATGGAGCATATGTGAGGCAGACACATGAGTGGAAATCTCAGAAGGACCGGCTGGATCAACAGCACCATGGGCCATCTCAGGGATAAACCACCAACGCTCTAAGGCACTGACGCTCGATGCCCTGTGACTGCTTTCAGCATGCCTTTCTGGTTCAATAACAGAAGACTCATTTACAGGGTCACGCCGTCCAATGTATGTCATAAACGCCTCACGCTCCTCAGTCTGCTCTTCATCCAATAGCGCTACAACCTCTGCATCTAGCTCGAAATCAGTATCTCCATGACAGCTCTCATATGCCTCATTTTGTTCGATGCAGGTATCTACAAACATTACGGGTTCACATACCGTAAAACTTGGATATATTGAGTATCATGAAAAATAATACACTATTTAAGTAGATTAAACACGGGATAGCATACCGTCATGAATTCCTGGGTTGTAGTATCCATGTTCGGGCACTTCTTCCTGACATATTTCATTTTCTTCCTCCGGATGTGGGTACTGACGTACAGCATAATCGATTGGTGATTAGTTTAAGTCAAGAAAGTCAAATCCCCAAGCTGACCTATCATCAACCCGACCAGTGGATGAAGATGGGGCGTGCGCCCACAGATCTTGAGTAGGTAAACTCCATTTAGCATGAAATTCGTGGTCGCTTTGTAGCACAACTGGAATGTTTGAACAGTCACCAAATGGATGATCGGTATACTCAAATCCAACATTAAAACCTGAAATTGAGGAAGGATCATTGCCGGCGTGGCTCTGACCACCCGTTTGGAATACCGAGCCGGTTGATGGTCCAGCATTTACACTTTTAAGTGTAACAAATACAACGAGAATGTCATCGATCATGGACAATACACCAGCTAGATCTGTATCGTTCTTAATTTTCTTTCATATAACCATACTATTAATCTCAACTAATGAGTGGATGACATATCCCCACCACTCTTGAGCACGCACAACTTCATCAATTTTTTCAAACAACTCCTGATATGTAATTTTTTGAAGTTTAATCACCTTTCTTGATCCACTCTTGTAGTCTAAGCCTTCCCAGTATCCACCAAACCATACTACAACAGTGTTGAAACTCATCTTTGCCACTACAGGAAAACAGTATATGGATACAACCTGGTTCCAAAACATTAAAAAATTCAACCTATATTCAAAATATTTAATATAAGATACGCATGGACATTTCTTCTTCCTTCTTTATATAATCTACTAATAAAAGAAAGTTTACAATCCTATCTATTTCTTTATCTATATGTGTTGACACATTTCACATTTGAACGTATATGCTAGTAAAACTTTGAACAATACAACATATAGATAATATTTTGAAATAATTGGGTTACATTCTTCGGGAGAAGAAAACCATACCAAACGAAAACACTAAAAAATCAAATTTTTAACATGAAAACAGGAAGACTTTTCGTGTAACCCCTAATTTTAGGGGTTACACGAAAACCCAATTGCCTTATGAGGCTACATGAAAACTTTAAAGTTTTCGTGTAGCCCTTGCTTTGTCATTACACGAAAAGTCCCACATTTTAGTATTGACTATTTCAACATGTAGGGTTTTCGTGTAACCCAGAAATTATGGGTTACACGAAAACTTTTTTTTTTTCTTTTGCTCAAATTATCACCTCAACACATAATTTACGAAAAACATTATACTTCAAAAAATAACACATATTGCATGAAAGAGATTAAAATATAACACTAACCGTTACGTGTTCGACGAAAATCTCCAGAAAGCTTTTCCCAATACTTGTGACAATGTGAGGTAAGGATGAAATTTTTTGACAAGAAAATTTTGCGATGTGCAACACGTATTTATTAACAATTTTGGCATTACTGTGCACATGTGATATATGATTGGGGTGTGAATTTTTCATTCATTTCACTCAATATAAAGTTGAAAAAAATTCAACACTTTCAGCTTTTATCAATTTGTTTTCGTGTGGTTTAAAAATCAGCTTTTATTTCGGCTTTTTCATGTAACTTTTCGTGTGATTAAAAAGCATATATACACGTGGCATAACCCCATGTGTTTGTGCATACAACTTTTCGTGTGATTAAAGGGCATATATACACGTGGCATTGTGCCCATGTGTTTGTGCATATCACTTTTCGTGTGATTTTGGGCATATTTACCGTGGCATTGTGCCCATGTGTTTGTGCATATCACTTTTCGTGTGATTTTGGGCATATATACACGTGGCAAAAACCTATGTGTTTGTGCCCATGTAACAGATGAAAGAGAAAAAAATATTTCTTTTCGTGATGATTGGTGTCAGAGGCCATATTTAACTTTGGAGAAAAGTGGGTACTTTTGGCCTCTTTTGTTAAAAAGTGGGTATATTGGTGGTAATATATAGTGGGGGTTATTTTTTTCCTATTTTTTTAGGAAATAGGGTAATCATGGCCATTTCTTCTTTATTGTTCATATTCTAAATAAGTGCTATTATAAAACTACACTTATGAAATACATACATAGGTGTGATATTCATTCTCTCGTGCTCTATGTATTTATTGGAACTTAACTTAGATTTCTTCTATCGATCCAATTCATTTTTTGAAACTATAATTATTTTTATTGTGGATGTTATGAGTTATAGACCATTTTGGTCGGATGAATTGGACTCAATGTATCTTCAAGTCAATATATTGACAACTGATCTTATATTATATTACAATCATTAGAGTCGATTTATGAAGTAGACGTTAAATTGATTTACACAAATACATATATACATTAAATTAACGAATTGATCACGACTGTGTAATAAGGTGTGGATTGGGATGATCAGTATTCGAACCATGGTCACACAAACTTTCTATTCCGGTTGATGGTTTGACTTCTAATGTCTCTATGCTTATTAATAAAAACTTGAATTAGAAAAAGAAATGTAAATTAAACAAGAAGAGTTTTAAGCCTTATTATATACAACTACCATGAAATTGTTGTACTCTGTTTAATATAATTGCAACAATTTTCTCAATGCTCCACTTTAGTTAGGAGATGCTATATTTTTGAAGTAGAAACTATTTATTGAAGTTATGGGACTCCTTTATTGAGTTACTATTTCAATTTACTAAATCATTTATCACATTCAAGATTTCTGACTTTATTATTTATAAAATGAAGAATTTAAAAACTGATTGTAATTGGATTAAAAAGACTTGTATGGTGTGAAGCATCTGTACTAGGGTTGACTAAGATGATGAAAGGAGCGCGTGACATACAACCGACCCAAATGCTATTCGTTGTCATTTGCCAATAGAGGCGCGCATTTTGCCGATTTCCACTTTTTTCTTTTCCTTTCATGTTCTATGCTCTCCTTTTGCTACTAAGTCTCTCTATTTAGCCATTATTACAATTTGGACACCTAATTTTGTAAACATATCATCTTAGTATATCATGTATGCAAAAAATATCAGAAATACCGAACATGATCGTGGACATGGTTGTATAAAAGTGACACATTTTGCTTAAATTTTTCATGAATGATGTTTTTATACAAATCGTATAGTATTTTCGTTGAACTGAATGTTTACCTACTATTTAAGGACTAATTTCATCGACACAGCTAAACTTAACATGAAAACACTGTCTATTTTAAACATATAATATTGCATTACTCATCTTTATCAGGTCAATCAAGTTTATAAAATGACGATCTCAATATACATGTAACTTGCATTGGTGTTACTGAGATAAAAAAAAATGTTCTTCAATTGAAGTAGACGATTTTACTATGTTTATTCATTAAATGATCATATTCTTATCAACAATATAACACAATACATGCGACTGTAAAAATATTATACGTTGTTTAACATAATTACAATACTTCCAAATCAAATGATATATTCCACCCATAAACAATTAAATAAAAGATAAAACGTTTCTTAAATGTACATCATTTTGTTTCTAAACGATTTAGTAGATGTATACTTTTTCATAATCGAGCATATATGAAAAAATATATTATGTATATAATTATTAAAAATTCATGAATTGGCCATTAAAAATATTTACACAGATAAATTACTATTTGAATTCCTAATTCAATTCAGGAAGCAAAGCATTTATAACAAGTTGTATTCATTAGCAAAATTAAATACTAAATTAAATACTACCTTCATTACACACCAATAATTCATTTCATCTATTTTACTCAGATTAAATTTTTAATTTTTACTATACTTTGAAAATTCCTACAATACCTTTATTTAATATCATTGATTGAAAGTTGGTAAATAAAACTCATTAAATATAAAGAACATTAAGTAAGAGCACCACATTTAATAATTTCAAAATAATCGTCGATTAAAATTGTTTGCTCTGTTTTGGTTAAAACAAAAAAGATAAACTCAATCAGATACATATTTATAGATAGGTAATTGTCAATTAAGATTGTTTGCTCTGTTTTGGTAAAAACGAAGAAGATAAACTCAATCAGATACATTTATAAATCAATAATTATATAGAAATAAAAGGAACAAATATTATCTTTTTTGGAGTACAAATGTAAATAGAAGAAAATGGAAGGACCAAAATGCAAAAAGAAGGAAATAAAAATGGCATTTTATCTCTCCACTTCCCTCCACATCTATCCGAACCAAAATTCCCTCCCTTCCCTCCTCGTTTTCTACTCCCCTACCCAACACGCACACACAAACACACTCTACACACACCAAACCTTTCCTCCATTATCAAAACCCTCATTTCCCTCTCCCTCTCTCTCCTCCTCCTCTCTCTCTCTACTTGTAAAACCCTCGATAATCCATTTCAATTGTATTTGATTTGATCTGATTAATTTTATTAATTTAACGACAATAATGGCTGGGCGTGGGGCGCCGAGCCGTGACGCGGCGGCGACTTCTCCGGCTGCGGCTGCGGCGAACCGGCAGATCCTCAACCACCACCAGACGCCGCCCATGGCGATCAGACGCCATCTCCCCTTCGCATCTATGAAGCCGCCGTTTGTTGCACCTGATGAATATCACCGTTTCCCCACTCCTTCACGCGCCGCCGCCGCCGGCGGTGCTGATCACCTTCCCGAAGCTTTAGTTATCAAGTCTCCTGTGCGTTCAGTTATTTTTTGTCGTGTTTTTTATGTTTTATTTCTGATTTTGGCGTTTTACTTTGCTATTAATTTCGGAGTGGTTGTAATTATTTTGTTATTTATTGGATTGTTTTTACTGAATGCTCGCTTGTTGAACTTAAGTAATTCAAACATCTGGACGCATGAATAGATGTATTTGCTACAATCATGGATCTGTATGTTCGATTATCCGGCAAATAGGGCAGTTTGGATTCTCAATTACATGAAAGGGGAGTTTGTTATCTAGTTCGACGCCTTGAATATGTTCAGATCAGTTTAATACCTCTATTAGTAATTTTTATATGCTCCATTAGATTCAAGCAGCCAGCCCTGAATTTATCTTGGCATTTTCAGCGATCGCTAGTAGTTTTAATAAATGGCCATTAACATGTGTAACTGACTGTTGAATAAACGAGCATTGCTTTTGGTCTCTGCATGTAACATCAGAGAATCACATAGTTTTGATTAGCAGAAAAACTTGTCTTCATTATATTTATATGTAAAGCAGTCTTTCTGTTTGATATCCATTGCATCTGCTGATGTTGATGATTGAAATGATGTCTTTCAGCCTCTAAAGAGGAAGAATGGGTATCAAAAAAATGAAGTTGAGTCTAGTGAGTGGATAGCAAGTCCAGTATATAACGATATTACCAACAGCCCATTTCGCACGCCTGTTTCTGGCAAAGGAGGAAGGACAAATGCACGTTCCAAGGTCACCAGGAACAGTAGATCGGTACCTTCAACTCCCATAACCAATGCTGGTGAGAAAACTTTACATTTGCCTTTAATCTGTATCCCAACATTTTTTACAAAAACGTGGGTGTTTTTCTTGAACTTAATATTTAAGTGTGGTAGTATCATATTAAAGGTCCTTTATAATTTGGTTGATTTTTATACCTAATAACGATGTCATGAAATATGTTTTGCAGATGCTCCATCCCCTCTTACTCCTGCTGGCAGCTGCCGCTATGATAGCTCCCTAAGTAATAACATCACTCTATATTTGCTTGACTATTTTGAAGTGTAGTTGTAGACTATAATGCTGATTGATATCCACAATGCGTCTCAGGTCTTTTGACAAAAAAGTTTATCAATTTAATAAAGCATGCAGATGACGGTGAACTTGATCTAAACAAAGCAGCCGACACTTTGCAGGTGATTAAAGATGAGTGTGTTATTTAAGTAAGCACAGAATTCAAATACAATTGAATTTCTACTATGCAGGTGCAGAAGAGGCGTATATATGACATAACTAATGTCCTTGAAGGCATTGGTCTTATTGAGAAGAAGCTCAAGAACAGAATCCGCTGGAAGTAAGTGCATCTGAGAAATATTAGAGTATTATGCGTTTTGATTGCAATATATAATCAATATAGGGAGTAGCAGTAAAGCTAACAACTTAATAAGGATCCATTTGGTTACTTGACAGGGGGCTTGATCCCTCAAGACCTGAAGCCGACCAGGATGGTACTCTTTTGCATGTAAGTGAGAGTTGACAAACCTGCTCCAAATAATATTTCATGTGGTGTGGTTTGTTTTTATGTTATCTATTAAAATTATCTGGGAACTTGCCTCAGGTTTCTTAGTATTGCTATTCACAACATTCTCTTTTTTGTACTTTTAGTTGGTTGATAAATCAACTTGGTTGGATTTAAATAGCACCTGTTTGGTTTCTCTTGATTTCATCTGCAGGCAGAAATTGAGAATCTTTCCATGGAAGAAAGAAGTTTGGATGACCGAATAAGGTTTATTGCTTTATACTCTTTATTCTATAAAGCAATCGAATTCTGTTTACACCACATTTTCTTGTACCCTGATTATTCTAAAACATTACAGGCATATGCAGGAAAAGTTGAGAGACTTGAGTGAAGATGAAAATAATCAAAAGTAAGTATTGGTGGTACTTTAGTTACATATATTGCACAGACTTGAAGGTTTTTATGATTTACCAATGCGTTTGTTCCTCTATGGCTGCTGTAGATGGCTTTTTGTAACTGAAGATGACATTAAAAACTTACCTTGCTTCCAGGTTCAGATCTTGTCCTTCTGTGGTGTTTACTTGTGTGAATACTCTTTATCAAGATATATTAACTCTTTTGAGTGTTTTATTCTGACAGAATGAAACCCTGATAGCAATCAAAGCACCCCATGGGACCACCCTTGAAGTCCCGGATCCTGATGAGGTACATGCGAGATGACTGAGCTTTGCATAAATTGTAATAGAGCTGTCCTGATTATTTAGATATTTTAAATTCTACATATAGGCTGTTGATTATCCACAAAGGAGATACAGAATCATACTTAGAAGTACAATGGGTCCTATTGATGTTTACCTTGTCAGGTATCAATCACCCTATACTTTGACACCCGAAACATCGTTGTTAACCCCTCTTCAATTTCCACAATGTTATTTGTCTCTGCCATTTTTGAAGTTTTTCTATTTTGATTCAGCCAATTTGAGGAAAAGTTTGAAGAGATGAATGGTGTTGAAGAAACGGCAAATTTCCCCATTGCCTCGAGTTCTGGGTTAAATGAGAACTTTGCCGTGGGGATTTCGTCCTTGCCACATGGTGCACCACATATTGAAGCTCAGACACAAGAGAGTCATGAACTTAACTCAGTGTTTGGTGCTTCACAAGAAAATTCTGGAGGAATAACAAGGATTATCCCCTCAAATATTGATGATGTAAGTGTGCACACAAGTTTAGAGTTCTTTACGATCATCCTTGAAAGGTTTATTCCATGCTACATGCTACACTAAGTAGGTTATTCATTATTCAAAAACACACAATTACAAACAAACACATCCGCATGTATTTGTGCAAATCTAAGGTTTTAAGTCACCTGATGTAGATGTCCTCCAGGTGTGGCATTCAAAACACCTTGAAACTCCATCCTATACCTCCTTTTCTACCTTTTATCCATCGAATATCATCTATTTGACAAGTTCGGCATGCATCTTTGCTGACTATATTTGTTACCAAAAGAGTGTTCAATCTAAACCATGTCTGCATTTACAGAATGAGGTGGACTATTGGTTTGCATCTGGGAGAGATGTCAGCGTCACAGACATGTGGAAGACAGACTGTATGTATCCTTCTGCCAATGCTTGTTCAAGTTTCCACATTTCTTTCGATCTCAAAGCTCGTTCTGAACCTAAATTCTTTAATTCCCCTTGTGCAGCTGGTATAGAAGAGTGGGATGCCATAAATATGCTTCAGCTTCACGAAGAGTTGGAAATGGCTTCTATCGGTACACCAAGACCACAGGTTCCATCATCCGGTGTCGCTGATCTACACCCTGTTGATAACGCGCAACCTAGGTGATATTTATCAGGTATTCAAACTCATTTCGACTCAGAAGGTAGAAAAAAGACATGGCATTGATTTTCGCTGCATTGCTGATGCTCGTTTGAGGCGATTCGTTCGAGGCTATGGATTAATGAATCGTTGAAGAGGACATGCAAGAAGATTCGAGATGAGAGGCAGTCGGAGCTTAATCGCTCTAATATAGAGAATCGTTACCTTGTTCATACTCGATTAACATTCAATTTTGCAGTTTACATGAAACATGCTGGATTTTCTGAAACGAGGTGAGTGTAATGTAACATGCTCTAATTTCTGAAATTTTAGTTGGATATCTTGATCTTGATTCTACTTGAAGATAGGGTAAAATAATTACATAAATCACAAAAACGAGATTACAAAATTCTAATTGTTCTGTCACACAAGCATATAATTTGGCAATCTCAAAATACATATATGATTGAACCTATTTATTTGAACTAGCAATCATGAATGACCAATATCTTATCTTCCATAGAGATTCTCTATGAATGAAACAAATGAATTAATTAACTTGTATTCTCAACTTTCTTCATCAACATCAATCACACGAACTGACATGATTGAAACCCAGTAACTGAATTACAGTATGTAATAAAATTGTCTACCATATCGGTAAAACCTTGATGAAGTAGCAACGATGGAGGAAGCATTACACGAAGCAATACACGATGATTGTACTCATAAGATACAATGCTTCACGTTGTTGTTCACGACTTCTTTTACACTCCATATCTATAAACCGATCAACGATTTTTCAAACAATCTCTTTAGTTCTGCAAGAAGAGTGATGGAATTATGAAAAATCCAATAATTAATGAATTTTGATCTAAAATTCAACACTTTCTTCAATGGTAGAATAAATGTGATCAAGAAACCAACATACTGCGAACCATGTATATATATCACGATCTATAACTATAACAAAGTAAAGATAACTAGAAACAATAAATTATAAATACATATTTCCCATCTACTAACATTTAAACACAATCTCCTTTAAAAAAAACCTTATAAAACAAGAGTATACCTTATGAAACGCTGCGTTTTGATCGTAATAAAAGAACATTTTCCAATGCCGCCCATACCAAAAGTAAGCAGAATTTCTTTCACGAATCCTTCTTTCTGCAAATCGAAGAATTGAAAATCATTCTTCATTTTCAGCTTTTCTGTATATCTCGATCTCTTGATCATATCGTTACTCACTTATATACTGATCATAATAACCTCATAATTAATATTTTGGTACTTGTTCTTATTCTACAAGTTGCAAAGCAAACATTTTACAAATAGACATGTTTTGGTCCTTTTGGATCATGACAAAAAACATGTGAAGGGTTGACTTGCATTTGCTCTTGACTTAAAAGATCATTATTCATTGGTTCAAACAAAACTAGACAATTTATAGGGTAAAAAACATTTTATCATCTGAACTATAGGGTATTTTGCAGATCTTGGTATAAACTTTTTTTTTTTTGGTCGCCCTTCCTGTGTAAACTTTGTGCGATTTGCAATAAATGGTAAAATGACACTTTCCGATTAAATATTCCAGCTAACACGAAACGACACCATTTTAGTAAGGGCAAAACAATCTTTTTACGACTATAATAGACACGTGTCACTTATTATATGTGTGTCCCTTATGTGGCATATACACATCAGCAACACATCAGCATCTTTCTAAAACAAAACTGGAAAACGGGGCATAAAATCGAAGGCTCCAAAATTACTCTGAATCCCAAATTGCTGAGAAATCCTAACTCAAAATCGAAGAAGCCCTAACTCAAAATCGAAGACATAGCCAACAAATTTCATCCAAACCAAAAAGTAACTTTTGCTAGAAACCAGGAGATTCTGATGGTTTGGAAAGTGCAGCAGAAGGAAGATCCAAATGGGGTCGCTTTGCCAGATTATAGTAAGTGAAGAATGGGCACAGGGTTGTTGTTCCCGAGTAAGGGGTTTAGGGTTAATTTTTTTTGATTTTAGGTTAGGGCTTTGAGTTTATTCGAAAATTAGGGTAGAAATTTGCAAAATTCACTTAATTTTTTTATTAGGGTTAGAGTTTTGGGTGAATTCGAATTTTCACGCATATTTGGGTTAAGGCTTTAGGTTTATTTGAAAATTAGGGTCTAAAATTTAGAATGTTCCATTTTTTTTTTATTAGGGTTAGAGTTTTGGGTTAATTCAAATTTGTTTGGTGCAAACAGTTTGAGAACAATGGGGTGCTTAGCATATTTTGTTATTTATGTTGCTGTAATTTTATTTTAATTGGTATTTCACACATATTATTTGCTACTACTGGGATGCTATGTTGTTGTGTTGTTGTGTTGTTTTTGTCTTGCTATGCTTGTGGGTTTTTGCATATATTATTGTCTTGTTGTGTTGCTGAAATGTTGTAATGTGTTTTTTTTTACCTCCTATTTTGGCAGGAGAAAACTCTGAACTTTTCACCATTAGATTTCACTATTCTGGCATGTTTCTAGATTTAGGAAAAAACGGTTATGTTGGGGGTGAGATAGGTCACATTGATTACTGTCATTCAGATGAGATGTCTTTTCTTAAATTACAGTGTGTGGCCACTGAGTTGGGGATAACAGATATTAAGTACTTATATGTTAGTAAAGCAAGAGTAAATGAATGCATATCCCTAGCTTTAGTAGAAAATGATATTAATGCAATGAATCTGGTTGATTTTGCTGATCAAAATAGGATGGTTGTGATTTTTGGTGATCACACTGATTTGAATGAACAATTGATAGATGAAATTATTGGTGAACTTGACAAGCTAAGTCAATCAGATAATAGGGAAGATGAGGGGTTAGAGGATGACATTGAAAATGTTGGGGTAGATAAAGGTTTAAGTGATAATGAAGATTTTAATGAAAATGAAACTCCTTTTCATTTGCTTGATGAACATGATAGTTCTGATGTTGATGAATTGAATTCAGTAGGGAGTGATTCTGATTTGTCTGTATTAGTTGATAGTGAATGTGATATATCTGATGATGATGTGTTGTTTGATGGTAATGTTGATGTTGATGTAGAGTGTGGTGGGTTTCAAGTTTCTGAAAATGATGTCTTTAATGTTGGGGAGGGAGTGAGTGAGGAGAAAAATACAAATGAGGGTGTGGGTAGTAGTATGAGGAAAAACAGATCAGAAAATGCAAAAAAAAGTGCCACAATTTGATATAGGTCAGAAGTTTGATGATATGGTAACTTTTAGGAATTTGGTGAAGAATCATTCAATCTTGGTAGGTAGGGAGATAAGATTTCCAAACAATGACAAGAAAAAATGTCAGGCTAGGTGCAAACATCCTTCATGTAAGTGGATGATATATGCATCTACAATGAGGGATGAAGACACGGTTGTGGTTAGAACCTACAACCCTAAGCATAAATGCCCTAGAAAACAACATAATTTGCATGTCACTTCAAGTTGGTTGGCTGAAAAGTACAAGAACAAATTAGTGTCTGATCCTAGATGGCCAATAGAGTCAATGATGACTGTCATGCAACAAGATGTTAAACTGGTTTTCAGTAAGCATAAGTTGTATAGGGCAAAGAAAAAGACACTTGTTTTAGGTACAAGTGGGGATGTTGAATAATATGTTGTCCTCTGGAGGTATGCAGAGGAGATTAGAGGTCTAATCCCAACACTACTGTTAAAATTAAGTGTCAAATTGTAGATGGTGTGTTTATTTTCAAAAGAGTTTACATTTGTTGGGGTTCTTTGAAGAAGGGGCTGTTGGAGGGGTGTAGAAAAGTCATTTGCCTAGATGAGTGTCACTTAAAAAGTGCTACTGGTAGCATATTGTTATCTGTTGTTGGGGTAGATGCAAACAATGGGGTGTTTCCCTTTTGTTATGCAGTTGTGGAGAAAGAACAAGTCATACTTAGCATTGGTTTATAGAGTTTCTGGTTGGGGATTTAGGCATAGAAAATAGCCTTGAGTGGACTGTAATTTCTGACAAGCAGAAGGGATTGATAGATGCAGTGGAGAAGTGGTTGTCTCATAGTGAGCACAGGTTTTGTGTCATGCATTTGTATAACAACTTCAAGATCCAAAAAACAAAGGTTTAGCACTGAAAAAGATTCTGTGGAAAGCAACCAAGGCATCAAGGGTGAGTGATTTTAACCAGGCAATGTTGGAGATGAAAGAAATGAATGAAGAGGCTTTCAAGTGGTTGCTGAAGAGGCCTCCACAACACTGGAGTAGGATCCATTTTAGGGGATCTGCCAAGACTGACATGTTGTGCAATAACTTGTCTGAGAGTTTCAATGCCATGATTGTTGGGACTAGGAGTAAGCCAATATTGACAATGTTGGAAACTATAAGGCTGATTTTAATGAAGAAGGTTCACCAGAGGAGGGACAAAATGTTGAAATGTGATGAAGACATTTGCCCTATGATCAACAAAATTTTAGAGGAAAAAAAAAAAAAAAGCAATGGACTACACTTCACACCATAGGAAGGACAACTCATGTTTCTCTTGGTGATTTCATGGAATTGTAATAACCTTAATATTCTGATTTGCCATATGTGATTGTCTCAGATTGGAGCAAAGAAAAAATCAAAGAGAAAGGCTATTCTGCATAGAGAGGATGAGAATGTTATTGAAACACAAGAATCGGTGAAGGTAATATAAGGAACTTGTTTTGTCAACTCTCATTTACAAAAAGGCACTTGTTACTAATCTTATCATCATCTAATTTCAGAATGAGGCAAAAAGGAAAGCACCTAAAGGTCAAATGAATTCTCCTGACAAACAGAAAAAGATCAAAGGTACAATTTCAAAATGTTACCTTCTTAATTGAGTTTTGCCAGAATCTATAATTATCCCAACATAATGCTCTTTTTCTTATGAATTTTTCAAGGTGGGGAAGGGGTAGCCATGTCATCAGTTGTTGCTTCACCTCAAAGGGTGACAAGAAGCTCTGCCAATTCTGCTGAAAAAGTTTGTTTTAAAAATATTTGCACATTTTGGTTCTTTGAGGCTATTTTGCACTTTTGATTAACCTATTTTTTGTTGCACTTGATTTTGACAGATTTCATCCCAAGCCAATTCTGAGAAGACACCTAAACTCAGTAGGGATTTAATCAAAGATGTTAAATTTTCAAGTTAAAGAGGAAAAAACTCCAAAAAGATGTTTGTGGGTGGAGATGGAACTGAGCAAAATTGTGTTATGTGCCAAGCCAATATGTGAATCTATTTTTGACACCAGTAGATTAATTAAGTGATGGGCTTTGAGGTTATTTTGTGAAGTGTTTGCTGAATCTTTTTGCACAACTGCACTCTTTTTTTTTGCACAGTTTAAACTGAGGGTTTTGCACAGCTATATTCCAGCACTTGTACATTTTGCACAACTGTTTTTGTGGTGTTTTGCACATCTATTTAGATGGGGTATACATTTTGCACAGTTGTTTATGGTGTTTTTGCATAGCTTTTGGGATGGGTATAGAGTGAATACAAGTTGGTCTTTTATAAACAATTACTGGATTTGCACAACCTATATTTGCACATTAATGGATTCTGATTTGTCTCAAGCTTGATTTGCACATTATAGTTGAATATTACTATTGAATACAAGCATATCATATTACAACTTTAGTTGAATATTACACATTGCAGCTATAGTATCTGATTTGTCTCAAAATCAAGCAACACTCAACTACTAAAATTTAACTTAACACTCAACTACTAAAAATACAACATTTGCCTCAACAATCAAACATAACACAACTTCACACTCAACATCCCATAATCTTAATTCACAATGTGTACAACATAAATTTATCAAACCATATCATAGCTTCATACTTCAAAAGCATAATTTTACATCATAATCCCAAATTTCACCATTTTACATCACAAATGTATCCAAAATCGAAGCATGATACTTCAAATGGTGAAATTTACAAAAGTAGTTGCAAAATGTTAATGAGTTCTTCCCAAGACAAAATACATGGAACTTCACCTACTCACTTAACAAGATACAATACAAATAGGATAAGTGATGCCAACCATATCCACTTCTCCCTCTTCTCCTTCCTTTGTTTCTTCTGCAATTCATCTTCTAGTTGATTCACACGTCTCAACAGACCCGAAATAATCGACAGACTCTTTCACACATTGGTGGATCAATCCAATTGAAAAAATTACAACCCCATGGTTTCTGCAACAAAAACACAAAAAATAGTATTTCAATTTCATCCAATATTGATTCATGATGCTTCAATTTCATCTGATACACATATTTCATCTGATTCATAAATATAGCAACATAAATTAAGCAAGATGAATACACATATTCTGATAAAATTCATCCTCATATGTAAACATTCCAGCAACATAATTGTTAGGGTAAGCAAAGGTCTGTATCAACAGAAGGGATTTTGGAAAAATTCATACTTTTTTCAGAAATGTTGATATAAATTTAGGCATTTGGGGATTAGGGTTCATCTGCAAAATTCAACCAATCAAGTTGAGGGCAAACAAAGGGGAATCTGCCAAAATCCATACAATATGCCAACATAATCGACTGGAAATCCGATTCAACAAACCAACAAAGGGGAATCTAAGCTACACTCGAAATCGAAAACTGTACTTACACGGTATTTGTCATATGTCATATACCTTCTCCCCGGGTTCAGGTTCGTCCATGAGGTGAGCCTTTTTGTGCGCTTCCCGTAGTGACATAAATCCTTCATGGCTAATTCCTGCAGTGGTTTGAATGGTTGAGCTTGTAGGTTCTCTCCTTGTTCTATTTCTAAACCCGTTTGCAGATTTCATCTATTTGAGGAAGATGATGATGTGGATCATACTGCTGATGTGGATATTTAAAAGGGCCATGTGTGTATATGTGTGTATTATAGTCGTAAAAAGACTGTTTTGCCCTTACTAAAACGGTGTCGTTTCATGTTAGCCGGAATATTTGATCAAAAAGTGCAATTTTACCATTTATTGCAAATCGCGAAAAGTTTACACAATAAGGGCGACAAAAAAAAAAAAAAGTTTATACCAAGATTTGCAAAATGCCCTATAGTTCGGATGGTAAAATGTTTTTTACCCCAATTTATATATAGGTGTGATATTATAATACATAAAATATAGTATTCATTCATTACATGCTTATATAATTACACTGTATTAATTTTTTTAATGAAATTTGCTGCTTTTGGACTTATGATGGGACTAATATTTATTTTCGAATATTTGATAGATAAATATTGATTAAATTTATATATTTCTTTTTTTTTTTTTAAAATTATACACTCGATCATATTAAAAAGGAAAAAGGAGGTTATTACAAACAAGTTAACTCCATTGCAGACTAAGATTTATCACATTTTTCACGAGGGAAATCGCCTGACAGATTTCCTCACTCGTTCAGGTAGACTCTCCCATGGCCTTCAGATTCTCCATTCACACTCCGCACCCCGTGTGTTGCTCTCTTTGGCGCGTATGAACCAGCTTGGTACCCAAACTTCAGATTTCGATAATTTGGGTTACCAAACTGGGGATCTTGCTAGGTTTCTGTTTTTTGTTGTCTTTATTTTATTTTGTTGCCTTTAGTACGCACGACTTGTCGTGCCTAGTTCACATTTGTTTGTACCTTGGATTTTGTTCCCTTGATCTTATTTATATACAGGCTGGGGATGGTGCATTAATCCCCACCCGTGATGGGTGTTTCTGTTAAAAAAAAAAAACTCCAGCACTCTCATAATAAAGAGTAAAAAAAATCACTCTTTAAGTAATCAATACACAACAATATGCAACGGTCAATCTATTTAAACATGCATCTGCTGACCATAGTACTAATACATATGTGTCGACTACATATATGTATATATAAACACAACACTTACTTTAGTTCGTCTCTACAAGCCCTAAGTAGACTTTACAACCTTTTGGAACAAATTAAAACTTACATAATATACCGTTATCTCTATTCAAACACGAACACCAGAAAAATTCATTCAACAAAAAGGGGAAATTGAAATTAGGTGGTTCTTAACGGGAGTTTTTGTGGATAAATTGACTTAACTTTCCTAAAACTTTGTTGGCCAATTGTGAAAAGGGGTTATTCACAAAAAAACCATGTTCTTGTCCATCAAATTCCAAATGATCAATCTCTTTGTTCATAGCTTTCATTCTCTTGATATAATCCTCAATTCTATCTTTCATCAGCTCACTTCCTCCAAATAGCACCAATATTGGATCAAGTTCTACACAATCAAGATTTGGGCTTGATGGCCCAAATGGGTTTGCCAATGGGTGGTCTGCTGTTTCTCCACTTGGAACTGATAATCTCCAAAATCTTTTTTTGGGCCGGCCCAATTTCAAAACGCAAAAAAAAAGAAAAAAAAAGAAGTTAACCACAATTGTTTTGTCTAACTACTTTATGACATAGCATAATCATGATTTGAGGTAGTTTTATAGTACATCAGGTGTATTAATACACCAGACTCTCTACTCATTTTCAGCAATCAGATCTGAGATTATTAAGGTCAAAGTCAACTATAGTCTCAGATCTAATGACTGAAAATGATGGAGAGTTTGGTGTATTAATACACCCGGTGTACTATAAAAGGACCCCATGATTTGATACTTTATTCAATTCTTGTTTCTGTTCTTTTACTATGATGATGAGATAAATCTAAACCAAAAAAGAAAAAAGAGAAAGAAGATCACACACAATAAATTTATTAGTATCAAGTTGGATAAATAATATCACACATTATAATTCTATAATAATTTAAATATAAATTCTTGTTGCACTTTATCACTCAAATTCAAATGAAATAATCTTAGGCCCCAACTCATTAATTCAATAATTGTCTAACAGATCTAGTTGATACAGTAAAGTGTACTTATCAATAGTGCACATTAATAATTGTTTTAAATTGGATGATACTTATCCAAATATGTTATTTATCTAATTATATCCTAATATTTTCAAATGTGATTTACATGATTAAATAATGGCTTGATCATCTTTACAGGTGGCTGTGTAATTAAAAAATTTGTGTCCCACCTATATTATAAGATTAGATGTGATAAAAAAGAAATAATAATTAGGATTTGACCAATATCACGATTCACGTGGAGATTATGTTAAATAAAACTTGTTGGAAAAAGTTTTTGACTGCTTCAAATATTTGGACAAAATAATAAAGTTAGACTTAGAAATGTCTGAAATCGAAGATCTTCAGAATCTGCTGACAATATGGGATACTAAATTTTAAAGTGGTGTCATTATCAGTTTTCCACGTTATTAAATTCGTTTTTTAGGGAATATTAGACATTTCACTTTCTTTGTAATGTTTTAATTAATTAATTAAATGCTGAAAAAATAATTATGTGGATATGTAGGCAACACGACTTGGTCGTGCTATTATCCACATAGCTTTTTTGTTTTATTTTAATGCTAGATAAAATGTTACAATTAGTTATTCATATCAATCACTAGTTCATTTTACTAATGTTTCTGCCAAATATTATATAATTATGAAAAAAAATAAACGATTGGTTTGAAATTCGATTTAAGCTAAGTTTGAATTATGCAAAAGAATTTTTGAATTCACATATTTAAAATATTTATATTCACTATATCCCATGATGTTACAAGAGAAACACCTACACCAAAAATAATGATATATATATATATATATATATATGGCTCCAATAAACTTTTCAAGATATATATGCATTCCAAAAAATCAATTGTCCAATCATATAATAAAGTGGTGAGATAAGATTGCAAAAAGATAATACTAGGATTGTGGTTGTTAGTGGATTCCTAGATATTCCATTTTATGAGATTAAACCCATGTTTTTAAAAGCCAATATTCATTCTATTATCACCTCATAAAGACGACTATATATTAAATAGACGTAATATCTCATATTTCAAATAGTATTCATACTTTTTATATATAAAAATATTGTTATCTGTGAGTGATCTTGATAATTTTACATAGAATTGACCATGTTTTACACATATATAACATGATATCCTCTGTTTCAAATAGTATTTATTATGTTTTTAATATAGAAATACCGTTATGTGTGTAAACGATTTTGAAGATTTGTATATACATTCGATAAATGTATATAAAATGTTTAGATAGTGAATAAAATACAATTTAAAATAAAAATAAAAATTGTTAACTGTTGGAATATTATTGTGGATTTACATATGCATGACCTAAATATGAAAGTGTTGGAAGAAAATAGATGTTTTGGAATAAAGGAATCAGATTGCTAAATTCCACTATCTTTCAACTGTCCCTATCATCAAAAAATCATTCTCAGCATTATTTAATTTCAAATTATTAGCCAAGTATATATGAAAGGCTAGAATTTTTTTAGGTAGAATTATTAATTTTGTAACTATAGGTATATATATATTCTCCTAATTATTTCACATTCGCTTTCATTAATTACTTTACAAATAAAGTGGATTATTGGACCACTTATAGTCCCTTTGGACCAATTATTAAAGAAATTGTCTCATACCTTAAATACTAATGTTTATACAAAACATGAGAACGATATGTTAAATTAATCATAGTAGACAAATAAATTATTTTACCTAAATTTGTGGATTTAATTTCAATTAAATACCAAAGCTTGAGCTATTTTTAGTTCACTAAATTAGATATATTGTATCGTGTACGTGTTTTACTATACTTTAGGGTAGACTATAAGTGTATTGTGTCGTGATATCATGTACACATGACTTGAACATATATATATATATATATATATATATATATATTAATTAGAGACAACTAACAATATTAGATGATATAATTATTTTCAGTTTATTACACATTCTCCATCATATAGCTGAATTATGATCCACCTAAATAATATTGAAAACAGAAAGATTTACTATTCATAAGGTTTTTCTGGTTTAAATTCAAGAGCCTCAAACTGAATTAATATTCTATTAAAAAGAAAAGAAGATAAAATGCATATGCACATGTGGGTAGTAAAAATATGCACATGATCAAAACAACCCAATAACTTCACCTGATAATGAAACTCAATTTATACGAGGCGGTCTTATGAATGTATTTTGTAAGTCGGATCAATATTAACACATCAACTTAACTAATTTTCACACATTAATGTGAATTATAGGTTGTAAATTGTTGAATTGATATGTCTCTTAAAATAAGATTTAATTGTGAAACGGTTTCTTTAGAGACGACCTACTCAATTCACGAGGATCTCTGTTTGCTTACGGTTTCCCAAAATTAGCTACTTTTACTACCTTAGAAATATATATAATGTGTATTTTATGATATATAATTAGACACAAGTATGTGTATATATATACATAACTTGAATTTGTTGTATCTTAAGTTTTACCTAATTGAGTAGCCTAGAATAAAACCTAATTCCCATGCAAATAAAATTGGCACGTAAAATTAATATATTGAAATTAATTATACCTATCAAGAATGTCAAGATTCAAGAAATGTTCAGCTGGCCCTTCTTCCGATTTGGTCCTCACTGACCCACCAAAGAAGGGACCCATCAGCACGTACCCCCGCACCCTCATCGGCGCCAGCTCGGCGGAGCCACGGCGGAGCTCCACCGCCAGATGGTGGCCTATGTTCCCGCCGGAGGAATCACCCATTATGAAAACCCTGTCGAAGTCAATTCCTTGTCTCAACCACTCTTCGCCGCCGCCGCCACTGCTGGACAACAGGGCCTGGTTTCGGAGCCACTTTACAGAGCTCAGAGCATCGTCCAAGGCGGCGGGGAGGCGGTGCTCCGGCGCCAGACGGTAGTCTGGAGCCACCACTAGGACCTGCAGGGCGGAGGCGAGGCGGAGGCAAGAGTTGTGGCAGTTGGGCCAGGTCCTGGAGCCGAGGCAGAAGCCGCCGCCGTGGAAGCAGAAGAGAATGGGGAGGTTGGCGGCGGCAGCGGTGGCGGAGGGTTTGTAGAGGCGGAGGTGGAGGTTGTGTTTTTTATCGAAGAGACAGTCTTTCCAGACGGCGGCGCCGTCGTCCTCGACCTTCACCGGAAAGTCGATAACATCTGACCGGGAAATTGAGCCATCGCTGTATAGTTGGACCAATCCTATAAGGTCTTCGACTACATGAGGAAGAGAACCCATGATCGATCTCTCTCTTTTCGTTGGGGAAATTAAGGTTTGAAAAAGTCAAGAAATGAAGCCAAATAAATAGGCATAATTACTGGAAGGGTATTTCTGGAATTAACTTAATATATAAAACCTAAATGTCATATAATATTGTCATTTAAATATATTCATTATCATGTAATTTTTTATAATTATTTTTAGAGTAAGTCTCTTGTGCATCAAGTACGTGGATCTTAGATCCATGCAACAGGGTCGGATCCGGGTTACCCGACCCGTTTCTCTTTTTCTTTTTTCTTTTCGAGCTAACTTTTTTAAATTTTGGTCATGACTTTTACTTATGTTAAGGATACATTTATGTAATGTGTAAAAATACCTTTATGTTATGTTAAGGCCGATACCTATATGCCCATATTTCATACATTTACGTTAAGTTAGACATACATTTAGGTTATGTTAAGGATACCTTTAGGTTATGTTTAGAGATATCTTCAGGTTATGTTAAGGATACTTTTATGCCAAATTTCATACATTTACTTTACGTCAGACATACATTTAGGTTATGTTAAGGATATCTTTATGTTATATTAGAGATATCTTATCCATAACATAGTTGTGTTACACATTTTGTATACAAAGGTATCTCTAACATAACATAAATGTATCCTTAGCATAACCTAAATGTATCCTTAATATAACGTAAAGGTATGTGACCTGGAGCGAATTCTAAGGGTTTCAAATCAGGATTTCAAAGGAAGCTGGAATCACAATTTCAAAGGTATCTTTAACATAACCTAAAGGTATGTTTAATATAACCAAAATGTATTCTTAACATAACTAAAGGTATTCTTGACATAACCTAAAGGTATGTTTAACATAACTAAAAGGTATTCTTAACATAACGTGGTATGTAACCTGGAATCAGGATTTCAAAGGTATCCTTAACATAACTAAAAAGTATCCTTAACGAGCGAATTTGAGCGCATCCACCCAGGCGCGTGGGAGCGCGTGGGAAGCGTGTGGAAGCACGTACACGCACGGGTCGGGTCAGGTGCATGGATCCATGCACCTGATACATAAAAGTTTTTGTGTTATTTTTATTGATTTACTTAGGGAGTTTTTCTTTTCTTTTTTTATATCATAGATAGTATTATTATGGAGAAGATTCAAATTATTATTTTTGATTGAAATAACATTTTAATATAATAGTTATAGTAACTAGAAATGTAAGCTGTAAATATGATCTTACTTTTTATGCGTCTTTAATTGATAGTTTTTCTTGTAGAAAATTAAATTCATAACATGATCTAGTATAAAGTCATCTACGTACATAAATATTTTAATCGATTAATTTTAATTTTGATCATGTATATTAAGACATTTTTCATTTTTTGACAATTAATTATTAGTTTTTCACTTTTTATTTTCTATGTTATAATTAAATTCCAGTCTTTTTTTGTTAGAATTTTCAAAATTATGAATGTGGTTGTCAGAATTTGGCTGCTACATGTTGTTTCCCTACCCTAATTACCCAAAAGTTTAATTAGCTAGTATTTGAAAATGGGTTTAAAACAATTATCGGATAAACTTATTATTTTATTTTACAAGAAAATACCTAATAATTAATAAAGGTTGCAAATTAAGAATGTAGAATTTAAGTTGAATGAGAATGTGACATTGACTTGTAATTGATCAACAGTTATTAAGGATAATATCATAATACAGATCACATTAAGCACCACTAGAATCAAGTTGGAAAATGATGTAACTAATCTGTGTGGGAAATTAAATTGATGTAACTAATTAATATATATATATATATAATTAATATATTAATTTAGCTTAATTTGTATCATTTCCATTTTTTTAAAATCTAAATAGTTAAGCTTATCTACTAAAATCATGGGTTCCACCTCAAAGGCTCAAACAACAGTTGACTTCTATTTGAAAATTATTAAATAACATTCAAAGGATAGTCCAAATCTCAACCTTACTCTTTTAATTTTTTTATTTTCTTTTTTATTTTAATACTATTTAATAGTATTATTTTTTGAATAGTACTATTTTTGATAATATCATTAACCCACATTATATTTAATAATCGATATTCAATTCATATCAACTATAGAAAAAACACAAACCCTAAATCCTGTAACACCTGAGGATCATCTATATATATAAAAAGAAGACCTTCTATGAAAATAGCAATAACTAATTTTTCCTCCTATTTTGACATACTGTAAATGGAAATAAAGTAGTTACAAGAATTTTAAAAAATCAAAAAGAATTATTTTATATTTTTTAGGATTGTGGGGCCCTCTAGGTTGGGCTATAACCTAGAAGTAGGATTATGTAGGTTTATTTTGTCTTTATTACCTATTCTATATAAATCATAATTTTTAAATTAAATAAATTTTCCATTTTAAATTTTGTTCCAATCTATGAAAAACATAAATTTAATATTTATATTTTGGTGTATAATTATATTGGGGAAAATTCAATTTTGGTCCACTTAGAAAGCTACTGCTCATTTTACGTCCACTAAAGAAGCTAAATTCAATTTTAGTCCACTTAGATCAAAATTCGTCATTATTTGGTCCAATTTTCACCGGAAAATGGGTTTCACCGGCGAGTGCAATTCAATCGCCCCCGGATATTTTTAAACGCCTAGGTGGCACACCGGATCCCACGTGGACCAATTAGAATTATCTGAATCACCTATATATATATATATATATATTTTTTGATTAAATAAGAAAAAACATAAAAAATGTAAATGATAAATAATTAAAAATGAAAAAAAATGAAAAAACAAATTGAAGGGAGCAGATCTGTGGTGCCGGAGGAGAAGAAGAAGAAGACGCAGCAGTGGGGAAGAAGAGGCGAGCGCGGCGGCGAGAAGAAGAAGAAGACGCGGCGGTGGGGGAGAAGGAGAGGCTGGCGCGGTGGCGAGAAGAAGAAGAGGCGGTGGGGGAAAAAGAGGCGAGCGTGGCGGCGAGAATAAGAAGAAGAATGGCAACACCGTCGAAAATGACTTTCTCCGCCATGTACATCAATGGTTGCAAGCACTCCGGCGAGAACTTCCTCGCAAACATAAAGGAATAACTCGAATTTGATTTCTCTGGGTAACACGAATCCAGATTCAAACATGGCAGCTTAAACTTTCGAATTGATTTCTCTGGGTAACACGAAAAACAGCCCCCCCCCCCCTCTCGCTGTACCGGATCTGCCATCGCTGTGGAGCTTCCGGAGAGGTGCTGCCGGAAAAAACGGTGGAGTTACAGGGGGAGGGGGGCTTGGGGAAGATGACCTTTTTTCATTTTTAATTTTTTAATTTTTTAATTATTCTTTATTTTTTCTTAATTTTTCTGCAAAAAAAAAAAATCATATATATAAAAGTTGACTCAGATAATAATTATTGGTCCACGTGGGCTTCGGAAGTGCCACATAGGCGTTTAAAAAATTCCGACAAACGTTGAACTACAATCGCCGACGAAACCCATTTTCCGGTGAAAATTGGACCAAATAGTGACGAATTTTGACCTAAATGGACAAAAATTGAATTTAGCTTCCATAGTGGACGTAAAATGGACAGTAGCCTCCTAAGTGGACTAAAATTGAATTTTCCCCATTATTATATTTAACAAAGTTACACAAATACAAAAAAAAAATGACTAATTAAACTATACATTAGAAAATTTAAAGAATAATTTTAAAATTATCAGTTTTAGAATTTTTTTAGAAATTAATAACAATGAAAAATATTTTGGTATAATTATTTGATCTATTTGTCAATACAAGTGAGTTGAATATTGAATTACCTTCCTTATTTAAATACATATCAAGATATTTTAGTTATTTGAAAGACATGTATGTTTTCTTTAACTTGAAATAATTAAGTTGTATACATTAATTAGACCAAAAATTTCAAAGAAATCTATAATTGTAAACACAAAGGAAATATTTACTAACACCTTAGTTAGTAATTAATTGTTAGTAAAGATAAATCAAAGAATAAAACAATATATTTAATTATAGTAATTATATTTATATTAACTGCAACATACATAACATATATATCTTTAGGAGGTAACATATCTTTAATTTAAGTATAAATTTTCGTTTAACATTCATAACACAATAAATGTTTATCAATACCAAATTTAATTTAATTAATTTTAATTTACAATATTAATGACTATATAAAATGGATGTTTATTTAACAATCTCATATTTCAAATATATATTTTATATTTCATTGTTTAACATAAACATACATTTATAGATTATAGTTTGCATTTCAAAATTATAATATTATTTAAGATATAACACATTAAAGATAATATGTTTAGATTCTTATTAATATATAATTTTAGGTTAATATAATATTATTGCATTATATTATTAGAAAGTTCAAAACTAATAGATCTTATATTACAAACCGTGCATCGAACGGGTAGATTAGAAAATTTAAAGAATAATTTTAAAATTATCAGTTTTAGAATTTTTTTAGAAATTAATAACAATGAAAAATATTTTGGTATAATTATTTGATCTATTTGTCAATACAAGTGAGTTGAATATTGAATTACCTTCCTTATTTAAATACATATCAAGATATTTTAGTTATTTGAAAGACATGTATGTTTTCTTTAACTTGAAATAATTAAGTTGTATACATTAATTAGACCAAAAATTTCAAAGAAATCTATAATTGTAAACACAAAGGAAATATTTACTAACACCTTAGTTAGTAATTAATGTTAGTAAAGAAAATCAAAGAATAAAACAATATATTTAATTATAGTAATTATATTTATAACTGCAACATACATAACATATATATCTTTAGGAGGTAACATATCTTTAATTTAAGTATAAATTTTCGTTTAACATTCATAACACAATAAATGTTATCAATACCAAATTTAATTTAATTAATTTTAATTTACAATATTAATGACTATATAAAATGGATGTTTATTTAACAATCTCATATTTCAAATATATATTTTATATTTCATTGTTTAACATAAACATACATTTATAGATTATAGTTTGCATTTCAAAATTATAATATTATTTAAGATATAACACATTAAAGATAATATGTTTAGATTCTTATTAATATATAATTTTAGGTTAATATAATATTATTGCATTATATTATTAGAAAGTTCAAAACTAATAGATCTTATATTACAAACCGTGCATCGAACGGGTAGATTAGAAAATTTAAAGAATAATTTTAAAATTATCAGTTTTAGAATTTTTTTAGAAATTAATAACAATGAAAAATATTTTGGTATAATTATTTGATCTATTTGTCAATACAAGTGAGTTGAATATTGAATTACCTTCCTTATTTAAATACATATCAAGATATTTTAGTTATTTGAAAGACATGTATGTTTTCTTTAACTTGAAATAATTAAGTTGTATACATTAATTAGACCAAAAATTTCAAAGAAATCTATAATTGTAAACACAAAGGAAATATTTACTAACACCTTAGTTAGTAATTAATTGTTAGTAAAGATAAATCAAAGAATAAAACAATATATTTAATTATAGTAATTATATTTATATTAACTGCAACATACATAACATATATATCTTTAGGAGGTAACATATCTTTAATTTAAGTATAAATTTTCGTTTAACATTCATAACACAATAAATGTTTATCAATACCAAATTTAATTTAATTAATTTTAATTTACAATATTAATGACTATATAAAATGGATGTTTATTTAACAATCTCATATTTCAAATATATATTTTATATTTCATTGTTTAACATAAACATACATTTATAGATTATAGTTTGCATTTCAAAATTATAATATTATTTAAGATATAACACATTAAAGATAATATGTTTAGATTCTTATTAATATATAATTTTAGGTTAATATAATATTATTGCATTATATTATTAGAAAGTTCAAAACTAATAGATCTTATATTACAAACCGTGCATCGAACGGGTAGATTAGAAAATTTAAAGAATAATTTTAAAATTATCAGTTTTAGAATTTTTTTAGAAATTAATAACAATGAAAAATATTTTGGTATAATTATTTGATCTATTTGTCAATACAAGTGAGTTGAATATTGAATTACCTTCCTTATTTAAATACATATCAAGATATTTTAGTTATTTGAAAGACATGTATGTTTTCTTTAACTTGAAATAATTAAGTTGTATACATTAATTAGACCAAAAATTTCAAAGAAATCTATAATTGTAAACACAAAGGAAATATTTACTAACACCTTAGTTAGTAATTAATTGTTAGTAAAGATAAATCAAAGAATAAAACAATATATTTAATTATAGTAATTATATTTATATTAACTGCAACATACATAACATATATATCTTTAGGAGGTAACATATCTTTAATTTAAGTATAAATTTTCGTTTAACATTCATAACACAATAAATGTTTATCAATACCAAATTTAATTTAATTAATTTTAATTTACAATATTAATGACTATATAAAATGGATGCTTATTTAACAATCTCATATTTCAAATATATATTTTATATTTCATTGTTTAACATAAACATACATTTATAGATTATAGTTTGCATTTCAAAATTATAATATTATTTAAGATATAACACATTAAAGATAATATGTTTAGATTCTTATTAATATATAATTTTAGGTTAATATAATATTATTGCATTATATTATTAGAAAGTTCAAAACTAATAGATCTTATATTACAAACCGTGCATCGAACGGGTAGATTACTAGTGGGGGAAAATTCAATGTTGGTCTACTTAGGAGACTACTGTTCATTTTACGTCCACTATGGAAGCTAATTTCAATTTTAGTGTACTTGGGCCAAAATTCGTCACTATTTAGTCCATTTTTCGCCGGAAAACCAATTTCACCGGCGAGTGTAATTCAACCGCCCCCAGATTTTTTAAATCACCTATGTGGCACGCTGGATCCCACATGGACAATCCTCGACCAATCAGAATTATCCGAGTCAACCATATATATATATATATATATATATATATAAACTAATAAAAATAAAAAATAATTAAAAAAAAGAAGAAGAAGCATAATCCGATTCGATCATCCACCGCCACCGCCGCCGCTCGCCGTCTTCTTCCCCATCGGCAAGCTCTTCCTCAGCCACCGCTCAGCCCCCATGTCCACTATCTTCTTCAACCTCCACAGAAACCCTGGGTAGAGCAGTCGTCTTCCTCTGAATCAGCCACGTCCTGATGGTGAACTCGAGCGCCGTCGTCTTCCTCTGAATCAGCCACGTCTCGTCGTCGCTGTTGAAGATCTCTTACCCTAGAAGGTCATGGAAGGAGGTCTGCCAAGTGGGTCCCTTGGGGTAGTTATCGAACCGGGTTCGGAGAATATACTCGACACGGCAGCGCTGCCGTTCTCCTCCGACACCACCGGCAGATCTGTCGTCTGCTCCTTTCACGCAGGCAGTGGAGTTGCAGAGGGGAGGGAGGAGGCTTGGGGGTGAAGACTTTTTTTTAATTATTTTTTATTTTTGATTAATTTATATATATATATATATAATTGACTCGGATAATCCTTACTGGTCGAGGATTATCCACGTGAGATCCTGCGCGCCACATAGGCGTTTTAAAAAATTCGGGGGCGGTTGAATTACACTCGCCGGTGAAATTGGTTTTCCGGTGAAAAATGGACTAAAAAGTGACGAATTTTGACCTAAGTGGACTGAAATTGAAATTAGCATCCACAGTGCACGTAAAATGGACAGTAGTCTCCTAAGTGGATGAAAATTGAATTTTCCCCTTACTAGTGTATACTAGTGATTCACCCGTGCGTTGCACGGAATAAAATATTGGAAAAACTTAATTATGTAGTTTGATATGTTGACAATATTTTATGTTTAATAACTAAGTTGTAGTATATAAAAATATTTGAATTTAGTTGAATGAACAATTTAATTTATATATCTTCAATGTTTTTCTTTATTTAAGATTAACGTGAATATCAGAAATTATAATGTTAAACATAATGTAAGACTATTTGAAGTGCATAGTATAGAAGTGTGAATCAATTTACAGAATAAACTAACATTCTTAAACTACAAATTTTGAAAAAATTCTTTATATACAACTACGTAGTTAGTGAGATTATCCATTTTTTTAAATTATAGTTGGTGAGATTAAAGAGATTAAATAAAATAATAAATTAACGTCATCAAATTACATTCAAACATATAAAGTATATGAGATTTTGCTTTTAATCGTGGGATTCTCTAATATATCAAACAACAAAAATAATTAATAAAAGGGTTATGACTAAATTAACCTTTCAATATGAATTTTAATATACATAATCTAAACTAATCACACAGACACACACACACACACACATATATATATATATATATAAGTTCAAATATATTTTGATACATAAATGGAAAAGCATCAATTTAGACGGAATTACAAAGGTTTCTATTAATCAAAAATCTTGGAACATTCCAATTAATATTTTAAATTATCACTTAGAAAGATTTTTGATTATAAATTTTTAAGTATATAACTTCTTTTATTTAATTCTTGAACTTTTTATTGGAATAAGAATTATATAAAACAAAATATCAATGCATTATATTTCAAGGTAATGTAATATTCCATCAATTTTTCCATCTATACATTTGAGTTTCAAAATCATTATTACAATATTCCACTATTTAAAAAATTGTGATTTCAAAAAAGTAATTTTATTATGGAACACGATATGATTTTCATAAATTATAGGGCATCCATCACAAAAGAAAATAATTATGGAAAAAAATATAAAATATTGTGAAATATCAAAGTCAATTTTTATTATGGGAAATAATTTTCATAAATCGTGTTCTCCACGATTCAAGTAATCAATTAGCAACAATATACATGTTGTATTTTGACACTAACCATATTTAGTGGATTAAAACAATGGACTCGATGCAATGTATGTATGTAGGCCTTTTTAGAACCGTATTTCGCAAATTTATTTCTAAGAATTAATCATATATATTTCTAAATATATATTATAAATCTAAGGAATAAATAAACATAAAAATAATTATATCTATTTATTTCTAATTATAGTAGGGTTTTTTGGGCGGGAAAATCATTACCATAATATTAAGAAATGTTTGGTTTTTTTTTTTTTTATATATAAAGATTTCCAATAGTGGTGATATAATTACCACATTAAAAATTTAATTCATTTGGTAAGATTCAATTAGTAAAGTGATTGATTTATATAAAGCTTAATTAATTTTAATTATTTTACATACAAATTTACAAATATGGTAAAAATACAAAATTTAAAAGATATATTGATATTGATATAATATGATATGGCTAGTGCATAATTATAGGAATGTAGTTGTATATTTAACGAAATATTAAATTGATACCATATATCAAAATGTTCATATATATATATATATATATATATATATATATAATTGTCTAGTTCATCAATTTATTTACGTGTGTATATGTTAAAATAGAGTAGGACTTGGGTGCCATCCGTGCCCCCAACCCGACCCGGATACTATATATATAGTCAAAACCCTAATTTTCTTTTTTCTCCTCTTCTCACACCTTTTCTTTCTTCTTCTTCCTTCTTTCTTCTTCTTCTTCTCCTTCCACAACGTCTTACGGGCAGTAGCACCACCAGGGGGCAGCGCCCCGGAGCCACCAGATGGTGAAGGCCGCCACCGTCGTGACCACCGGCGGCTCCCTCCTCGTCCTCTCCGGCCTCACCCTAGCCACCACCGTCATTGGGCTCACTGTCGCCACTCCGCTGCTGGTGATCTTCAGTCTGGTCCTCGTGCCGGCCGCCATCGCCGTCTTCATGCTCGGGTCGGGCTTCGTGGCCTCCGGTGGCTTTGGGTGGCGGCTCTGAGTGTACTGTCGTGGATTTATAGATACATGACCGGAAAACACCCGCCTGGTGCAGACCAGCTCGACACGGCCCGAACCAAGCTCGCGAGCAAGGCCTGGGACATGAAGGATCTGGCCGACCAGTTCAGGCAACAGAATGTTTCGGGCTCTCAGAACACTTGAAGATTGCATATGCTTTTGGTTTGATTTGTGTATTTTGATGTTTGTGTTTTGATTTTGGTGTAATTTAGGGTATTTTCACTACATTTATGTTCATGTCTTGTTCCTAGCTCACTGTTATCTCTATCATTAAAATAAATGTCATCATTTACGACTTTTTATTCGATCTTTCAATTAATTACTAGATCCACATTGTGCATGCGTTCATAAAATAAATATATTATGTAATACCACAGAAGCATACACGTAATACCTTAAAGGTATTTATGTAATACCCGAAAGAGAATTATGTAATACCTGAAAAGTGATTATCAAATACCTTAAATGTGAGTATGAATGTGTAATACCATATAGATAAAAATGTAATACCTTAAACATATTTATGTAATACCTGAAACATATTTTATGTAATACTTTAAGGATAAATATGTAATACCTTAAACTATAAGCAGTAATACCTTAAAGTTTAAACAGTAATACCTTGAAGCTGAATATGTAATACCTTATACTCAAAAGCAGTAATACCTTAAAGGTGAGTATGTAATACCTTATACTCAAATATGTAATACCTCAAAGGTGCATATGTAATACCTTATGTTTTAAACTCAATACCTTAAAGATAAATGTGTCATACCTTAAAAATGTGTCATACCTTAAGAGTATACACGTAATACCTTAAGAGTATACACGTAATACCTTAAGAGTATGTGTATAATACCTATCACTGAATGGAATCTGGTGTGCGCGAGCGCACACCAGCATAGCTGCAGACGCGCGTGGGGGCGCGTGGGCGCCCATGGAGATGGCCCACGCGCCGGGTCAGGTTGGGGGCACGGATCTAAGATCCGTACCCCGGGTGCACCCAAGTTTTTGCCGTTAAAATAATTATTGAAATCTAGTTATCTTTAATTTAGATATAGCTATAAAATAAAAAGATGAGTTATTGCTTCTTAGTGTATATTTTTTTAATATAAATGAATATCTTTTTAGACATAAAGTTAAGTGAAACAAATAAGAAGTTAGCTTAAAATCACGAAAATCTAGTTATCTTTAATCTGGATATAGCTATAAAATAAAAGATGAGTTATTGCTTCTTAGTGTATATTTTTTTAATATAAATTTATATCTTTTTAGACATAAAGTTAAGTGAAACAAATAAGAAGTTAGCTTAAAATCACGAAATATTTCATTGTATCTATTTTATTTGAAAATAAAATAAATATTAATTAACATAAAATAAAATACATATATCTACTGAAATAAAATTAATTTGAATTAATTAGAATTGTATACAAATAGGTAATTAAAAAATTAAAAATGGGAGACGAATTATCATGTACGTGAGTGTTGAACTTTAAAATGGATTTCCAATAGTGGTGATATAATTACCATATTTACAAATTCAATTCAATTGGTAAGATTCAATTACTAAAATGATTGATTTATATAAAGCTTAATTAATTTTAATTATTCTACATACAAATTTACAAATAGAGTAACTCTCTTGTGAATCAGGTGCATGAATCTTAGATACATGCACCCGGGTTGGATCCGGGTCAAGGGGACCGCACTTTTTTTTTTTTTTTTCCGCATGATTTTTGAAAAAAATCACATACCAGTTCTGCCCAGATTCCATGCCTTGGCTTTTTTTGGCTTGATTTTTGAATTTTGGCACATACAACTACATTATGTTAGACATACCTTTACGTTGTGTTAGACATACTTTTATGTATACTTAAACATACATTTGTATATGGTAGACATACCTTTATATATAGTTAAGCATACTTTTATATATGTTAGACATACCTTTGTATATAGTTAGACCTACCTACACATGGTTGGTCTAACTATACACAAAGGTTGGTCTATTTGAGTGAATTTTGGGTGAGCTTCAGCACAAGTGTTCAGCGCGTGGGAGCGCGTGCATGCGCATGGGTGGTGCGTTTTAGGTGCGTGAATGGGTCGACCCGGTTGCACGGGATCCGTGCAACCGGTGCATAAAAGTTTTTACCTTACAAATATGGTAAAAATACAAAATTTAAAAGATATATTGAAATTGATATGATATGATATGGCTAGTGCATAATTATTGGAATGTAGTTGTATATTTAACAAAATCATTAAATTGATATAATTCAATTGATACCATATATCAAAATGTTCATATATATATATATATATATATATATATATAAATTGTCTAGTTCATCAATTTATTTACGTGCGCATATCATGTTAAAATAATTATGAAAATCTAGTTATCTTTAATCTAGATATATAAGCTATAAAATAAAAGATGAGTTATTGCGTCTTAGTACATATTTTTAATATAAATAAATATCTTTTTAGAAATAAAGTTAAGTGAAACAAATAAGAAGTTAGCTTAAAATTACGAATTTCATTGTATCTATTTTATTTTAAAATAAAATAGATATTAATTAACATAAAATAAAATATATTTACTAACATAAAATAAAATACATATATCTACTGAAATTTATTAATTAAATTTGATTTACCATATAAACAAACATGTATAAACTTTTTCTTTTTCCATATCAATTCTTTATATATATATATATATATATATCCAAAAATTCTAAATATATTTATGGTACGAATTCAAAATATATAGTTTTCACCATTGTATATAATAATTAGTTTTCATTATTAGTGCATAATATATATATATATATATATATATATATTATAAAGTCACAAATGGATGAGTTTGACTTACCCATTTTATAAATTCATAAATTGAAATCTAAATATGTTAAAAATTTGGGTTTATCATAAACTTTCCTTATATATATAGATATTGAATTATGATATTTATTTTTTATCTATTTATTAAATAAAAAAACATTTCCAGTTTTGGAAATGTATTTTGGGCGGGAAAATATTAGCCTTGCTTTTTTTAGAAACCATTGTGTTTTTATATATATAGAGATAACACTTAGATCCGTGTCCCTATGTGTCCAAGTGATATATAAGTTTTTGTCTTATATATAATATATAATATATGTTCTTATAATTGTTTTTTTGACAGTCTTTATCATGATAAATATAATGTCACTATCATGAAATAAAATCAAAATTGATACTACGTACCTAGCCAGTGCTTTTCTGCATTATCAAAAAAGACTTATCTTGTTCTTTCTTTAATAATAAAAAAGAAATTATCCACGACATCGATACACTATTTTTAGTAATTAATCAATTTCAGCTGTAGGCTGCAAACAAGCATGACATTTCTTATCAAGAAAAGGATTTGTGCGTATTTTATATAAATTATATATATATATATATATATATCTTTACCAATCGATGCCATACATTGTGCAAATTGATTGTCACCATCTAATTTTTTTACTTCTTTAATGAAATTACTAAACACAAAATATAACTATAGTCGTAGATATTATATTTAGTGAAATCTTAATCTTTATAAGTACCGAAGCTTTGTCGTGGATCAAATATTCATGATATGGTCTTATAATAGAGTGTTTGATCATTGGTAATATGTAAACATTAATGTAAATTTAATACATATTATAGATATTTGATCGACATGAAAGATTTTGATCAGTAGTTGGATGTCATTTTCCTTAACTTTTTTCATCATTTTTTCAGTTTAAATTAAGACCAAAGATTTTGACATAGTTGGATGTCATTTTCCTTCACTTTTTAACTTTCTCTTTATTCTTATTATTTATATATATGGTGGCTGCTGTTTCAAAAGTCACACCAATTTTAGGTAAATCCACTAAAAATTAAATAGGGAGGACAAAAACACTTTGAAATATTTATTGATAGTAATAACAGTTATTATTATTGAAGAGGAATGTAGTAGAAAAACAATTAGCAACTAAACTTGGTAATTTTCCTTGCACTAACCAGTAACTACCACCCCTTAAAAAAACAGTTGGTAGATTGAAATTGCTTTTATTAGAAAGCTGTGGAAATTAGATTAGTAAAAGTTAGGGTGAATTGATTTTATTAGAAAATTTATTGTATTTGATTCTTGTGTTACAAATAAATAAATAAAAAGACGAGCTTTTTTCTATAATATTTATTTATTTATTTATTAGTTTTATTTAAGTTTATATTAATAGAATTGTACAAATCCAGTAAATTAGCTGGAGTAGCTCAGTTGGTTAGAGCGTGTGGCTGTTAACCACAAGGTCGAAGGTTCAACCCCTTCCTCTAGCGTCCTCTAATTTCAATTTATTTTCTTTAGTAATCATTTTTTGTTACTTCATTTTGATAAATATTATTTTGAATTGGTCCAAATTCCAAAAGAATATTTTCATTTGTTTTATAAAGTTTAATTTTGTTACTACATATTATATGGATTGACCCATCATTTTGATAAATATTATTTTGAATTGGTCAAATTTCCAAAAGAATATTTTCATTTGTTTTATAAATTATAATTTTGTTACTATTTTCATCTCATGATATTAAATATGTAAGAATTTCACGAGTGGAACTCCGTAGAAAAGTTGAAAAGAATTTTCGGATAACATTTATTACGTGCAGTCTTTCAAATTACACCAAATTCAACACAATTGTCATATAAGATCTAAAATTGGCAACAATTTAAGAACAAAGAAAGTACAGAAACAAGCTTCTTTGTCATGTGATCACATCATGTCCCCAATTCATCATCATTTTACAACACGAAAAAACGAGCAGCATCACAGACAAACATGGGGAGGGATAAGCTTTCCTGGATTCATGATGCCATTTGGATCTAAAGCCAATTTTATCCTTTTCATCGTCTTCAACGCCTCCATTCCAAGTTCTTTCTCGAGATACTGAAGCATTATATACACTCGTATTACTATAAAAAAGAACACGAAAACTATATGCATGAGATCACAAACTACATATCCAATGGGTTACATATATTGGCTCGCAAAAGAAACTTATATAGTAACACTTTTCATGGTGGATGATTACACGGATATTAGCCATTTATACACATTTGAAATTTGAATGCATCAGGGCCCTCTAATACTATACAGGATAATCGGGGTTTGATGATAGCTATGTTTTCGGTGTATAGATAGATCATACCTTCATTTTTCCAGTGCCAACACCATGCTCCCCAGTGCATGTTCCTGCAAAAGTTTGAATTAACTTCAAAATCCCATAATAGTTTCACCTTTTCAAATATTTAAAGATGCTAGATGTAGTTCAAATAAAAATATGAAATGATGAATAATGGAACTATGAGAATTTGATTTCAATACCGTCCATATCTAGAGCTGCATGCACCATGAAATGATTTAATCTCTCAGCTTCTTTTCGTTGTTCCTCGTCATTGGGATCAAACAAAACCACTGTGTGGAAGTTTCCATCACCAGCATGAGCAATAACTGTGCTGTTACGTCGTACATGTGGTATTAGAAATACAGAAAGCAATGTCTTGAATTATTGTTTTAATCATGCATGAAAGAGATGAAAGAGGAAAGTGTGATACCAAACCAAGGAGGAAGAATTTAGCTCTTGCTTTGACATTGATATTAGTTCTGCAAGGCGGGATAGTGGAACACATACATCCTGCAGTTATCAGCATTGCTCACAAGTTAAACGAAAGGCAGAACACCACAAACCAGCTAATAAATGGAAGCAACAAAAAGGGTATGAAATCTTGATGGAAAATCAGACAGAAAAACCAAAAGAAAAACTATTGCAGTAGCTTAAGGTGCTTCAAGAAAAGTTGATGGATAGGAAGCAAATATCACTCTTGAGCTTCGACAAGGATTTTTTTTATTTAGTTCAAGACTCGCAAATATTCAGTATGCTACTCCAATGCCATGTATGCAAATCATTTATTCATTGCAAGGTGTATTATGCAGTGATAGAAGAGTTTTTCCACTACCTGTATGTAAAGTGTCTGTGTGATAGGACCACTACGACTAAATGATTTTGGGTTCATACTTACAGCGACCTCATTTACAAAAAAAAAAAAAAAATTACAAAAATTTAGAAATAAGATTCCTTTACGAGTGAAATAAAATGTGATTATGTGACAGGTAGGTCTGACATTCTATAGCAATATTTGAGTTTAATTAACCATATTGAATTGCATGCTAATAATGCTTTAAAATAATTACATTCCATTAGCTTAGAAACGATGCTTAAAAAATTGACTACTGTTTCATAAAATAAGGAAAAAGAGTTTGAATAGTGTATAAGATGGCATTGTTTTATGTTCAAAAGATTCATTGTCAGTTACTTGAAAAGAGACAAAGAAAATGAATTCAATTTTGTATTGCCTGATTTGAAAACAATTCTCTACAGATTAAGGCAAAGTGGCATATGCAGATATATAATTGTCAATATTAATGCATTTCATTGACATGTGGAAAGCATAACAGCAACAGACAAACTGATAAAGATTACTATATTTCTATGTAGTAGGAGAGAAAATTATAGTAACCATATGCATCAGGCAAAAAGATGTATAATAGTAAGTTTATGTAAAAAATATTAAATTTGCACCATGCTTATTACAGCATTAAAAAAAGAAACAAACATGGACTATTGATTCAAAATGAGTTAAATTGTTGAAACCTATTGCTCTAAAAAAGAAGAGAATAATAAGAAGAGAATAATACCAACCGTTATCATTGCTTCAAAATTTGGTTCCATAGCAAAGCAAGCCCAAAGTGCCTCCTTTCTTATCTAATTACAAAAAGACTTCAGAAAATCAGCTAAGTTACAGAACATCGGTACTTTGTTCCATCACCTTCTGTTTGAAGCTTTCAGATAAATCTTGAGTATAAAAGAAGTAAAAGAGCAATTTTCTTTTTTCTTTGAAGTTAAAAAATAAATGAATAATTAAATATTGCCAATGGGTTGAAACATATATACAAATTTTCCTACACTTTGTAACACAGACAAGAGTATATACATACAGGTTAACTTTCATATGGCATACCTTCCAGATTTCCTTTTTTGCTTCAGGCTCCTCCGCAAACACAAAATCTGTGCCATTGTGCTCAGAAGCTATCTTCTGAACTATAAGTGTTTGTTCACGACAGTATGCTTCTGTGGATGTTAAAACCAAAAAAAAAAAAAACATAGGTTTAGGTTTAACGGGTGAAGACGAGTTAAGTGCTACAGAGTAAACTTCGCTATTCAGAGGCACTAGTCAAAGTTATTCCCCAATTTCCATCAACTACCCCCTTGAAATTAATCATACTCTTCAGTAACCCCATTGACTCCTTAACCAAATGCATTGTGATTGCTATTGAATAATTTGAACCAAGCTCCCTCATATCTTATGCTAAAAGAGTAGAAACATATATGTAAGGGCAGCTATTAAAGATAAAACCGTTTTACCTGTGCCAATAAACTCAAACATCAAAGTCGGGGCTTCAGGCAAATGTTTCCCATTAGCAATATTAATTGCCCTCACTTGAACTTCATCCAGAAGCTCCACCCTCGATACCTATTACACAATATTGAACAAGATGAAAAATACAAAGAGAAGTGATGAACTGTCCATGTATCTCAATGTTTGAAATTCTTATTAACTATACAGCATGATGGCATTGCAGATGTGAGCTAAAAAAAACCCTCTTCAAAGATGTAATGAACAAGCAAATGCATCTTCCCAAAGTTTTCATGAAAGAAAGAATATGCTGCATAATAACTCTTAAGATGATATAAACATGCATCATAAATTATTAATATTGCTCCTTCAAGATTTTTATTTCTCCTAGACTTACAGATTGTGTAGCTAGAATCAGGAAAAGAAGAGTATGTACTATGTATGCAAAAAAAAAAGGAACCATCTAAATGCTGATGCAGCCAAGGCATGAAATCATACAAGAATATTCCACTTTAGCTCATTTTACCAGTGCAAAAATAGATAGATTAATTTTTTCCTTTATCTTGGGCTTTTGTTAAGGAAGTTGAAGGACTAATAATTAGATTTGAAAGGAGTTCGATAAAAATTGATGGCTTATCATTGAAAAAAAAAAAAGGCATATCAGAATCATGATCTTAATGTGAAAACATTATAAGGCATAGCCTTTGGGAGAAAGAAAAAGAAAATCTAGTGAAATAATCTCACCTGTATGCCAGACAGCATAGTCGCGATAGCAACATCTGCTGCATCTTTAATCATAGGAAAGTTACACATTGCTACCTATCAAACAATATCAACAACAAAAAGGGAAAAAAGGAATTACATGTTTGAGCCCATGTGCGCAACTTTATGACAAATAATCATGTCAGAACTATCGACTGTTATAAGGCATAGACCTCTGAATTCAAGTACAATACTAATGAGAAACTGAAAATTATGTCGATGAAAATGAGACAATGGCAACATAAGTCGAACATCATAAAGATATGCTTGACTTGCACCTGTTTGGTTATGCTTTGAAACAAAAATTGAGCATGCAATTTGTGCAAAGAAAGCTTCCTAGTTCCTAGTACTACCATCTTTGCACTTTCTGTAGAAGTTCATGAATTAATTGTACGATTTGAGAAACATTCTTAACCTCCTTACGTCTTAGCACATGAGCTCATGATAAAGAATAAAATTTATCTCTTCAAGTTAGAAATAAACATTGGCCTCAACAGATTGAAGAACTATACCACTGAGGACTGAGGGATCTTTTGGAGACGTAATGTAACTTCTGTAATAACACCCAACGTTCCTTCACTTCCAATAATGAGACGTGTAAGATCATACCTAGGAAATAAATGCAGTCACTGCTACTTAGTGAAGATTAACAAGTTAGGTCATAACACAAGATTAGATAGCGAGATCAGGTTGATAAACAATTCACACGCCCTAGAAAAACAAGATTTCTATTATGCAAATCAGCCTTCTGTTTTCAAGTCAAGGCAATGCAACAAGAAATATGAAACTTACCAACTGAATACGAGTCATTCTAAAATACAACCATGTTGAGACTTGTGAGCAAGCAGAGCAAGATCAACAACACTCTCACAGAAATGAATATTTCCAAATGAATTAAGAAGTTAGTCTGCAATAATACTTTACCAATATCAGCTGCATAAAAGAATAGCTTTTCTATGTGAACCAATCATAATCTTAATGGTTCAGTCAGTACCATCCTCTTTATCGGGCTTACTACAGCTTGCAATATTTTATATGAAGTTAAAATAGTAATATGGGAAATGAAGTAAATGGCTCATGCAAGTAACATAAAAACTTGTTGTAGTTGAATACTGACTAGAAGCACAGACAGAGATTAAAAACAATGACCATACCCCGCAGCACTTTTCCTGGCACGAGATCCAGTCTTCACAACGTCACCATTGGCTAGAACAACCTGAAAGAGAAAACATCATCAGCCTGAACTCAATGATCGAAAGGAACTTAAGAAAGAGATATGAGACAAACCTTAAGGTTGATGACATTTTCGCGCATAGTTCCATACCTACATGCTAATAATAAAATAATTAAAGTGGATACGAATGCAGTGGAATAATTCTATAATGTAGTATTTTCTCGCTACAATAGCATGTGCTGATGAAGACCAATGAGCTGGATAAAGTTGTATAGGAAAAACTAAGTAATCACGTGAGGTAGCAACTTAAGATAATATTTGCTTGTCCATACATTAATATTTGATAATGGATAAGGTACCATCACTTTGAAAATTTGGCAATAGTTAAGGTACCAAGTACATGGAATGATCGTAAAGTGGATATAAAGCTGCTACCTTACAGCCAACGAACCAGAGCAACGTGTAGCACACATTCCACCAATGGTTGCCCCCGGACCTGCAAATCAAATTCAACCACTCAATTGAAAGTATAATCTGGTCAATTTGTAAAGACATGGCAAGAGGAAATACATGACACTGATACTTTTCTCTCAGATGAGAATATCTAAACTCTGGCAAAAATTTCAGAGCATATAATACTTAACTTTAGTTCTTGATACTGTATCTTCTCTGATTTGGTTATATAAAGCTTAATTACCTAGTCAATGACTCAGTATGCTTTAGGCAAAGGTCCTGTGAATTACAACTGAAAAGAATTCTATCTTTTTTTCCCAGCATTAACATGTTCTTGATTTATGGGAATCATGGGAGATAGGATCTATATACGAAATGTGTTTTCTTTAAGGTATAAAATCCTTCTAGTGTAAATGGATTCAAGGAATTCACCTCCATGATACAAAACCTATATAAGACTTGAAAGAATGGGCAGTTAACAGAATTATGTGCAGAATTCTCCAGCAGCATTCGAGAAGATAAATCTTAAGATTGGAGATGGTCTAAGGAACCCACCGTAATATCATTACTGATATTATATATATTTATATATATAACAGTTCTACTCATTGCATATTCTTTACAATAAAATTTATGAACTGACATTAAAATTTAAAAGTAAGAAAGAAGTATGGAGCTTACCTGGATCCAGTGGGAAAAATAAACCATAAGGCTCGAGGTATTCATTAAGCTCCATCCACCCGATACCGGGCTCTACAATCACATCCATGTCCTTAACATTTAATGATTTCACATGCTGCAATTAGGATAGTTCACAAGGTTAAGCTACAAGGATGAATTCTTATAATGGTATACACACACATTAAGGAGTCAGATACTTATAAGTGTTTCGAGACTCACAGTTAACAGCTTACCTTCTTTTAAGAAAAAATGAACTTTTGTTCTCAAGGCTTCACTATCAAAACCAAGATTACTAAAATAGTTGATTACCATTGACCACATCCAAAAATTAGACCGTAATATGTTATGTCAGAAATGGCGTGAATTTTGAAATATAAGAAACAGCTAGCCATATTCCTTCTAATTTTAAGACAGCCATGAACTAAACATATAGTCTGTAGCTATTCATACATTCATTTGTGTCATGTCAATGCAAACTCCACCACTAGGCGATAAGGTATGGCCTTCAATTGAGGTAGCTCCACCATATGGCACGATAGGAACCTGCTATCAACAATCAAATCTAAGAATGGATCAAAAATCTCTTTTGAGATATAATTTTGTCATAATGGACAAAGTCACTTAAAACTGTGAAACCACAGTATGAACGGAATGATTATCCAATATTACTAACTACACAATTATTAAAAACAACTTTGAACTACACTGCAGCTCCTACCTTGTGTTTGTTGCAAGATGCAACTATCTTAGACACCTCCTCTTCGGACCTGCATATTAAATACACAAATATAAAAAATGAAGTGTCAGTGGACAAGTTCCTTTCTCAGTTTGTTCTAATTATTTATGATATACAGGATCGTGAAACACATTTCTTGTTCTTACTGCAGTGGAAGGTCATGTTGGGGAACTCCATGAACTTTTTTATATAGTTTCATCATCCTTGTTCTATTGAGAATAGACGCTTTAACTTTAAACCCACCTATATGAGTAACAAAAGCAGATAAACAACCCTATATTATCTTTGTCACTCTTTAGGATTTCTAACTTCCTATATAGCCTTATTGAACTTAAGACAGTTAAATGAAGTGCTTTGAGCACCCCCTTTTTTTCCAGAGAAAAAAAGATGTTGCACTATGATTATGGAAATGTAGAATCCAAGAAGATTGGTCTCAGCAATGCTAAGTAAAAACGTAAATAGCTAAGCCAAAAGAGAAATTTCAAAGACTCAGAATCAATCTCACCTTGGGAAAACAATTATATCAGGGATGTTCACTGCTTTGTGAAAGCTGTTTTGTGGCTTCCCATGGAAGTACCTATCGTCATAGTCCATCGTCATATTGTCCTGAATTAGATAATCCAATTCCAGATTACTCAATCAATACTAGCTAATAGCTTTTCGTATTATTCGTACATCAAAGACAAAAGAATAGAGAAGTGCTAAACAAAAACTTATAACCGACATGAAAATTGGAATTATATTAGAGGCATATTGAAGATAAATATGTATTTTAAATTGATCCAAAACTCAGAGGTAGAATTAATACCTTACATATGAACTTCAGTTCTTCGATAAGATCTTGCGGGATTTTCTTGTGCATACCTTTCACCAAGTAATCTGTACTGTCTTTCCCACCAATCCTCTTACCTCTGAATATAGTTATGCATGAAATACCATCAGTTTCATTTCTCAGAAGCATATATTCAATCCAATCGATGAACCAAACAACTGAATAACGTTCCATCTCCGAAACATTCAATTTGACAATAGATAACGTAAAAGAGTAGAGAAAAATCATCAACTATTTCATTAAACCACACGAAATCAACAGGTGTTCATCCAATTCACTAAACGATAAACATTCATAGCACAACTAGCAGAAACAAATTAGTATGAGCTAGTTTTTGCTCAACCAGTGTTCACTTATGGGAATTAGGGTTTGAAAATTCAACACAATAACAATGCTTACGTTAGATCAATATTTGGGGATTCACAGTACGATGGGTAATTACTGTTGTATGAATGCAAAACAAGCGAGCCAGCCGAAACAGCAACAGCCAATGGAAGTAGAGAACTACTCCAATGCGACAGCAATGGCTTCCGAATATGATCGGAGCCGACAGCTTCTGAGCTGAGGCTTGTTGATGGAGCCGCGCCGCCGTGTTTGTGAGAAAAATGCTTGCTGAGTTTGGTGTAAAAGGGTTTTGATGAAGAACGCAAGCGAGAAATCCAGCAGGACAACGCCATGGTTAACGGATTGGTCGGCGTGGTTTGCTTGCTGTGCACCGATCACTGGAAGAAAGTGGTTTTCTATCTGCATCCCAATCATTATTAAAGACACCACAATAAATTAATGTTAAATGAAATTTATATCTATATCTATATCTATATATATATATAAGCAGGATATTTTGTCAAAAATAACTGTGATAAATTATCTATGTATTAAATAATATTATTTAAGAAAGAGGAAATGCATCAAAATGCCATATTTTATATAAAAAAAGAAATTTTACCATTTAATATAAGTTAATATATAAAAATGTCATCTAAGATAACTTAATATAGTAAAATACCACATTTTTTTGAATGATTCCAACTTTTCAATGATTGGGCAATGATTGAAAGTTTGTCAATGATTGGAATGATTGGATGTATATACCATAATTTTCGAATAAGCAAAACATATAGGCTTATTCGAAAATTAATTATATTGTTCGAATAACCCTATTTTTTAGTTATTCGAAAATACTATAAATTATTCATAATTATATTTTCGAATAACCCTAAATATTCGAATGTTATTTTTGCATAACCTATTTTTTAGGGATTATTCGAAAATATATAATTGGAAAATATATAATTTTCGAATAACCCCTAAAAAATTTTGCTATTTTTCGAAAATAAGGGTATAATTTTCGAATAACCCTAATTTTATATGGTTATTCAAAAATTATAAAAAAAATTATAATAATTTTCGAATAACCCTATTTTTTAGGGTTATTCGAAAATTAAAAATTTATCTTCAAATGTTCGAATAACCCTAAAAATTAGGGTTATTCGAAAATTATCCACCTAATTTTCGAATAACCCTATTTTTTTAGGATTATTCGAAAATTTTAAGATAATTTTCGAATAACACAAAAAAATAACACTAAAAAAAATAGGGTTATTCTAAAATTATCCACCTAATTTTCGAATAACCCTATTATTTTAGGGTTATAATTTTCGAATAACACTAAAAAAAAAATTTAAGTGTTATTCGAAAATTATCTTAAAATTTTCGAATAACCCTAAAAAAATAGGGTTATTCGAAAATTAGGTGGATAATTTTCGAATAACCCTATTATTTTAGTGTTATTCGATTTTTTTTTTTTTGGTTATTCGAAAATTATCTTAAAATTTTCGAATAACCCTAAAAAAATAGGGTTATTCGAAAATAAGGTGAATAATAATTTTCGAATAACCTTAATTTTTAGGGTTATTCGAACATTTGAAGATACATTTTTAATTTTCGAATAACCCTAAAAAATAGGATTATTCGAAAATTATTATCAAAATTTTTATAATTTTCGAATAATCGTATAAAAGTACAGTAATAATTGCATTAAATAGTCAAACTGACATATTTGCAGTAAAAGTCACATGTGTAATAGATTTGTGGTATTTTGTTATATTAAGTTATAATATGTGGCATTTACACATATTATCTTATATTGTGTTGTAAAATTAATTTTTATTATAGTAAATGTGGTATTTTAGACCCACAACTCTTTAAGAAACTTATTAATTGTTTTCATATTGTATTTGTTGTAAGAAACTCAATACAAATAAATAAATACAAATAAACATATTTATTGTATTTTAAGAAATTCAATACAAATAAAAATAAATAAACTTATTTATTGTATTTTAAGAATTATTGTGGCTTTGATTGCATGTATATGAATCCAGGGTGTGAAAGACAAATGAGGTGAGAATACAGGGTGCAGTCGCTGGCGAATGGAAGAAGAAGCCCAACACTGAGCCTTTGTTGAAATATTCATGTTTTACGTGTTGGGCCAATCACAAGCCCAATTCCCCCTCAATCAGCCTTATGAACAAAGAAAGGAAAGAATGCTGTTTGGAAGGAATAATTATTTCCATTTTATTGTCCATCTGGAGAGATTGAAGTCTTAATATTGAAGAATAAAGAGATACAGAATTTTGGGTCCATAAAAAGTGCAAAAAGGAGGAGGCAGGGTGAATTGAGAGAAGAGAAGAGAAAAACACTTTATTTTTATCTTTTGTTTTTGGATAATGATGTTAGGGCTAGTCCATCTTTTCTAGTCGAGAGACCCCAACTTGTGATCACCCGTTTTTAATTGAGTAGTAACGATTTCTTACTCTTATCTTGATTTCTTCGTTATTTGATTTTATGCTTTGCATGTTTGATTGATGAATTTGTTGAGATTGGCCACCTTAATATGTTTGTTGATCGATTCTAGCTAATTCGCATGATTTAATTCGTAATTGTTAAATTGTGTGAATACAGTAGCAATTGAAATAACGAAGTCTAGATCGTATGATACGAATGTTTCGTTTTCATAGTCTAGTTTGCTCTATTATTTTGGATCGTTAATGCATCTTGTGGATTGAATCTTGAATACATGTTTTGAGGTTATTCATTGAGATAGTTTGATTAGGGGTCGTACTTTCTAATCAATAAACTTAAGAAATAATTCGAACTAGTTCGGTCGTACCGCTGGTTTAGGGGCAAGATTCGAGATAGGGTATAGATAATCGGGGCTATCTTTAAAATTGGAAGAATCGTTCTAGGTGAGGCTATCCGAGGGCTAGATTGTTTAATTATTTGATATCTCTCTCGTTTATTTCTTCTTGCGAATTCTTGTGATGCATGATTTCAATTTCTGTTTAACAAACCAATCACCCCCCATATTTTTATCGATTTCTATACACGAAATGATCAATTGAATTACACTATTCCCTGTGGATTCGACCCCTTGCTTATCCTACTACATAAGTAGATAGTCGAGGTGAACATTTACTTTTGGGTGCCGGCGACAGCACACCATCAATATAAATAAATAAATATTAGAAATCAGTTATGATACTCAATTTAGTATTTATTGTATAGAAATTTCAAATAAAAAAATAAATAGATAAATAAGATGAAATAAGAGATTATATATTTATTATCTCTCATCTTATTTTTAAATACTGTTTTAAAGGGTAAATTACAAAAAACAACTCCACCTATCGACTTTTTTCAAATTGTAACCTAATCTTTTTTTTTTTCAGATTGCCACCCAATCTTTCTGTGGTTTTGTCGATTGCAAATTTTCCGACGAAATAGAGATTAATTTGTTCATTTTGCAACCTAAACTTTGTTGTTGTTGTTTTTTTTTTACACAAATACTCATATGCAACCGTCTCACATGCGACGGCACTCGCATACGGTCGACCGTGTCCCAGGACACGACCATGCACGAGTGTAGTGTCTAAGTATGTCTTTTTCAATAATAAGTATGTGATTTTTCACTATAAGTATGTGATTTTTTTTCTCGCCCACGATCATGCCTCGCGTGAACAATCTGTGGGGCACGGTCAAGTCTTAGGGCACGGTCGAGATAAGTATGTGATTTTTGTCTATAAGTATGCCTTTTAATGCTATAAGTATGTGTTTCGGCACACGGTCGACCGTGTCCCAGCACACGACCGTGCGGCAGTGTCGTCGCACATGAGACGGTCTCACAGGAGTCTAGCTTTTTTTTTAAATCTAATTACAACCTGAACTTTGTGTTTTTATCAGATTGCAACCAAAAATGAAAAATTCGTTACCGGTGGAAATATAGGTAACTTAAATTCACAGAAATATCATGAAAATATCGATATCGATGGAAATATGAGTACATATATTTATTGTTATTTTTCCTATATTTACTAATATATTCCGATATTTTCTCAATATTTATTGATATTCCATCGATTTTTTACTAATGTTACATATATTTCACCAATTTTGACCAATATTTCCTTGATATTTATTTTATGAATATCGATCACACTTATATAACATAAATGTCACACTCATATATATAATATAAAGGTATCAGTGTGGAGCGGAAAAAAAATCATGATTTGTGATTGGACAAAAAAATTAAAGTTTGGGTTGCAATTGGATTAAGAGAAAAAGTTTGGGTTGCAAAGTGAAAAAAATTAATTCATTTGCTGGAAAAATGACCAGAAATTTTGCAATCGGCAAAACCACAGAAAGACTGGGTGGCAATGTTAAAAAAAAAAAAAAGATTAGGTTGCAATTTTTAAAAAGTTGATAGCTGGGGTTGTTTTTTGTAATTTACACTATTTTAAATCAATTTTAAATATATAATATATAGAATCAATCATTATTTAATGATCTTAAATTTAATATTCATATAAAATTTATCAAACTGAAATATGGAAATGTATGTGTGTGGGCTTCAAAGATTTTTCATTTTTAAACGTTTTTATCATATATAGTATTAATTTATTGTAAATTGATATTAAAATGCAGGAATCAAAAAAAATATTATAGGTGTACCTAATAGATTACACATATAAAACATATCAAATAGAAAAAATTAGATTAAAAGTATTATTGCAAGTTAACCAACTTATTCATTTGAAATATACAAATATTTTATTTTATCTTTCTTATTTTATATGTATTTGTTGTCAAATTTTATTTATTTATATTCTGATTAATTGAGGTGGCATAAGGGATTGGACATAGGTAATTTTTCTGGTTTTTCACAAATTAAAATTTCATCATTCTTAGTCCCTGATATATTGACTTATCAATCTTATAATTATTATTCATAATTTTTTTTATTCAAAATGTGTAGATTAAGTCCAATTTTGAATTGTTTCATTTAAATAGACAACAAGAGAGATTTTCATATATTTGATAAGCCGATATAAATTTTTTTTTGATTTAGAATAAATGAGTTATATGTGGCATTGAACCAAAAAAAATTATTAAAATACGTGTATATTTATAGTTATAAATGTCAATAAAATATAAATTTATTTATCTCAATACTTAAATCATAACGTTTCTAATACATATAACTTATTTTTAAATATTAAATTTATTTTTTAAAATTTCACTACGCATGTAATGTTCTGACACAATTGTTTTTATTTGTTTGTTTAATCCATATATTAATTTATTACTTTATATATTTCAAATTTCTAATATTTTCAAATATAATTATTTATAATGACATAAATTTAAATTAAAATACGTAGCTTTATACTAATACAAATTAAAAAAGTATCAATATATTTTTGTTAAAATAATAATCATTACATTTTATATGTTATTATTATTTTTTAATAATTATATATATAACATACTGTGCAACACACGGGTACACTACTAGTGATATACTTAAAGACAAATATATCATTACTAACAAAATTATAATACATAAAATGAAATTATTAATATTTTTTAATACACCCACCATATAATATTGTTATACACACTTCATTCCATAACACTACACATATATACATCTTCTTCTTCCTTTTTTTCTACAACTTCAAACCCAAAACTTCACTACTACCATAAAAAAAGATTGGAACAACTCACATTGAAACAAAAAGATTGTTATGGAGCATGAAAGAACACCTGGGTCGGGCAATGTAAATCTTCAAACTTCATTTTAACGTTTCGTTTCTTGGTTTAGTGTTAGAAGAAGTTTTTTTTAAACAAATTCGTGAAAATATGATCGAAAAGTACAGGTAGAACATAATGCAGTGTGTTCGACCACTACTGGTCGAACACATCTAAGATGTTCGACCAGTAGTGGTCGAACACTTCACACTGTGTTGTGTGTTCTACCTAAACTGGTCAAACATTGCACAACAGGCACGTCAAGTTGTGGTCGAACGGTATGTATGTGTTTCACAAAGTATTGGTTGAACAGTGAGTTTTGGCCTATAATTGTCGAACATACATAATAGTTTTCGTATGGTGGTTTTCCATATTTGCAACATGCTTATAACATTGTATTAATTTATAGGAAAAATATTCAGATGACACTCAATTGAGCATTTACAAGGAACCCGAGGATTTGAACGTAATGAGCCCAATGTACGAACATATAGATTTTTCTGCAGATTTTCGAATAGACGAGATTTTTGATACTCGGGATGACTTGGTGAATTGGGCGTATAGGCTTGAAGCACGTTTGAATATGGTTGTATTAGTTAGAAGATCGAACAGTTGTGATAATGGTCGGTGAGCTCATGTATCTTTGGGTTGTGAACGTGGTGGTAAGTACTATCCGTCCAAGAAGAAAATTGTCGAAGACCCTTTCATTGTACCGAGAAAGAAGAGCAAAACAAGGGTGACAAGTACAAAAAAATGTGAGTGTCCATTCATGTTGAAAGGAGTACAAGTGAATGAGTTAGGGCAATGGATGTTGATGGTAGTATGTGAATCGCATAATCATCCTTTGGGGTGCAATTTGGTTGGTCACTCATTTGCAGGTCGACTAAAACCTGCTGAAGAGCACTTGTGCGTGATCTATCAATGAATAATATGAGGCCAAAAGACATATTTAACACAATGAAGCAATCTTTCAATGAGAATGAGTCGACAATGAAAACTATCTACAATGCTCGACAAAAGCACAAGGTGATTAAACATGGAGGCAGAACCCAAATGCAGTACTTGATGGAGAAACTGAAGGCTGAGAACTACTACTACTTGGATAAGAGATGTAAGGAAACAGATAGGGTTACTGACCTTTTTTACGCTCATCCCATAAATGTTGATTTGTTGCGTGCATTCTCAAGCGTTATGTTGATGGATTGCACCTACAAGACGAATAGGTATAGGATGCCACTTTTGGAGATTGTCGGTGTCACGTCGACAAATCTCACATTTTTTATGGCTTGTGTGTACATGTTGGCCGAGTGCGAGGAGAACTATAGATGGGCCCTCACCATATTGAAAGGATTGATGACTGAAGGTGTCTTACCTAATGTGATTGTCACCGACCGTGGAGTGACACTTATGAATGCGATACTCACTTGCTTTGTCAGTGGCATATCAACAAGAACATTCTTGTCAAGTGCAAGCCATTACTTGGGAGAGCCGAGAGGTGGGAGAGTTTTCAACAGTTAGTGGAATGTGTTGACGTTCGCTAAAAATGAACATCGTTTCTCTGAGTTGCTTAAGACATTTCAATCTGAGTTTAGCGATCATCCTGAAGCGGTTGCATATACTTTGAAGATGTGGATTGAGTCGTACAAGGAGAGGTTTGTCTCATGTTGGACAAACATGATGATGCACTACGATAACACAACTAGTTCGAGGTAAATATTAAAGACTTCTAATAATGCATTGTTTTTTCCATTAGTGTAGGGTTATTAATAGCATTTGTATGTTTTTTGAAGGGCTGGGAGTGTACATTCAAAGCTTAAAAGACAATTGGGGTCATCGCAGTCGAACTTTAAGACATCTTGGGTTAGAATACACCAACTACACATCACCTCAATAACACAAGTCAAAACATCTTTTGAACAGAGTATGCACATGTCACCACATCGGTTTTCTTCACCCGTGTTCAAGAATATTCATGGATTGGTGTCCCACACAGCCATTGGCAAGATATTTGATGAGATGCGAAGTATAGATAGTACAGGGGTTGATCCTTTGATTTGTGGATGTGTATTGAGGAAGACGTGTGGCCTATCGTGTTCACACGAGCTTGTAATGTTGAAGAGAGATGGACAGGTTATTCAACTTGAGATGGTGGATAAATTCTGGAGGAAGTTGGACTGTAAACCCTCAAAGTCTGAGAGTGTTCCAAATGTTGATATGGGAAACCGATGGGTGGAGACCTGGGATGAGGTAAATGAATTGTACAATTTGGTGGATGAATCTCACAGATTGTTGTTACTTCGACGACTTCGAGAGATATCAAGGCCATCCACTAGCTCATTGCAAGAGCCCGTCGAGACCTCACGTCCTCGTAGTCGACCAAACAAGATAACGATCCACAATTCTACCTCCACTAAGCAGCTCCTAAGCAAGTTTCAAATTGTTGAAGCAGGTTTCGGAGATAGTTGTTCGACACCAGCATCTGAGAATGTGTACATGGCTGATACACCACCGGGGTTGCCAAAATTCACCACATTGAAGTGGAGAAAAAAGAACCGGTGCATCGTTGTAGTGTTCGGAACGCGAGGGATGAAGTTCTCATCCAAAGTCTTCCTCGTAGCTTGCAGGGTCACGTTGTGGGCATCAAAAACCCACTAGGCGACGGCCATTGTGGGTGAGAACTCATAGCCTCAAATTCGTAGTGACCTCATTGATGAATTGAAAGCATTTGAAGGGTTGTATAATTCCATCAATGGCGTGAGAGATCGGACTGAGAAGATTCTTCAGAACTTGAGTTGGTTCTGAAAGGCCGTATACAACGTTAATCATTGGTGGACTTTTTCGGAGATGACGTACTTGGCGGCAAATGTTTATAACATAGCACTTGTCCATTTGTCCCCACAAATGTGCGTTACAGTTCTACAAATGCGGACACAAGTACCACCAAAACTCAAGCTTGTGTGTATGGCCCTTGTCCACAACAATCATTGTGTTCCGATAAATTCTTATCAAATTTTGATATTATATGCATCCAAAACATTTTGATATTTTTCTCAAGTTACCCACATAATGTTGAGATTCTTTCTACAGGTAAATTTGGATAAAAGTGCACCATTACCCCCAATCATTTAAGGATGGTTTGCCCAAAGATCTTCATGCGCTGCAGGGTGGTCTGAAGTGTTCAAACAACGCATCATGGACTACGCTAAGATTGAAGGTCGTAGTGAAAGCTCATCTAGGGGTGTAGTAACAATTAATTTAGATGATTAGTGTTTCATGAATATGTAGAATTCAATTGTCTAACTACCATTACCTTACTGTCTAACTTATTTTGGTACAATTCTGTTATATGAACTTCTTTTGAAGAATTATGTGTAGCTTACGTATATGTATCACTTTATGGGCTTTTGGACAAGGTATGTGTCGTTTGTGAGTTGTTCGTTGCAGGTAATCCCACTGTTCGACCACTTGTGGTCAAAAAATATAAAACATGTTCGACTACTAGCGATCGAACAAAATGAAGCCTATTCGACCACAAGTGGTCGAACACCACATGATCCGTTCAACCACTTGTTATCGAACACTGCATACAGTGTTTGACTACTTATGGTCGCATAGCCCGGTTTCCATCCTTCATTTTTACAAGTTCGAATATCAATTCACAATGCAATATAACTTCCAAAACATCAACGAAACCATTCAAAGTAAATAAATATCCCAAAACAAAACCATTCAGACTAAATAGTTCTCCAACACGATATCATTCAAAGTAAATTAATATCCAAAACGAAACCATAAACCCTAAATGTATTACAAGTACGAAAACATAAATAGTTCATGTGTTCAGTAACTACTAAAAGTCCAAAAGCAAACTATCCTCGACGTTGCCGATGACTCCGGCGAGTGGTGGCCCCTGCAGAGGACTCCGGTGGATCATCAGTGATCTTCAGTGCTCGATATGCACCAATGAACGCCGGCCACACATCCGACATGTCTAATGCCTGCTCATTTCCGGCGTACCGTTGATGCACTGGCTCTAGGTATCTAAGAGCATCCCTAATCATATCCCAAGGCCGAGGGCCACTTTGTTGGCTCGTCGTGCCAATGGATATCGAGCTATGTTCCAGATTCTACACCATAGGTATGTGAGTATTGCATGTACCATAACATGTAATCAGGTACGGTCTCCCACGGTGGGTGTGCATATCGGCTACGTGCTTCTGGGGCTAGCATGTGATTCCTCCAGAATCTGAAAAACTGCCCCAATGCATCTCAAGTGACCTTGTACTTTTGTCCGGTGTTCCCTCGTCGGACATAACTTGAGACGAGCCGCCATTCCAGAATAGTCTGAACATAACCAAATTGACGAAGCACATGTTCTGATTCGTATGGCTCCACAATCTCAAAGACACGAATACATCCATGATAAAAGGTCACATTATCACGAGGATAGGCGTCTCGCAAAGCCGAGTAAGGTGTCCAATTGACTTGTATTTCATAGAGTCTTATTTGATATTTCAATCATGTCTAATATATTAAGAATGAGATATCGAAAATTGTACTCACCTCGTGTGGTGGAAGATTGTCCAGCATCTCGCGAATGGCCGACACTCGATCGGTGGTTCCTGCACTTCGACCCCTTTGAATCCACCGTAATGCAAGTGGTTCACCTTGCTCATATCTCACATTATGACTCGGCCTTGTAAATGGAAAGTACTCATAGATCCAGGCCTACAGGAAAAAAATAATTAGTTTCAATTAAAGACTTACATTGAACAAAAAATATAGGATATATAAAAGTTGTATAACAGACGAACTAACCTCCAATAGCATCAAATATCCACATATTTGACGCACCCCACTCCTGGATGCAAGTCCAAGCTGCCGGTAAAGGAATGCCAGAGCAGCTGCTCCCTAAGCATATCACTGAACTCGATCGACCATGTCCAGTAGCCGTAAGATTTTAGTAACTACTCGCGTGCCACTTTTGTCTGTAAATATGGTGCATCCTATCACAAACAATAAGTAGGCATGGGCAGCGCAGGTACGTGCACCCTCATCTAGGTAGTGGACGTCTTGGCTAAAACGAGATCTAAGCCACTCAAGTTGCACTGAGTTGCCTCGGGCCCCTTGAGTGGCTTCGTGAGCCTGGGTATAATTTGTCCCCAAGAGTCTCATCAACAAGGCGTGTGGTTGCTCAATCGGACCTCGTGACTCAGGAACAACCACCGGTAGTCCACTAATTGGGAGCCCGTCAGACAAAACACATCATCCAATGTGATTGTCATCTCACCCCATGGCATATGAAATGAATTTGTCTCAAGTTTCCATCGCTCGACAAATGCACATATGAGGTTTTTGTTCGGGGTTTTATATGAAATGTACCTCAACTTTGATATTCTTGTCTGTTCGAGCAACCTTGTAAACTCCGATAGGAAAGATGGATCGAAGGACCATGTATACATTTTAGTCATGTGACACCCACACTTCAGCACATTTCTCTCTAATCCCTCCCAAATGTCATAGGCGACGTGCGTCTTGAAGCTAGAGATAAGCTGGGGGTCTTGGGGTCCACCGGGACAAGAACCAGTCAATATGTCATCTTTCTCCTGGCCCTCTTCTTCGCCTTCTTCATCTTCTTGAGGCAACTCCTCATCAACTTGAGCTTGTTCAACTTCTTCCATCCCTTCGTTTCCCACAACATTTGGCTGAGGCAACTCATCATCGATTTCAGCTTCATATTGAACAATCGGGACAATAGCCTGTGGTTCTTAATTTTCATGTTCGAACTGAGCGTATTCCTCGACACGACACCTTCTGTTAGACGCAGTAGGTCTCCTCCTATATATCACGCCTACACGATTTAAAAATTATAATAATAAAGATAAAGACATGTAAAAATCAATTGATCTTATGGTTGAAAATCATTAAAAGTGTTCGGCTCAAAGTTGATGAAAAATGTCCAAATATCACCTATTCGGCCAGAAGAAGTCGAACGCAATACAGGATGTTCGACCAGAAGAAGTTGAACAACACATGGTATGTTCGGCCCCTTGTGGTCGAACGACTTCACTTTTGTTGGGCCACTTGTGGTCGAACGACTATGTTTTTGTTCGACCACTAGTGGTCGAACGGTTCACAGCACACGCGACCAACCAGGGCCGAACGAGAGGCACGATTTCAGTTCGGTTTTTGGCAAAAAAATTCAATACCCATGTGCAATTCATTCTACCCATGCTACATTTCATTCTACCCAACTAATAGCATACTATACAAGCTTGAATTCTAAACTATAAGTATAAAATTAGTGGAAGAAAATAATAGCACACAACTCCTTGAAATGTATAAATTACATTGAAGAAACTTACTCAAAAGTTCGGGGTTACGTGGAGGTCGAGGAGACTCCATTCTTCTTTCTTCGGTGGGATCCATTCTTCGTTTTTGTTCGGTGGGAAGTGGTCGAAAATTGAAGGTTTGAAGCAAAGTTTAGGTGGAGAAGATGGAGATGGTGAAGAAGATGGGGTGTGATGTGTGTTAGGGTTTGGTGTGGGGTGTGTTTAGTAGTTATTTTAATTATTGAATTTTTGATATATTAATTTTGACATAAGGGTATTTTAATCTATTTAAGGGGTGTAGTTAGTAAATATAATGTATAAATTCTTTTTTTGTGGGGTGTGTTTAGTAATTCTTGGAGTGCAGATAGAAAACCCCGAGAAGAAAACAAGTACTGAAGCTGCCATTATCATATTACTTTTAAGAAAATGCAATTTTTACCCCATACTTTCATTTGTCTTAGTTTTGGTCCCTATACTTTATTTTATTTACATTTTAATCCTTACAACGTTTTTTTTTTAAATTCTAGCCCCTACATTTTTGTTTTCTCTCTTTTACAGCTCTGCAATATTGGAACAACTACAAAAGTGACCTAATAAAATACATAAAATTTTAAGATCATCAAAATTAATTGACATAACACAAAATATAATCAAAATTGATATTTTTATCATTAATGAAATTTAGTTCACCTCCTAAGGAAATCAAGTAAGGAAAAAAGAATGAGGGGTATTTTTTTCAAAACACATATTTTGGCTAAAAAGCAAGTTTTTAATGAATTTGGATATAAAACATTTTTTGTTATGTTATTTGGCTATTAAATCATGTAGTAATTAATTTTACTCGTTACTTTGTTAAATAAAGGAATAAAATAAAATCAACTAAAATAAAGCAAAAAATGTTACCATAAATAAAGTGTTGTGAAATTAATCTTTTTAAAAATGACATTGACTCGATAAATATGATGATAGTGTATCATTCAGTTTTCACACATATTCACGCATAATATATATGATTATGGGTAAATAGATAAAAGTACCACACCCAACATAATTTGTTTGATGTAACATTGAGACAGTTAGATGTATCATTGAAATTATGGACCATTTATACCATAATGTTGAAATAAAAATCAAAGGACACAACATGATGAGAGCAACCATGATAATCATTAAGTAAGTGAATTATTTTACAAGTATTATTCATGATTATAATAAGCACATGGATGCAATAAATTAAAGACAATATAATTGCATTCTACATTTATGTATTGCCAAATATAATTTGCAATTTTCTATCTACATTCTAAATAGTGAAGTCCTTTAAATTTGCCAAATACGTGAAACACGTTTCTTCGTCCATTTAAGCATCCATCAAATTAAAAGCATATACAAACCTAGTTTTTCATTTTCTTGAAAACAATATTTACTTTTCTATTATAAACAAGTAATACCATGCTATTTAAATCAGTTTATTAATTTTAAATATATACGAAATATAGTGTTTGCATTTACTTTTATCGTATATATCAACACAAAACATAAATATATTTACACAATCTGTGATTATATATATATATATATATATATATATTCATATGAATCATATTATATACACGATTCAATAGCATTTAATATCACTCGTATAGTGTAGCATAATCTAATAATCTTGACAAAATGGTAACTTTATCATTACTCTTTAGTGTTGTATTATGTTAACAGCTAATTACCTAATTTATCATTACTCTTGGGATTCTGGTGTACTAACTATTATGACAATAAAGACAATTAAGAGGGTGTTTGACTAAGCTTATAAGCTCCTTAAAAGAGCTTATAAGATGTTAAGTGTTTATAAGCTCCCAAAAATGTTTGGCTAACTTTTAAAAATAAGATCTTATTTTATGAGCTTATAAGATGTAAAGAGCTTATAAGCTATTTTTTGAAAAGTTGGGAAATCTCAACTTATTTCTAAAATAAGAGCTTATTTTTCAAAACACCTTCAAATTTAATCATTGAAATTACACAAATGTCATTACTAACAACTTATAAGTTTCACCATCTTATTTACCCAAACACTTCAATAACTTATATTAAACTTAAATTAAACATCTTATAAGCTCTAAAAACATCTTATAAGATATGATAGCTTATAAGCTCTAAAAATAAGCTTAGTCAAACACCCCTAAGTAATCATAATGTTCAATTAGCTTAAACTTAGCACTTAACAAATCACCCATTTTCTTAAGGAAAAAAAAAAAAAAAGAGCTACCACCACTCATAGCACAATAAGTTAAGAAAAATAATCTAATTATATCTTGATCTTCTCAGAAAAATTAACTTTTAAGTAATAATTAATATATAGCGATGATTCAATTACGTACCTTGAAATTTTCATTTCCTAGAAAAAATATTGCACGACGAATTACAAGCAAAATTGAACATTTACATTTCATTTTATTTTCTCCTTAAATTACATTTCATTACAAGCAAAATTTCATTTGTTAAGATCATAAATTTATATATTTTGTATACCATATTGAGTGACAAAAAAAATTCGAGGAAATAAATTAAATCTAAGATCTACCATTATACAAGGGAAAAAAAAAATCCTAAGAAATCGTTATTAATTTCCTTTTTTTTCCACAAATTAAACTAAACGAACATGGTGGTCTGAATTTTCATCCCATCGGCCTGGTCGCGAGAGGCACCACCTCAGCCAACGGCGTCGAGAGCGGTGTCGGGATCGGCGACGTCCGGCAAACCGGGCAGGTCGGGTGGCGGCGCAGCCAGGGATCGACGCATTTCAGGTGGAAGAGGTGGCCGCACTCTGGCAGAACCCTAAGCATGTCACTGCCTTTATAATCGGCCAGGCATATGGAGCAGCACGTGGCGGTGGAGTCCTTGTAGCTCACCTTCGCATCGGAGAAGAGCACCTTGGGATAGCTCGTCAATGTCGCCTCGTCGACGCCGATCTCCACCGCGTGGTCCTCCGTGCGCGGCGGCGACGGCGGCCAGGGGTTTCGCTGCGGCAGCACGGGAGCGGTGTTTCTGGTGCAGTAGTAGGAGGCTAATGTGATGGTGGTGATGAGGAGGAGGATTCCGACGGATACGCCGATGCCGTAGCCGAAGCCGCCGATGTTGTCGGAGCTGAGAAAACCGCCGCCGGTGGTTGTGGTGGTGGCGTTCATGATGGGGAGGGAGGGTAGAGAGCGGCCATGGATGGAGGTTTGGCGAATGGGGTTATAATTAGTGAGTTGGGATATCAAAAGTCAACGGTTGATTAAATTTTGGTTGCAATTTGGGGAGATTTTTATTGGGGAAGATGCATTTGAAATTAGGCAAATTATAGGGTGGTTGACTAGGAAATTATTTTCATATTCCTAGATGAATTGATGATGACCTTTCCAAATAATACGAGGGAATTAGTTTTATGGATAGTTTTGGTGATACACTTATCTTTTTATCTGTATGTACATTGATTTTTTTTTTAATAAATTTCTTATATGAGTTGTTAAGTGTCGATTATGAGTAGACCGGTTTCACATAACAAGATTCGTGGGATGGTATTTTACTTTTTTTTTCTCTCTCTCTCTCCTTTAGCATCTCCAATATCAGTCCGCACTAAAAACATTCGAATTTAATGTTTTGTTTGCTCCAACACATTTGTAAAATGTTGCGTCAAGCCACCTTTTTCATTTGTCGTATCTATATCTGTTGGTCCCAAGTGGTAGTAAGCTTAGAATGGGTGAATAAGCCTACTCAAATTTTCAAACTTTTCTTTCAAACAGATTGTTTAAGTCACACAGGCAGGTAGCTAGTAAACTTACTGATCCTGGGGTTACTGCTTGAGCAGTTACTTTGTGAACTTAGTTAAAACAAGTTTTATGCACAACGGAAGTTCCTTTGAAAACAATGCTTCTTTTCTGAAAACAGTTAGGATGCTTACGAGAGAGATATAACAAGTAAAACAGTTAAACAAGATATATATATATAAGAGCAGCAGTAAGCTTAACACAAATATATATAGAGGTTCAAGGGTGGAGTAATCCCTCTACGTCCTCTCTACTCCTTCACAAGGAGGAACTTTGTTAAGTAAAAAATGGTTGGTTTACAAAAGCCTCACTTATACAACCTAAACCTAACAAGAACTGTTAGTCAATCCCACACAGGGTTACTGCACAGTGACCAAACTCAACTAGCCCACACAGAGCTCTTCTTCTTCTACTAAGAGCATCTCCAACAGTACGCCATCACAATTTGATGGCGCCTGTTTTCATCTCCAACAATAAATCTTTTCTCTGCGCCATCTCATATTAACCGCTGGTTTTGCGCTAACTATCCACAAGTCAAACCTTGCGCCATCTTTTTTTTTCTTTTCTTATTTATTTATTTATTTATTTTGTTCATTTTATTTTCTTATTTTATTTTATTTTTAATTTCTTTTTCTATATTCTTACTTTGTATTCATTTTTTTCTTATCATTATTTATTGTTTATTTTATTCTTTTTCTTTTCTTATTTTATTTTGTTTTTAAGTTCTTTTTTATTATTTTTACTTTGTATTCATTTTTTCCTCATTTTTTATATTAAGTGCTATTATAATCATTCCGATTTTGGAAAAAAAAATACGATACAACATATTAATAAATACATATAATATCTAGACATTAAACTAATTTTAATATAAAAATTGCATAAAATAATGTAACAAAAAATTATTGATAAATTAAAAAAATTATCAATAAAAAATACAATAATTTTCTTAATAATCTGAAAGATCACCATGAGATCCACGAGATCCTTCAGCATCGGAAACTTGTTCACCACCAACATTTGGAAAACATTGTCCTCCAACATGCCCAACTTGTCCACCATCAATAATTGGAAAACATTCGCCACCATCCAAAACTTGTTCAGATAACGAGTTTCCATTTCAAACAAACATTTATGATATAGAAGAAAATATAATTGTTCAACAAATATGTTGTAACAATTTGAGGTTAGCTCAAGTTCTCAACTCTCAAAATGTTGAACCCACCCATGGCGGTTCAATTCCAGGGCACCGAACCATTTTACGTGATCGAGAAGCAGCAGCTGAAAATTAATCCCACATTGTACTTTAGTATTGCAATATTATTGATTAGTGACTCACATTTTTATTTTAAATTGTTTTTATTTAGTTTAAACTATAATTTAAAACTTAATTAATTTGAAAAAAATTAAAAAATTGCTAAAATATTATATTAAATAAGATTTAAATATATATATAATTTTTTTACACTTTTAAAATAATAGAGATGAAAAATAGATTATTTAACAATAATAACGAATATTTATAATAAATAAAATGTTAAATTAATTAATTAATAAAGAATATTATGGAATATTCTTTTTTAGTGCAGAGAATAATGTAAACTGTTGGAGATCATGGGCAGTTATTACATAAAAATTGTGTAAGATTAACAGGAAAATCCTGTGCACTGTTGGAGATGGTCTAAGAACGAAAATACTTGATCAGGAAGAGCCTCCGATCAAGTAACTCCTACAGTCTATTGAAAATAAATAAGGTGTTTTCTTCAACAACACAGGCAGCAAGCTTAGAATAGATAGCCCTCTAAAATAGAGTATGTTTGCTGCTATAGACTGAACTTGAAACTTCTAAAGATTGAAAGATTGTGCGTTTAGATAACTTGAGTGCTTTGATTGCAAGAGTTTTAGGTTTCAAGTGGTTTTCAAGTCCCGGTCTTCTTCTATTTATAGGCGTGAGGATTCTACTCGTTGAAGAGAGCATTCTCCTCTGCAGCGTGCTCTAGGCGACGTGGCCCTTTCTGATTGGCCCGTACTGAGTTTGTTGGGATGGTATGTCTTTGCTGCTGCAATCACCGTTCCCAGTCTGACAGTCGTCATGACCTCCTTTTTGCTTCATTACGTGGCATATTTTGATTGATTGACTTTTTGATATGCCTAACGTAAACCTAGTACACTCAGTCCGAGGTAACTGTCTCTTGAGAGGTTGCTGATGCTTGTCTCTTATTAAGCTAGCTTACTTGTCTTTCATTCGGCCAGCTTACTTGTCTTTCATTCAGCCAGCTTACTTGTTTGAGTAGCATCCTCTTGCAGTGTCCTTCCAGTGTCTTTCTAGTAATCTGCTGCAGTGACCTATATTTATTCATATTTAATTCTTTTTCATGCAGCAAGATCTTCATCCATTTTCAAGTTTTAACCTTAATCTTCAAGCCTCCTGATCCTAATTTAAGAGATTACAACACAAACTAAGTACATAGGATCCTAGACCTTAATTATTACATGTTTTGTCTTCATCAAAATCTATACAATGTTCCTTACAGTATCAGATTAAAATAAGGTCAAACACCGGTGGCGTTCTCATTTTCTCTTCGCTTTCAATTTCCAATTCATTTTCCTTGTTTTTCTTTAATTTTCATTTTTTTAGTAATAAAAAATGTCATGGAATATTATTTTTAGCATAAAAAACATGTAGACTATTGGAAATTAATAACAGTTTTTTCACATCAAAAAAATGTAAACTTTACAGTAAAATGGCATTTAATGCTTAACCAAGTAAATAATTTATACACTCAACGTTTTTATAAACATTCATCTTTAATATTGGAAATCAATATGAGCGGTTTCATGCTGCATTAAATCAACAATTTCCGAATCTATATCATTATCTAACATCTCATACATTAGATCTACCTAAACATTAACATTTTAATAAGAATAAAATTGGATGAGATCATCACATTTCATATAATATCCAATCCACCAAATTTCATTTGTCAAAGTAGTTAATTTTTATCTGAATTTTTAGATTAATTAATTATTGTTTCATATATGAACTCACACATGATATATATTTATATAAATGCATGCAGTCAACGGTTTTCTAAAGTGTCCTTTTTCTCTACGTTTTGTTAGTCGTATGATCATGTGAGTAACGTATTTCTTGCAACCTAATTTTTTAAAATATTCTTATTAATTTCTTAGTAATGTAATAACTAATTAATTTAATATAAGTATTAAATTCAACTCTCTCTTTCAGAGCTACCTGTCACTTTTGCACTGCTACTGCACGATCTATGCAGCCTACCATTACTTTATAAATTTAAATAGATAGTACTAATAAATATATATTGATGATATTATATAGAGAAATGTGTGAAACTAAATGAAAAAATTTAAGGAATTGACTTTTTTAATATTAAATATAATAAAAGTATTTTTTTACCACAAAATATAAGAAAGTTACCTTTTCTACACTATTTTGACTCGGTTATGGAGAAATGATTGGATAATGATAGTCTGATGATATATTCTATTTATTTATACTATTATTTAATAATTGATTTATCCAAAATATAAATTGATAAAAGTAATTAAATTGATAGATGAGGCTCAATTAATATAAAAAATGAGGATCTTTTAATTGAATGATTTTAGGTATATTAAATTGAAACTGTTTGAAATTAAACTATCAATTGTAAATAATTAAACAAATTTGCGATTAAAAACCAATTTCACTATTAATTCAATTAAAAAACCAAAATTTTCAAATTAATCGAACCACTATGAATTAGACTTAGTGGTTCGATTAATTCAATTAAAAAACCAATTTTTTCAAATTAATCGAACCACTATGTCTAATTCATAGTGGTTCGATTAATTAAATTTAAAAACCAAAATTTTCAAATTAATCGAACCACTATGAATTAGACATAGTGGTTCGATTAATTCAATTCAAAAACCAAAATTTTCAAATTAATCGAACCACTATGTCTCATTCATAGTGGTTCGATTAATTCAATTCAAAAACCAAAATTTTCAAATTAATCGAACCACTATGTCTAATACATAGTGGTTCGATTAATTCAATTAAAAAACCAAAATTTTCAAATTAATCGAATCACTATGTCTAATACATAGTGATTCGATTAATTCAATTAAAAAACCAAAAATTTCAAATTAATCAAACCACTATGTCTAATTCATAGTGGTTCGATTAATTCAATTAAAAAACCAAAATTTGCAAATTAATCGAACCACTATTACTTTAGTTGAGCAAATTATAATTATTAATTGATTAAAGTATTTGACACTAATCGAACCACTATTACTTTAGTTGGGCAAATTATAATTATTAATTGATTAAAGTATTTGACACTAATTTAATTGAACCCAATTGAATTGTATTTGACTAATTTTGAATTTGACAATGGTTCGATTAGTACCCAAGTGTTTTGAATTTGATTAGTATTTTGAATTTGACAATGGTTCGATTAGTATTTTGAATTTTGAATTTGAATTTGACACTAATTTAATTGAACCCAAGTGTCTGTTTAATGGTTCTATTAATTTTGTATTTGACAAATTAATTTTGAATCTATTTTGAATGGTTCGATTAACTTTTGTATGATTTGATGAATTAATTTGTTTCAATTTGATTAATTTTGAATGGTTCGATTAACCACAATTAAATTAATATATTAATTTGAATTTGAATTAATTTGTTTCAATTAATTTGATTAATTTTGACACTAATCGAACCACTTTTACAAAAGTAATCAAAAGTAATCGAACCACTTTTATATTATTAGTGGTTCGATTACACACTAATAGTTAATGTATATATTTGTAAAAGTGGTTACTATTCCAATTGATTAATATTATTGGTTACTTTAATTATTAGTGTGTAATCGAACCACTAATAATTAATGTATATATTTGTAAAAGTGGTTACTATTCCAATTGATTAATATTATTGTTACTTTAATTATTAGTGTGTAATCGAACCACTAATAATATAAAAGTGGTTCGATTACTTTTGATTACTTTTGTAAAAGTGGTTCGATTACTATTAATCAATTGGAATGGTTTGATTACTTTTAGAGACAACATCATTTTTAGTCCGCTAAGTTAGGTCTTTTCCATTTTCGATTCATCAAGTATCGCGAATCCAATTGCAGTACCATAACTTCATTTTTTTTCCGATTTAAGTCCTTTTTTCACCGGAATCCGACGTGGCAATCGGAGATTGCCTATGTGGCACCAAACCCTAATCCCCAATTTTTTCCAGCCAAAACCCTAGCCACGTCATTTGCCACGTCAGAAAAAAATAATTAAAAAATTCAAAAAATTTAAAAATAATTAAAAAAACAAACAAAAAAGGATTTGAAAAAAGTCTTCCCCTCCCCAAGCCCCCCCCCCCCCCCCCACCCCCAATCTGCAACTCCAACACTGCCGCCGCCGCCCACCTCCGGTCGCCAGAGCTAGCGCCAATCGCCGGAAAATGTTGAACCCCACTCAAATTGCTTTCATTCTTCATCATAATGTTTTTCCCATCTACTTTCCCCAAGAATTTGACCAAAATCACACAAAAATTCTGCAATTTCAACCTTCAACCGCCGCCTTATCACCGGAAATCAGCCATAACCGCCACTTCAAGCTCAAAATTGGGATTTTCTTCATTTCTCAACCAAAATGACCAAACAATATATCAAAATGCTCCTCTCCTCAAGCCCAAACACAATATCATATCAATTTCATATTTCTTGTTAAAATTAAGACTCAATTTACTCCAAATCGTTCGAAAAAAAGAAAGAAATTTTCTTCTCCTCAACCCAACTTTCTTTGTGCAGTCGTGGTGGTTGCCGGCGACGAGCCGTCGCCGGCAGGCTTCGGGAGGCGGGGGTGGGGGGCGTTGCTGTTTCAAGTTCAACGCAGCTTTTCTTTTCTTTTTTTTTTTGATTTTTTTAATTTATTATTTTGATTTAATTTATTGTTTGATTTTTAATTTTTTTTGAATTTTTTAATTATATTTTTTCTGACGTGGCTAGGGTTTTGACCGGAAAAAATTGGGGATTGGGGTTTGGTGCCACATAGGCAATCTCCGATTGCCACGTTGGATTCCGGCGAAAAAAGGACTTAAATCGGAAAAAAAAATGAAGTTATGGTACTGCTATTGGATTCGCGATACTTGATGAATCGAAAATGGAAAAAGCCTAACTTAGCGGACTAAAAATGATGTTATCTCTACTTTTTAAGCATTCACTTAATCAATTACTTTTGTAAAATTGGAATGGTTTGTAAAAGTGGTTCGATTACTCTTTGGAAAAGTGGTTCGATTACTATTAATCAATTTATATAACTATTCACTTAATTAATCGAACCATTCACTTAATTTGAATTGAACCATTCACTTAATTAATCGAACCATTCAAAATTAATCAAATTGAAACAAATTAATTCAAACCATACAAAATAGGGGTTAATCGAATCATTCAAAATTAATCAAATTGAAACAAATGGTTAAGAAAGTGGTTCGATTAGAATGGAAAGTGGTTCGATTAGATGAATTCCAATTGTAGTTGAAATGGAAAGAAACTCACTAATTAATACACTATTGAAATTTGATTAATACACTATTTCAATTTAAAGGAGTGGCTCGATTAATCATTATTTCAAGTTAAAGGAGTGGCTCGACTAATACACTATTTCAAGTTTTAACACTATTCCAATAGTGTATTAATCAAATTCCAATAGTGTATGTATTAAATTCAAATTATATGTATGTATATATAGTGGTTCAATTATCGAACCACTTTTACAAAAGTGTTCAAAAGTAATCGAACCACTTTTATATTATTAGTGGTTCGATTACACACTAATAATTAAAGTAACAATAATATTAATCAATTGGAATAGTAACCACTTTTACAAATATATACATTAATTATTAGTGGTTCGATTACACACTAATAATTAAAGTAACCAATAATATTAATCAATTGGAATAGTAACCACTTTTACAAATATATACATTAACTATTAGTGTGTAATCGAACCACTGATAATATAAAAGTGGTTCGATTACTTTTGATTACTTTTGTAAAAGTGGTTCGATTAGTGTCAAAATTAATCAAATTAATTGAAACAAATTAATTCAAATTCAAATTAATATATTAATTTAATTGTGGTTAATCGAACCATTCAAAATTAATCAAATTGAAACAAATTAATTCATCAAATCATACAAAAGTTAATCGAACCATTCAAAATAGATTCAAAATTAATTTGTCAAATACAAAATTAATAGAACCATTAAACAGACACTTGGGTTCAATTAAATTAGTGTCAAATTCAAAATTCAAAATTCAAAATACTAATCGAACCATTGTCAAATTCAAAATACTAATCAAATTCAAAACACTTGGGTACTAATTGATAAGTGTCGTTTTTACTATATTTTTACGTATGTTTATGTGTTCATTTGAGCATATTTATGTACGTTTCTATAGTGATTTAGATACTTTTGATTTATTAGTTGCATTTGATGGTTTTGTGTTCAGTTTTGTGTTTTTAGTGCAAAAATCGCAAGTTTCAGCTCTCATGCGCAGTTGTCGAAGAAATGACATATCACACGATCTAGAAGTCCGAATTGGAAGATCTTAATTTTGTTGAAAAGCTAAGGAAGAGATATACAACTTTGATGTTGAACACTTTTCCCAATTCGTTCTCTAAGAAAGCAGAATATTAAGGAAAAATGGAAGTTTTGCGTTCGGTTCTTCGACGTGATAGGGCTCTAGTATTTTGATCATAACTTTATCTAAAAGACTGCTATTGAGGTGAAATTTATGGCATTTGAAAGCTAATTTCAAGACCTACAACTTTCATGAAGACGTCAAAGTCAAATTCGGAACTGTACACCAGTGCACGACCGTGTCTTGGGACACGGTCATGTCCCACTGCACAGAAACACTAGCACTGGCGTACGGGTGACCGTGTCCTAGGGCACGGTCGTGCCCGAGAGACTCCTATTCGATCCCAAACTCGATTTTTGACGTATCTCACACTTCTAAACCATCTAGGAGACCTCCAAGATGCTATATATACCCAAATTAGGGAGAACAATCATTAGGGTAGGAATAACATTCATAAAGAGAAAACACATATTCTGAGAGCATCCGGAGAGGAGGAGAAGACTTCAAGGATCGAAGAATCGAGAGATTCATATAGAGTTTTTCTTTATCTTCCTTTTTATTGTTCGATTATTTTAGTTTGATATGATATTTTCAATCTTGTCTATGAGTTTGTTGATATTTATGTCTGGCTAGGTTTTCCATGAGTTTCTAGGGCTTGTTAGTAGTTTGATTCGAATCTGATGGATCTTTGATTTCAATTCAATTTATTGATTTTTTATCCTATTGATGTGTTTATGATTTGATTGCTTGTTTGATTATGTGGCCACTAATTGAGTATGTTTAAGTAATTAAGTCAAAATTCGAGAGAGGAGATTTAATTACGGAAGAGTAAACACATGACATATATGCAGCATGAGATCGAGAGATAAATGACATATGTGATATTTTCAATCCTAGGTGCTTTTGGGAGTTGTTGTGTTATATCAGATCGAGTAGAGATACCTCTGATAGCATAATAATCAACCAGTTAAATTGACTCGAGAGAGCTTTTAATTTGATATTTGTGATTGCTCATATAGGATAGTTAATCATTGAAGTGGATTGGTCAAGTGATATCGTGATGAGAATTAGATGAAAGCATGTTCTAGAACCTGTCTCAGATATATCTGTTTGTCTCCGTGTATTTATTTGTTTTTGTTTTAGTATAAGTAATTGAAATATAAGTAATTGAAGTCTTTGATATCTGATAGCCTAGATAAAGTTAGGGGTTGAATTTGGGTAATCGATTATTCCTAGATAATAGTCTATGTGGGATTGACCTTGATTACAGTGTTCTGCAATCTACACCGTACACTTGCGGTAGTAGCCTAAAGAAAAAGGTGAACACTAATCGAACCATTGTCAAATTCAAAATTAGTCAAATACAATTCAATTGGGTTCAATTAAATTAGTGTCAAATACTTTAATCAATTAATAATTATAATTTGCCCAACTAAAGTAATAGTGGTTCGATTATCAAATACTTTAATCAATTAATAATTATAATTTGCTCAACTAAAGTAATAGTGGTTCGATTAATTTGAAAATTTTGGTTTTTTAATTGAATTAATCGAACCACTATGAATTAGACATAGTGGTTCGATTAATTTGAAAATTTTGGTTTTTTAATTGAATTAATCGAACCACTATGAATTAGACATAGTGGTTCGATTAATTTGAAAATTTTGGTTTTTTAATTGAATTAATCGAACCACTATGTATTAGACATAGTGGTTCGATTAATTTGAAAATTTTGATTTTTTAATTGAATTAATCGAACCACTATGTATTAGACATAGTGGTTCGATTAATTTAAAAATTTTGGTTTTTGAATTGAATTAATCGAACAACTATGAATTAGACATAGTGGTTCGATTAATTTGAAAATTTTGGTTTTTGAATTGAATTAATCGAACCACTATGTCTAATTCATAGTCGTTTGATTAATTTGAAAATTTTGGTTTTTAAATTTAATTAATCAAACCACTATGGATTAGACATAGTGGTTCGATTAATTTGAAAAAATTGGTTTTTTAATTGAATTAATCGAACCACTAAGTCTAATTCATAGTGGTTCGATTAATTTGAAAATTTTGGTTTTTTAATTGAATTAATAGTGAAATTGGTTTTTAATCGCAAATTTGTTTAATTATTTACAATTGATAGTTTAATTTCAAACAGTTTCAATTTAATATACCTAAAATCATTCAATTAAAAGATCCTCATTTTTTATATTAATCGAGCCTCATTTATCAATTTAATTACTTTTATCAATTTATATGATTTGTTGGATAAATCAATTGTTAAATAATAGTATAAATAAATAGAATATATCATCAGCTATCATTATCCAATCATTTCTCCATGACCGAGTCAAAATAGTGTAGAAAATGTAACTTTATTATATTTTGTGGTAAAAAAGTACTTTTGTTATATTCAATGCTATAAAAGTCAATTCCTTAAAAAAAATGTTGTGTAGTTTGGGCTGGGCTATATATGTGACACTAATTACAAATATTGACATTAATTACTACATCCAAATTGCATTGTACTTGTTAGTTTTAGTTTTTAATTTTTTGTAAATTTTGCAGCTCCTTAATTATTTTTTATGCTTCTCTTATTTTTGGTATATATATTATGTCGTTTAGTAAATAAATATTTTTAAATATTAGACAAAACAAATTGTAAAATAGAGGGTTTGAGTTTTATATATCATATTATGTTTCTTTTCACATTTTGAATATTATCCTGTTTTAAAAAATTCATGAATTTGATGAAGACACCCTCCAACTCTATATTATCCTATTGCAGTTTGCAGTTGGGATTATTAAATATACATATACAATTTATTATAATTTTTATGGCCTAAATTTTATGTAGCATCCAAATGATGATTGAATATTAACATAGAGTAATTTATAGGTATTTATTCTATCTCGATTCATCTAAAGGAAAAGGGAGAAGAAAAATCGCCATCACTCATAATTAGTTGCGTTAAGTTGGGTGAGGTATGAACTATAAGAAAAACTAGAGTAAGTCTCGTGTATCACACGATATTTTAATACTAATTGAGAAATTGAAATTGTTATTTATAAATAAATTTAATTATTATTATTATTCATCATTAATTCTTAATTTAATTAGTATGTAATTTAAATTTAATTATTAATTATCATTTAATGTACGTAATTGCAAGCATAAACTTTAATTAAAATATTTACGTAAAATTTTATTATCAATCATAACTATTAGAATTTTGTTATTCAATTATTATTATCTCATTAAATGTTCTATAATTATAATAACTTATAAATATTAAATGATTTAAATTGTAATTAAATAGGATTAACCAGAGAGTGACATGTGTCACTCTTGGTTATTCATTTAGTATAGATATAGATAGATAATAACTTATAAATATTAAATGATCTAAATTGTAATTAACTAGGATTAACCAGAGAGTGACATGTGTCACTCTTGGTTATTCCTTTAGTATAGATATAGATATAGATACTTAGAGTTTAATTTTAAATAAAGTAATAAAATGTGTGATAAATATACTTAAAAATGTTCAGAATCTAAACTTTTTTAAACAAAAAATATTTTAATATAGATGAATTATACTATACTTTTGAAAAGTTCATATTTCTCCCATATGCTCGTTACAAATTGTATATAAATTATCGCGTTGTTATATGGTGGTGCAAATTGTAAGAAACTTTCTAATTTTGGGGTCAAATTCGAATATAGACATAGTTGAGGGGTCGAACTGTCACTCAACCTTAATTTTCAAAAGTGGAAGAAGAATCATTCACCCACAACAGTCAATCAGTCACGAAAGAGAGAGAAAATCCCCAAATCGCCGACGCAGCCAGCAAAATCACAGCCAAGCGACCTTCTCAAGCCAAAAATGGCGATTCAGAGGCGATTTACGGCTCTGCTCGTTGCTCTATTTAGCTTAATCTCGTTGGGAGAATCGAGGAGCGACACAAACAACGTTTTCTCGCCGTGCGGCGACGCTAGGGTGCAAAAGTCAGATGGATTCACCTTCGGAATCGCGTTCGCGGCTAGGCCGTCCTTCTTTGTCAATAATTCCGTTCAGCTTTCTCCTTGCGACCGCCGCCTCTCGCTCTCCGGCAACTCTCAGCTCTCTGTTTTCCGACCTAAAGTCGACGAGATCTCGCTCCTTACCATCAACAACTCCAACTTCCAACCGGTACTGTTACTTTTTTTTTTCACTGTATAATTAGATAGTTAATTGCTGATGTGATGTTTTTTTACGCCAGTTATTACGTTTTTCTGTTCTAATTTTGGAATTTTCGGCTCTTCTTTCAGTGGTAGATCGTTGGATTTATTCCTGGATAGTATATGATTTTTGCTTGTGGTAACGTTTGGAGTACTCTTTTTTCTGGAAAAGTTGATACCTATTCGTCTGTTGTTACTTGAGACAGTGCCTCGTTTGATTAGTGTCTGGGGAGATGGAAATTGTTAGATCATGACGGTGAGAAGAGAATGGACATTGTTAGATTAACTAGCATTTGTATGTATAAGTTTTCTGTCATTGGATAAAATTGAGAGATTTTGAAACAAGGCCATCATTTTGGGGGAAGTTCAGAGGCACAAATACATATCACACATGCATGATGATTTGATGTGTATGGAATATTGTATGTTTGGGTTCTACAACCTGAACAATGAGTGGGAGCCTCATTCATTACAGAAGCTAGTTTTTCTTTTTAAGAAGTCCCGTCATTAAGGATCCCTCCTCCTCCGATCAAAGCTTTTGTTAATTTCTCCATTGATTTTTATCTGCATTCATCAACCATATCATTCCGTTATTTCTATCATATATTTCTTCCTTCTTTTATTTGTGAGAATTAGGGTGGGTCATGTTGGTGGCATTTGATAGTAGCTAGAGGTTATGTGGAAGTGTATCCGTGCTGCCCTTAGCTTGGAACTTGCAATGAACGGACATAAGGGTTGTTTTGAGGTGGCCTGTATATCTTATTTCAACTTATTTATATAATTGCCAAAAATTATTTCTCTAAAGGTATTTAAATTTTATACAATAGAACTATGAGTTTAAAGTTAGCCCCTTCAATAATAAGCGTTCTATATATACTCCAACAATTGGCATCTTAAGTTAATAAAAGATCATGATATATGAGGATTGTTTACGTATGCGACTGAATAGTGGAATTCAGATAATTGCTTCTATGAGTTGATTGACTAATTACTTGCACTAACATGATATTAAGTTGATTGAGGTTCTACGATTATAGAAAACTAGCAATTTGGCTTTCCAAACAATTTAATCTAGGATCCATCATATTGAGTGATTGGGCATTTGATCTCATAATGTCTTTACTTATTGTTGATGCCAATGAACTTGCATTGTTCAATGGTGTTTATCCTGAAACTTTGGACTATATCTGGAGAAATGCCTTCTGAAACTCAAAAACTGCATTATGCATATGGTTCCTCAAGAATGGTCCAAAGGGAATACTATGTGTCGACTTTTCTTAAATGTCCTGTAATTTCATGCTTTCCTTTCCACTAGTTTTCCATAGTTCAATTTTCAGTCTCTTACACCATTTTGGTTCAACCGACTCCAGGAATCTGTAGGAGGTTATATGGTAGCATTTGCTGGTCGTAAATATGCTGCAAGGTCCATTCCTGCTTTCGTTGCAAACAGTACATTCATCGTCACCAGCTTTACTCTGGTAAGAACTAAGCCTCACCACCACAATATTCCCCTTAATTATGATCATATCCATCTCCATATAATGTGGGATTATCATTATCATGATCCAGGTTCATGAGTTCAAAAAGGGGAGGCTTCAAAACTCATACTGGAAAAGAGACGGGTGTGCTTCATGCTCAGGCAAATCAAACTTTGTGTGCCTTAACAATCAAGACTGTGCCATCAGGACTAACAACTGCAAAAACAGAGGAGGATCAGTGGATTGTAGCATCGGGATACAGCTGGCATTTTCCGGCACAGATAAACATGAGTCGGTCTTCAACTCGTGGTACGAGGTAAAGAACCTTCGTCAATACTCCCTCTTCAATCTCTATTCCAATCTCAGGGACTCTCTCACTAGTCAATACAACAGTTTCTTCTAGGTCTGCTTGATTTCGTGTTTCTGTTAGTAATTTCGGGTTTGACTCTTGACTGAACACCACGATTCGTGTATTTGTGTGTAAATTAAAATTTCTTCAACCATTATTTTTCATCACGAGTGACTTCTTAATGTTGCTTTGGTTATTATTCTTTTTTTTTTTTAATACTGGAAATACATGGGAGTTTGGAATACTGAAAAAAAAGTAAGGAAACATATGTAATTTAATCATAACAAATGCATTTAATACATAACAAAAACTTATGTGAGAAGATCTAATAGATTCATTTTACCCATTAATCAAACCCATTTCCACGAATGTATATATAAATTGAGAAGTGTGAATCTCACATAAGACTTACTCATATTTATAATATATCGAGTGCAACATCCATCCTCCAATTGTATGTCTATATTTAAATATTAGCAAAGTGTTTCAACTTAAGTGGTTAATAAATGATATTAAATTGGTCTAATCGAATTTGGGTGGCCCTGCAGCCTCTCTCTCTCTCTCTCAACCCCCCCCCCCCCCCCCCCCCCGACTCACGTTCAATAAATTATTTTCGTAATTAATAAAGAACCACCATCACGGCATACAATTTATACTATTCAATCATATATTTTATCAAAATTCTTGATCTATAACCTGCACTAACAAATTAAACAATTTATTTCTCCTTCAAAACATATTAAAATATATATGTATGTGACTGTTTTTAGAGAGAGGTTTGAAAGAAAACACAACACCTAAAAACCAATTCATATCACCTTGAAAGAAAACACATTAAAGTTGTAAAAATTATTGATGAATTACTTGAAAATTTATCAGATTTATTTATAACAAACAACTTGCAGTTATGTAATCATTCACTCTTGCGATATTATTTGGATGGATAAGCCTAATTGCACGAAAAAGTAGGAACATAAAAGGAGAGGAATCTGAAAAGCGTGGTCCCTATAACAAACGCTTCCCTGTTCTTTTTTGCTATCACCGGCCGCCGGTACGCTCTCCAATGAAATTCGATGTGCAGTCTCTAAATTACATACATGCCCCTATTTGAGGAAAAAAAGTAAAAAACACTTTTTTTTTTCATTGATAAATTAAAATCGCTTAGTAATAAGTTTTCATATTTTAAGCTCAGTGAATCCGTGACATATTATCGATATCCTAATATATATTCATGATAAATAGATAAAAAAAGGTAAAAACTTATATATCCTAGGGTACAAATTTAGGTGTTATATACATGTTCTTCAGGTGTTATATATACTCTATATGTGTTATGATTCTTGGTGTTATAAATATATTCTACAGGTACATAAGAGTATACATGTGATAACTGAAGAGTATACATATGATACCTATAGAGTTTATATGTAAACATCATATGATGATTGATTTGAACACTATGCCCTTAGGCACACAAGTGTCATAAAAAAATATAGAAAAAGGAAAATTCAAAAATTGAAGTGAAGACAGCAAAACCATAGAAAAAACAAAAACAAAGAAATTTGAATTTGAAGAACAAAATGGTCATTTACGAAAGTATTTTTATTTTCTGGCCTTGCCCGCCATTCCAAACGAAGCCCTTTTTCTCTCTCTCCTCAGCTGCCACATCCTCCCTCTCTCTCTCTCCCTCCCTCCTTCCCTCTAAAAGTACAAACAACAATCCATCTTCTTCCCCTCTTTCTCTCTCTACAGATTTTTCACGAAATTCAAAGCAAATCAGAAAGCTATTGAACAAATGCTATAAAATAGAAAAAAAACAACGCCTAGGGTTTCCGAATCCTCCATCCATTTCCACGGATATTGTTCCCTTTTTTCGGCTTTCATCTCAATCTATATTTTTCAGGGAATTTGTTGGCCGAATCAGATTAGCAGCATTATTTTTCAGATTCTCTGATATATATATATGTATATTTCGGAATTCGTGGTGGAAGCATTTTCCGGGGGAATCAGCTTTGTTCCGGCCGCATTCGATATCATTACGAAACAAGCTGGTAGGTAACTTCAAATGCTCATGCACAAACGTAATTCTTGATATGTATATCTAGTTTTGCATTAATAATGTGAAAATTGTTGTGAAGATTCGAATTTATGGGTTTTTTGGATCTCTTTTTTTTTTTTTGTAGGCAATCTGTGGAGATAATTATTTGATTCGAAATCATAAAAGACGTGTTGTTTCAGATTGATTAGGAAAGAACGGCAAATCTATGTATAACCTGAAGGAAATTATTCTTTAGCATTTATCGAGGGTGAAATTGCAGTTTAGATTTGTTTGAGTGTATGTAGATATGATTGTTGAGCTCGATTCTTATCTTGCGTGATTGAGGGTTATTACACACCCCTATTCGTCAATGGAGTCTGAGAACTCTCCCCCGTCGACCAGCCCGATGGAATGCTTCGACTCCAATTGCAACTCTGCAACGATTGGGAAGTCTTTTTCAGGGACAAGTCTTGCGTCTGTGAAGCGTAAATATGATGAATTTGAGGAAGAAGACATTTTAACTCTCCCAGGGTACATCGTTCCGCAAAATGCTCGTATAGAGATTGAAAATGAATGTATGGCGCTCCGTGAAATGGTGAGCAGCCAGCAGCAGACTATTCAGGACCTCATTTCTGAGTTGGAGGAGGAGAGGAATGCTGCCTCTTCGGCCGCCAATGAAGCTATGTCTATGATTCTGAGGCTGCAGAGGGATAAGGCAGAGGTTCAAATGGAGGCACGGCAATTTAAGAGGTTCGCAGAGGAGAGAATGGCACATGATGAGCAAGAGACTTTGGCTTTGGAGGATTTGTTGTATAAGAGGGAAGAGACGATACAGTCGCTTACGTGTGAGTTGCATGCCTATAGACACAGGATGATGAGTTATGGACTTACAGAAGCTGAAATAGATGGAGATGGGAGTATGAATGAGAATTTAGAACGGCTATATGAGTGTCCGTCTTATGAAATTTACCCTCCTCTTGTATGCAATACAAATGAATCTCGAGCTTATCCTAATGGCAATGATGAAGCTCCTGACGTTGAGAAGTATGCATTTGGAGAAACTCCACATTCTGGCGACCAATTAAAGGATTTGGAGTACCGAATCAATCAATTGGAAAAGAGTCCGAGGGCCATTCAGCCTGATGATGAATTTGTTAGTGCAAAAATGGGCCTTGAAAAGATAATAGTCGGTCAATCTCCTAGAGGGCAAAGGCATCTTGGGAAGTTTTCCACTGACAGCCCGAAATCACCTTTTGCAATGGTTAAAGAAATGAGCAGGGCCAGATATTCCCCAAAGTTTGGCAACAGTTTTAAAAAGTCAGAATTTGCGTATATTGAGGAGAGTTCTAATTTTAGGAAGGTAGATGATGCATCTGATGTTGGAGATTACTTGAATGACAGAGTCTACACGATTGATTCTGTTCATCCGGGAACACCTAGGGAGTCACTAAATCATTCCAATGCTAGAGACCTGGAGATCCAGAAACTATATGCAAGACTTCACGCCCTCGAGGCTGATAGAGAATCGATGAGACAAACACTTCTTTCTTTTGGGACCGAGAAAGCTCAAGTGATGTTGTTGAAGGAGATAGCACAGAATTTGTGTAAAGAAGTGCCTCAGCCGAGGAGAATGCCCTTGAGAAAGCAATCAGTATTTGGGAGTTTTTCCTTCATGTCTATATTCAAGGTAATGGTGATAGCATGAACTGCTATCGTTTCTGTTTGAACCTGAAAACATGATCGTTTTAATCCATGTATGTCCATATTTTGGCTTTACACCAGCACATTTGCTACTTCTGTATTCCTGCTGCATTATCTTTTATTGCATCATTCAATAAACAGACAGCCCGTTAGCTACGTTTTGTGCCACATGAAAGGATAAGTCAGAGGTTTGTGCTCTCGATATGTCATATCCCGACCACTTTTTCTTGCTAATTTAGTGGCATCCCTTTGTTAGGTCCATTAGAGAACAAAATAAAGTCACCATAGTCAGAATTTATTTGTCCTAGTGCCGGTTGGCCATGCATTTACATAAGCAATTGCTGAGGGCCTGAGACAATGATCCTTTAAACTGATTTCACTTAATGTTGCTCCAGAAAACTGGTGAAGATACTAAAACTTTGAAAAAAGTGTCAATTTTAGATATGCCTGTTAAATTCTATAAGATTTGTATTCTGGGCAATTTTCCTCTATAGTAGGATTGAAGTCTGCCAATGTCATTTTTAACTAGATTATGTTGGCCGCTCTTGTTTAACCCCGAGAACGTTCTGTTTTCCTTTCTACTGACAATATATTTCGCCTGTTCTTTTTCAGTGGATTATTCCTATTTTTTTCTGGAGGAAAAAAGTGCGCAGATGCAGGTAATATCTAACTTTGTGACTGAGTTGTTGCTTCTTAGTTATTCGGTAATTTTTATTGCTTAAAAGTCAAGTGTCCTTGTATAGAATATCCTTCTGCTTACTGAATTGATTTTACGTCTTGATTAAGCCGCTTGATTGTTGCTAATGTAATCATGTATCTATGTTCATTGTCTGGATACATGAGAGCATGTTTAAAAAGAGGGCTTATATTTCATACTCCACCAAAATTAAGTATTCCTAACTATATCTATAGAATGCTGATGAACATGAAAATCTGAAGCCTGACATGATTCCTAGGTAGCTAGAGAAGGAAGGATAAAACATTAAAACATCAATCATATTGAACCTTCAGTTTGTTTTTCTTTTTTCTTTTAGGTACATGTTCGGTTTATCAGCAAACAATGCAGGCCTGTTATTGCTTTTAGACCGAAGTCCTCGTGTGGGACAGTGGAGATCTATCCTAGCTGCAAACATGTGAAACCTCTACAGAGAACTCTGCGTCCGTCTCTGATGCTTATGATCGTCTCTGTGGGACATGAAAAACATCAAACCCTTTCTCTTTGGATCATGTGAGGATTTTTTCTTGAATTCTTTGTTGCAGTTGGATTGGGTGTTTTTATTTGACCAAGTAGCCATCCATCAGTGTCTCCTTTATTTTTACATTAGTCGATGTAGGGATATTGTTCGTGCCAAATATATGGATATTGTTTATTTCGTGTTCACGTAGTTTTAGTGAAATTTAGTGAAGGCATTTGTTATTGTTGCTTCTCTTCTTCTGTATATATCAACATTTATGAATGAATTCTTGATTGCGAACCTTATTCATTCCCAGGTGAAGCACTTTTGATTTCTTCTACTTTGCTTTCTTGGCGCTTTATTAGGAATTTTAAGTGTTTTGAAAATCTTCCATTTTTTTCTAAGTATTAAAGTATAATTGTTAATAAAAAATAATGTTAGTTCAATATATTGAAATTGAAATTATACAATGTTAAAAAATTGTTTTCTTTGAGGTAACAATATTAAAATTTATAAAAATACTTTTCTGAAGAAACTCCATTTTGTTTGAGGTATTCAAGTAAATTGATGAGGTTATACACCCCTCAAGATTTACTTAAAACACTCGAGTTACTAAACACATCCACGGTTAAATCTAATCTATTTACCCATATAATTTCTAAGAGTTAGTCTCCTAGTGCAACTGGTGCACATACAATTCGGATCTGGGTCGACCCAGATCCGCGCACCTTTTTTTTTTTTTTTCGCTTCAGGTTATTATCTTTATGTTATATGCGTGTGACCTTTATGTTATATAAGTATGACTTTTATGTATAAATGTAATGACCTTTATATACTCTAACTTATAAAAAAAGGAAGAATTTTAGCAAAATTTGTACATAGTTTACCTTTATGTAATATTAGCTACACCTATATTCATCCTAAAAATGTGCTGAATTTTGAAATTTCCATTTTTTTTCAAAGTTATGGATCATAGAGGTCATAATATTTATACATAAAGGTCACAAGAATTGTACATAAAGGTCACAATAATACAACATAAAGGTCTCAATCCAAAGTTAAAAAACCTGAAAATCTTCATTTTTCCTAAGGTACTGAACATAAAGGTCATAACATTTATATATAAATGTCAAACTTATATAACGTAAAGGTCACATCCTTACAACATAAAGGTAACAACCTGAAGCTGGAAAAAGAAAAAAAAAAAAAACTCAGGTGCGCGAATCTGGGTCTGATCACCCTAGTTGTACCATTCCGGATCCGTGCACCTGGTGCACAACAACATTTACGAATTTCTAAACACAGCCCCACAACATTACAATTATACCCTTTATAAAATAAAATAACACTATATATATATATATATATAAAATTCTTAACACACCCCAAAAATCTTTCCCTCCCCATTTCAATTAAGAAACCTTAATTCCTTCCCCCATTTCATCATCCATACCAAAACTCAAGTTTCTATCATCCAAGTGTAGTTAAATTTCTTTTTAAACATTTTCCATAATTATGTTTAATATGTCTCAATGTGAGTGAAATTATATGAAATTTGCATTAAAAAAACATGTTTAGGTTGTCGATTTATGGGTTAAGAGATTGAAAGTTTGTTGAAAATTGCATCACATTTGAATTTGCAAACCAGAATGTGTTCGATCCTGGTTCGCCGAATACCCTTCACATTGTTCAGCAATAGGCGACCGACCGAATACTCTTCAATGCGTTCGGCGGCTGGCCGAACACTCTTTAATGTGTTCGGCTAGTACTGACTGAACGTCCTTCACAATGTTCGGTAATAGGCCGAACAGAATTTACTATGTTCGGCTACTGCCCGAACATTCTTCAATGCATTCGGCCTGTACAGGCCGAACACTTGTCGCGATTTCTGCAATTTTCAACGATTTTTATAAGAAAATAAATTAGTAATAAGAAATTTTACAACTTCCATATTTCATATCTTGTGCTATTTCTTCTTTCTGATGATTTTAACTATGTGTGGATTTTATAAAGATATTTTTGAAGGCGTTTAATGGAGTAAGAAATTTTTTGTTTGGTTGGGATGAAGAAGATAGTTTGTATATATAATATGTATTGTAATATGAGGTGTGTATGGAATGTATTATTTTTATGAAGATGATTAATAAAGGTATATTAGTCTTTATCAAAATATTTTAATTTCTAATTATTTTAATGAGGTGTGTTTAATAAGTGGTGAGATGTGTATAATCCCACCTTGTGAAATTATCATCGCAAATTTTTCTATTTATTCCACATAATCTAGTTAAACTCCTAAATTAATAAATGAGGAAATGTGCCAAACTAAACAAAAAAATTTAAGGAATTAACTTTTCTAACATTGAATATAACAAAAGTACTTTTTTACCACAAAATATAAGAAAGTTACCTTTTCTACACTATTTTGACTCAGTCATGGAGAAATCATTGAGTAATGATGGCTTGATGATATATTCAATTTATTTATACTATTATTTAACAATTGTTTTATCCAACAAATCATATAAATTGATAAAAGTAATTAAATTGATAAATGAGGTTCGATTATTAGTGTATTAAACCAAATTTAAATGAATAATCGAACCACTATGATTAATAGTGTGTTAAATCGAACCACTAGTTAATTTATATAATTTACTATGTCACTAATTAATTAATTTAATTTATTAAAACCAGTAATTAAATAAGCGAACGAGTAATAGAAAATTTAATCGAACGACTAATGAACCAATCGAACCACTAATAGAAAATTTAATGAACTAATCGAACCAGTAATTAATTTATTTAATCGAACCACTAATTAATCGAACCACTAATTAATGACTAATTTATATAATTATATATAATTAGTAATTTATATAATTTATAATGGTTCGATTAATTAGTACGAGAACCACTATAATATGTTAATCGAACCACAATAATTTATACTTAATTTAATAGAATTACTGAATATAATTTAGGTGATTCGAGTGGTTCAATTAATAGTGTAAAAAACCAATTTTTTCCAAAGTGATCGAACCACTATGTCAAATTCATAGTGGTTCGATCACTAGTATAAAAAACCAATTTTTTCCAAAGTGATCAAACCACTATGAATTTTAAATTAAATCAAAGTGGTGATCGAACCACTCATCAAAACACAATTAAAGTGGTGATCGAACCACTCATTTAAAGTGGTGATCGAACCACTCATTTAAAGTGGTGATTGAATTAAAAAATACACTTTAATTGTGCATGGCTCGAGCCACTATTATTAATCAAACAAAATAATATACAATTATTAAATGTATTACAAACTTAGTGGCTCGATCACTGTATTAAAGTTGTTTTGATGCAACCACTTTGGTTCATTTAATTAATGCAAAGTTTTAAATGCAAAGTTTTGATGAGTGGTTCGATCACCACTTTGATGAGTGGTTCGATCACCACTTTGATTTAATTTAAAATTCATAGTGGTTCGATCACTTTGGAAAAAATTGGTTTTTTACACTAGTGATCTAACCACTATGAATTTGACATAGTGGTTCGATCACTTTGGAAAAAATTGGTTTTTTACATTAGTGATCGAACCACTATGAATTTGACATAGTGGTTCGATCACTTTGGAAAAAATTGGTTTTTTATACTAGTGATCGAACCACTATGAATTTGACATAGTGGTTCGATCACTTTGGAAAAAATTGGTTTTTTACACTAGTGATCGAACCACTATTTGGAAAAAAATTGGTTTTTTACACTAGTGATCGAACCACTATGAATTTGACATAGTGGTTCGATCACTTTGGAAAATTTGGTTTTTTACACTATTAATTGAACCACTCGAACCACCTAAATTATATTCAGTAATTCTATTAAATTAAGTATAAATTATTGTGGTTCGATTAACATATTATAGTGGTTCTCGTACTAATTAATCGAACCATTATAAATTATATAAATTACTAATTATATATAATTATATAATTTAGTCATTAATTAGTGGTTCGATTAATTACTGGTTCGATTAGTTCATTAAATTTTCTATTAGTGGTTCGATTGGTTCATTAGTCGTTCGATTAAATTTTCTATTACTCGTTCGCTTATTTAATTACTGGTTTTAATAAATTAAATTAAGTAATTAGTGACATAGTAAATTATATAAATTAACTAGTGGTTCGATTTAACACACTATTAATCATAGTGGTTCGATTATTCATTTAAATTTGGTTTAATACACTAATAATCAAACCTCGTTTATCAATTTAATTACTTTTATCAATTTATATGATTTGTTGGATAAAACAATTGTTAAATATTTTGTGGTAAAAAAGTACTTTTATTATATTCAATGTTAGAAAAGTCAATTCCTTAAAAAAATTTGTGTAATTTCGGCTGGGCTCTCAAATAATACTTAAAGATTTAAACTTTACAATATATAAAGCTCCGGTTAATATCAAGAACTTATTTTAAAACATTTTTATTATCTTAATTAGCATCTCTAGTAATATAGAATTCAAACTTTTTTAATTTAACTTTTTAACGTTTTCAAGTAAAATACATTAATTTGTTAAAGATATCTTAACAAACTTGAGAGTTAAAAAAATAAACAAAATGCAGCAATTTACAAGTTTATTAATCTGTACAACAACAAAATAGTTAATGAATCGCAAACACTTGGATAATTTGAAAGTTGTAATAACAACTGGAGCGAATGGATAATTTAATTGGTTCTGTCCAAAGAAGCTACGTCCAATTCTTAGTGACAAAAATCCACCCAAACCATATCAACATTTTCCTCTTCCATTTTCTCAGGCAAAATGGGAGTGAACAAAATGGAATTCGAACAGCATTAACACTTGGATGATATGCACTTACTATGCTTCTAAGTTGATCGAAGCACGTTTAATTGCGTTTGAATTTTCACGCTACTCAATCGGTGATAGAATAGCAGTGTAAGAACTATCCCCAAACTTCAATCCTCTTAGAAAGGCATTCTGTCTTTGAAGGGAAAGAGTTGAGTTTGGAATACCAAAAGAAGATTCATTTTCTTGCAATGATTTGCCTGCCTCGAAAGGCTGGTCTGTTGCTATGTCTAGACCAACATTCAAGCCAATCGATGAGGACTCTGTAGTAAAGCTGCACATATGCGTGATGGAAAGTAAGCTATCAGCCATTGAGTTCAGAAATAAGTCAATAACACAAAAAAATATGGTGAACTTTCAGTAGTTGCATGATTGAAGGGCAGAGAGAGAGAGAGAGGGGGGGGAGGAGAGAGAGTTTAAGCAATGATGAGAAATCAGGATACCTGACATGAAAGTTGTCCCCCTTAGAGCACATAGTACTGCATATGCCAGAAATCACCCATGGTGGAAGATATGCATCTGTAAATTCAATATTATAGCACATACCACTCAAGCTTTTCGATTTAATGTCCATAAATGAGTCCTTAGGATGGGAAGACATGTAGTCAATCCTTCTCACTTGTTTGCATCTAACCTGCTCGATAAAAACAAGCGAATGTTAAGGATGAGTGAAAAATATATTGATTGAAACCGATCAAATATCCCAGCTCACTATTGATCATTGCAATTTGTTAGAATCAATTGCATCATTCCAAAGCAGTTTCAACAAATTGCTGTAATTAACATGTATTCGAATCAAATGTAGTTAATGCAGATTGCTTTCTTCATGATGCATAACTGTTAATGAGAGCTATATAAAACCCATATACGTGTGGACCTACCTCAGGAGCAGAGAGTGCAGCATTTTCAAACGGAACTGGTGAATACAGCACAGGAACATCACTACCAGTCAAAGATGTGCAAAAGGATCTGGAAGCAAATTAATAGAGAAATGTGAGATAAAATATATCAAATAGAATATTTGTATATTGAGTAATGAAAGATCCTTTTCCCTCTTTTGCCAAAACACAATTTACATAGACAACAAATGCCGGATACTGACCTATAATTTAACAGAAAATCATACAACCCATGCACATTCTTTCCAGCAAACATTAATACGGATTGAGGAGTGTTATCTACACCAGTCATTGATTCCATAGCTCGAGTCTGTCATTCAATTGAATCACAAACTTTGGGTTAGCTACATTACTACATACATATTCAGCTATCTATGTTAATAAAAAAGGTATCATCCCATTATATACTTAAAAAACGACTTAAATCAATAGAGATAATGAAGATGGCTAAAAAGGTTGATTCTCTTGATACAAATGGCCTCGCATTGGATAGCAACACAATTAGAAAGACATTTTGCAGATAACATCATCCCATGAAATTTGAAAACCATGCCACTTCTGTAGAAACATAAATAACAACATAGGATACATGGAAGTTGCTAAAGGATCCTAGAACAGAGATTGTGTTTTTCGAACCTTTCCAAGATTGTGCTTTTCGATTTGAGAAAGCTCAACTATGTCTTCTACAGTAACCTCCTCCACTTTAGAGCGGCAAAGAGGCATGGAAAAAGAAACATCCTGCAATCAAATGTAAATTCATAAGAAAACTAAATTTTATCAGGTTGACCAACAGAAGCATTAGCTAAAATGAACAGCCCCACGAAGAAATAAGTTGGTCGTCAAAGAACTGTAGACAAACTTGAGTGTGAAACATCACTGCCCACTAAAGTTTCTACAAACTTGTCTTTTATTTTATTAAGAAAAAAATAAGACTTACATGTTCTTTCAGAAGCGACCTTAAATTTCTTGTTGACTGAGACACATAGGCATAGCAAGAGCACTTCGTTTTGTTTGGACCATCTGATATGGTAAACATAACTACAAACTGCATTGTACACACTGCAGAAGTGCAAGAACAAAAAGAAAGAACAAATGAATTTGACCTTATATACCTAATAAGGTATCAAGGAAAGCAGAACCCAACAATTATGCATGACCAAAAGCATAAAAAGAACAAATGAGATACCAGTCTCTGAAAAGAATACATAACTGGCATTGTTTTCTAACATGAGCATGGTACTATTCTAGCAATAATAAAATAAAGCATATAGGACTGCCTTTAGTTGGACAAATATTCAAAGCATGCGAGCTTGATACTGCTGGTTCACAGATTTGTTAAAAAATTATATAAGCATAAATTGTTACCATAAAAAATTTTACAAACTTTCTTCCGCAGCTTGTAGTAAAGGCTTCGAAGTGACTCCTCCCATGCTTGTTGCCGTTTACTTAAGAAGTCCATTCGCCCTTGATAAATGGTAAAATTACATACAAAAGGGGGGAAGATGAGTTGTAAAATAATAAATAAAAGCCTCAGTAGCTATTGTTAGGGTATCTAAAAGCAATTACCTTCTGGCACCGAAGCCAAAGCTGATATAGCCGCTTGAGGTAGAGTGGATTGAGGGTGCACCCAAGAATGGAAAGTCCCATGATTTGCTATTAGACCACTGGAGGTAGGTTCTGAAGAGGTCATACTTTGATTTTGACAACCATCATGCAATAGTAGACCAATGTCATTTAAGGTGGAACCATTTATTAACCTATGAAACCTGTAACACCATGAAGCATATCGGATCAGCATTTAATTACCATATAGAGGTTACTATGAGCTTTAACAGATCCAAAAACAATGGTAAAATAAGTCAGAACAACATAAATTTCACTTCCCCAAGAATTTACAACATGAAGAGGATACTAACACTTGTAGAATCTATAAATATTTTGTGAACTTACCAATACAGAGAGGATGACATCAAGAGCCGCACACTTGTTTTTAGGGTCAAGTCCAGCGGAATATTGTGGCCTGGCAAGTGGATTTCTGAACAAAAGCTTTGTGGTGCATAATGTCCTGCTTTATCAATAGAGTCAGCTAGTGGAGCACTAGCAGCATGAGATTCACATGAAACCAGTCCTCTCAAAGCTTTACCCTTTAGATAAAGAAGTGCACTTAACATTTCAGACCTCAGAACACTCCTTTAGTGGTAAAGACAAAAGTAATAGCAAAAGAATACCATATCTACAGATGCGGAGTCATATAGCATTTCACCACCAACAGATAACTCCTGAACATTCTTAAAAGTATTAGTAGTGCCTTTTTCAGTTGAGAGATTACTTTGATATGAAGAGTCCTTGCCACCTTTTGAATCGACATTTTTATCAAGGCTACCAGGACATGCAGAAAACAGATAGTCTCAATTAGAAAAGCAAAGACGTTACTGAATCCATAGGACTCATCACAATAATCTGTACCATGAATTTTGCTCTTGATGCTTCGTAAGTAAGCCGGGAAGACTAGAATTCTTCAGACTACCAGCATACTTGCTGGGAATATCATCCTGAAATTTATTATAGATACGACAATGCCTTAAAAGGTGATCAGGACATGTTAAACTCTATCAGTTTCAAGTAATTTAGAAAATGGTAAGGATGTATGATATAAGCAAAACATTCACAAATTGGACCTATAAGAAAATCTAGTAACCTTAGGATTTTCCTTTCTGCGAAGCAGTCTACTGATTTTAGTGACTGGATAATGTTCATCCAACCTTGTGAATCGTGGTGCTTTTGATGAATCCGATTTCTTGGGCCCAGAAACTGCTCCATCTGCATTCCTGAAAAACACAGAATTTATTAAAGATTAAACCTAAAGTAATAAAAGAAGAGTGTGTGAAGAGTTCTACCACATGAAATTAGTTACAGATGGAGACTCATCGGAAAACTCCGTTGTATTTTTTTGCTTCAGTAGTTCTCCCTGTAAAGTAAGAAATTAGACACCTATTATGTTACAAACATATCATGCAAGTAGTTACTACAGTTCAGATATCATTCCCAAAGGTCCCACTATCTTACAACATAGACACTTTGAATTATATATTTATGTTTGCACACACTTAATATTTGGATGGAGACCCATATGCTCAATGGCTTAATGCATGCCCTAGGAATCCTTGAGGAGAGGGAGGGGAGCAATCCAAGAAGAGAAGGATTGTGTAGTATAAATACATGTTGATCCCTACCCTCGGTAGCTTACAAGTTTACATCATATCTTGAGCATATAACGTGCCTAAATAATTTCTCACTTATCCTTATGCAGCACAGCCACAGTAACTTGTGATGGGTATATATATGCAAGGCCTTCTTTTTTATATTTGAAATGAGGTATATATAAACTGCTAGGTGCTAATAATTAATAATCAAGCCATATTTTGTTCTTTTCAATATGAAGCAATACTGCCTAAAAACATGCTCCCTCACTATATATGATCTGCCTTTCAATTTTTCAGTATCAGTGACAGAATGTGAGTTCTATCAAAAAATGAGAAAACATAGCCATCAGTCTATTAGATTAGTAAAGCCAAAAAGCAGACACTTATGTATATGTAATAGAACAACATAGAAGCTAAATGCATTTCACTCTTATTCAATTATTGACAAGATTTGAAAGAAAACAACATATTCAACTCCATTGCAACCATCACCACATTTTATAAGATGATTTTATCTCACATCAGCCTATAAGGCCATAACTAGCAACTAATGGATTGCTCTCTTCTCAGAGAATTAAACTGAAAATAATCATATTCCACTCATTCAACTAACAAACAACAAAACCCAGATAAAATTTCACTCATTTCAGCATAACTGAATCTAAGCAATCTATATTCCACCCGTTCAACTAGAAAACAACAAGACCCAGATAAAATCCTCACTAATTCAGCACTGAACTGGTTCTATTAATCTCTATTCCACTCGATTATCCATCGAAATGACTGGCTACATCCGGATAATACAACTTAACAGGCAACACTGTACCATCACTGCCATATAAACATATAATTGAAAACAAAAGGCATCTAAACATCAACGCTACAAGATCAGCCTCGAAACGTTACCCTCAACTCCGACGGAGTTTTCCGTTTCTTATTCGCAGCGGTAATCTCCGAACCTCCTCCTCCAGCAGCCACACCGCCGAAATGAAGACCGTTAGACATCGGCAATTGCCCGGCTCTAGCAACATTAGTCATCGCGTTACTGCTGCAAAAAAACCCAACAAAATATCAACTTTGCAATAATAGCTCAAATTTGGAGAAAAATCACAAAAAATCAATCAATAAAATATCTAACCTAGATGATTGAATACCGAAAACGAAGACCTAAGGCAAATCGACGCAAGCTACTTCTCCCCCATACAGATTTCTCTGGATTATTCCAAGAAACTTAGCGATGGAGATGGGGCTTGGAGTGGGAAGCAAAAAGAGGCGGGATTTAGGAGATTTCGCTGAATTAAATAAACGTAAAGAGAAACATTTGGTTTTGGATTTCATTTGAATTATTTGTGTTCCCTCTTTTGTCAATAACCTCCGTCACCGTTATTGTGCCGTTAACTTTATCAAAGGCCAAGTTCAGTGGCCCAGCCCATTTTGAAATAATGGCCGGGTCTATTCTATTTATGGGCCACCTAAACTGAGCCCAACTCATTCCATTATGCGGACCGGGCCCAAATACCCATGCATGCATTGCATGAAGCAATTAGCAATGTACATGGTTGGTTATGGCGATTGCTTCACCACCTCGATTTCTGGGTAAGCTACTCATGTAGAATTCTATGTATTGATCCAATGGCGATCTGCTCCGAGTTGACTCATTCACTGCGCTCATATCACAATTGATGAAAGCGCACGTGAAATTTCTCCTCCTGTGCTTCAATTTTGATTGGGCTGCGCAGTGAATCCACTTATTGTAGTGGATTCGTGGATTTAGCATTTTACGTTGATTTGCTCCGGGAATTGAGGAATTTAGGGTTTCAGTGAAGGGAGTTTGGGGCTACATTGAGGTGAATGGGATGATGAAATGGTGAAATTGAAGGGAATTAGGGAATTGATTGGATCAGATAGCGTGTAATGGGGAATAATTGTGCAGGCCCTAAGTTGGGGAAGACTGGCTTCTTCCAATCGGTGACCGCCGCCGTGTGGAAACCCCGGCAGCCGGTGACTCTCCCAGCCCCAAATCAAGAGCAGGAATCCAACGACACCAATCAGAACACTGAGAGCTCTGTGAATTCAGATAGTAAAGGCGGCGATGTTCAAAGCACCGCCCCAACGCAGATCAAAATCTCCGTTGACGAGGCCAGAACCGCCGATCCTCCTCCGAAGCCGGTGGTTGAGGAGGTGAAAGCAGAAAGCACCGCTAATGCTAACAATTCAGATGATAATAAGCCGGTGGAAGAGGCGAAGGAGAACAGGCCTAATCAGATGAAGAGAGTGCCAAGTGCAGGGCTGCAAGTTGAGTCAGTTTTGCAGAGAAAAACAGATAATATGAAGGATAGGTATACTCTGGGGAGGAAGCTAGGACAAGGGCAGTTTGGGACGACATTCTTGTGCGTGGAGAAGGGAACTAACAAGGAGTTTGCTTGCAAAACAATTGCGAAGAGGAAGTTGATAACCGAGGAGGACGTGGAGGATGTTAGGAGAGAGATTCAGATAATGCACCACCTTGCTGGGCACCCCAATGTGATATCCATTGTTGGGGCTTATGAGGATGCTGTTGCGGTGCACGTTGTGATGGAGCTTTGTGCGGGTGGGGAGCTTTTCGATAGGATCATACAGAGGGGACATTACACTGAGAAAAAGGCTGCAGAGCTTGCTAGGATAATTGTAGGTGTTTTAGAAGCTTGTCATTCACTGGGAGTTATGCATAGAGACTTGAAACCGGAGAATTTCCTTTTTGTGAATCAACAAGAGGAGGCGCCTCTCAAGACTATCGATTTTGGGCTCTCCATTTTCTTCAGGCCAGGTGAGTATCTGTGGATTTTGGGTTAGTTTTCATGTGGTTATTTGTCCAGATATGGCATTTGTGGATTCTTATGCCCCTTTGATATTCACTTCCAAATTTTTGAGTTAATAATGGAGGGTGTTTCAATTAAAACAAAAGCAATTGTGGTTGCTTGTTGATTTCCATGGCTGATCCGTTGGATTTCTTGGAATTCTGATTGTGAAGAACTGAATGTGAGAAATAGGCAGAGTTTGATCATACTAAAAAAGCAGGCACGAACGGAGCTTTAACAGTCTTCTGTATTACTGCATTTAGAATACTCTTGTGTTCACTTTTTTGTAACTTTTGACTCGTCCTAATCTGTACCGCATCAATCTAAATGCAAAAGTTCAAATTTCTACATAACTATATATGGGGTAGGTGTCTTAATTGAGCTTCCATTCAGAAAGTTCTGGTGTTTTCGACATCTCAGGTGAAATATTCACCGATGTAGTTGGAAGCCCTTATTACGTTGCTCCAGAGGTACTTAGGAAGCATTATGACCAAGAATGTGATGTATGGAGTGCTGGAGTTATAGTTTACATATTGCTATGTGGAGTTCCTCCATTTTGGGATGGTGAGCATTTATTCTTTATCACTTTTTTCCTTACTCATTGTGCTTTTACTTCTTGTAATCTCATCTGTAACATGCCCATGTATACTCTCATCAGAAACGGAACAAGGGATATTCGAGCAGGTTCTAAAAGGGGAACTAGACTTCGTGTCTGAACCATGGCCAAGTATATCTGATAGTGCAAAAGATCTTGTCAGAAGAATGCTCACACGAGACCCCAAAAAACGGCTCACAGCTCACCAAGTTCTTTGTCTGTAATATCTCACTACTCACATTTTAAACCTATGAAATGTCATGTAAACATAGAATATGTCTATTTCAGGCCATCCATGGGTGCAAGTTGGCGGCAGCGCTCCTGATAAGCCTCTCGATTCTGCTGTTCTATCTCGTTTGAAGCAATTCTCTGCAATGAACAAACTCAAGAAGATTGCAATCAGAGTAATCTCACTCCTCTCTCTCAACAGCCAATACCCGCTTTAAAAATGGTTGAACGGGTCATTATTTCACATTTAATTCCAAGACTAGTTGAGCTTCAACATAACAGTTGTCTTGCAGTCTATATACACGACAGAACTAAATATTTTCTTATCTGTAGGTCATTGCAGAAAGCCTATCAGAGGAGGAAATTGCAGGGCTCAAAGAAATGTTCAAAATGATAGATGTTGATAGTAGTGGCTATATAACCCTCGAAGAAATGAAGAAATCCTTCGAAAGAGTTGGTGCCAATCTCAAAGAATCAGAAATCGAGAGCCTAATGCAAGCCGTAAGTTGTCAATATATGATCAATCAGTTTATTGGAAATCAAAACCAGAAAGCCAGTTTGAGCTGATATCTATATGGATTTGGATTGATCAGCCATAAAGCGTGCTTCGTTTCTTGTTTCATGTCAATGTAGGCCGATTTTGACAACAGTGGAACCATAGACTACAGAGAATTCGTAGCAGCAATGCTGCACCTGAACAAAGTCCAGAGAGAAGATCATTTGTATGCAGCCTTTTCGTATTTTGACAAAGATGGCAGTGGCTACATCACAAGGGACGAGCTTCAACAGGCTTGCGAGCAATTCGGTTTAGGAGATGTACATCTTGATGAAATCATACGTGAAGTTGATAAGGACAATGTACGTTCGTTCTGTTCCTTCTTTCAACAGCTCGTTCGTTCAAGTTTATGTACAATACAACCCAAAAAAATCTTACAAGTTAATTTCTTGTTTGTTTCAGGATGGCTTGATAGATTATAGTGAATTTGTGGCGATGATGCAAGATACTGATTTTGGCAGCAAGGCGTTGCAGAAGAGTATAAGCAAAGGTAGCTCTTAGATTTGTTAATTGTCAATCTCTATAAACATCATTTTTTTTATGTTCATTTCTGTAAATCTATGTATCAATGCAAGATCAATGAGATGTTCTACTTTCATGAATTCTTACAAAATGATCAAATTGTTTTCGTTTGTTATCTTTGATTAAGTCTTAGAAGCATGGCTAGTTTCTTGTTTGTTTTCAAGATTGCGTGATATTTTTATGTTTATTACACAGATTTCACAAAATTATGCAGTTTTTTTTAATTTATGTGCAAGACAATGACAACTGACAGGTGGATCGTTGTACTTCTTACATATCACTGGGCAGATATGGGTTTGAAAAAATACAGAACTTGGATTATATTTTTATTCAAATATTCACTGATAACTTCATATCCAATGAACACATTACAACGTAAAAGCTAACACGTGACGCACTTTGGAATATGCGCATGTTCTTTGCCTAACAAGATAATAATATAATGGAAAAAACTTTTATGAGTCAGGTGCAGATCTATGCACCTGACCTGACCCGACCCGTTCATGCGTTCAAAATACGTCTTCCATGCACCTGCACGTGTTTTCATGCGCTGAAAATTTGTGCTGAAGTTTATCCAAAATTCGCTCAAATAGACCAACCTTTGTGTATGGTTAAACCAATCTTTGTGTATAGTTAGACCAACCATGTATAGGTAGGTCTAACTATATATAAAGGTATGTCTAACATATATAAAGGTATGCTTAACTATATATAAAGGTATGTCTAACATATACAAAGGTATATTTAAGTATACATAAAGGTATATCTAACACAACGTAAATGTATGTCTAACATAACATAGTGGTATATGCCAAAATTCAAAAATCAAGCCAAAAAAAGACAAGGTATGGAATCTGGGCAGAACTGGTATGTTTAACATAGCTTAAAGGTATGTCTAACATAACGTAAAGGTATGTCTAACATATACTATTGGTATGTGATTTTTTTCACAAATCATGAGCGAAAAAAAAAAAAAATAGTGCGGTCTCCCCTGACCCGGATCAAACCCGGGTGCATAGAGACTTACTCTAATATAAATAGGGAGAATTTCCAAAATATCAATTTTCATAAGTCAAGAAACTTATCTACCCATTTTTTTAAAAAATAATTTTTTTACCCAATTTTTAAAGTGAAATCTCCATAATACTCTTAATTTTAGTTATATTTACATAAGAAAAGAATCCAGGAGACTCTACTCGTGTCTAGAAACTCTACCCGCGTCCAGGAAACTCGACTTGTGTCCAGAAACTCTACTCGCGTCTACCTTTCAGATAAGGTGAACATGTCGTGAACACGAAATATAATATCGTGTTCACGATATGCAGAAAGGTTCAACATGTTGTGAACACAAAAAAATAATAACATTTATGCATATCGTGAACACGATATGCAAAACTGTTCACATATCGTGAACACAGAAAATAATATCGTGTTCACGATATGCAGAACTGTTCACATATCGTGAACACGGAAAATAATATCGTGTTCACGATATGATATGTGAACACGGAAAATAATATCGTATTCATGATATGCAGAAAGGTTCAACATATCATGAACACGAAATATAATATTGTGTTCACGATATGCTGATATTGTGTTCACAATATGCTGATATGATATCAAAGGTATTTCCACTTTATGTAAATATAAACTTAAGTTGAGGAGATTATTGATATTTCGGCCAAAAAATGGGTAAAAAAATACATTTAAAAAAAAAAGGGTAAATAAGTTTCTTGACATACAAAAATTGGTAAACGGAGGTATTTCCACATATAAATATCCCTTCAAATATAATTAGATTAATTACAAATTTTAAATATATATACACATATATAAGAATTATGAATCGATTTCAATTTCAAAAATATTTTGAAGATAAATAATAGTAGTCACGCTTAATTAAAAATAAATACCACACTTAATTGAAAACAGGAATCGTCATATTAATAAATGGGTAATTCTATACACACCCCATCAATACTAAGAGCAGCCCCAGCACTGCGCTGGGGCAGCGTGGGGCGCCACATTTTCTCCTCCAGCACGGCGCCATCCAAGTCTCTACTTTACTCACATGCACAGTGTGGTGCCACAAGTAGCACCACACTGTGCTAGCGCTATCTTTTTTTTTTTTTTTTTAAAATTTATTTATTATATATTATGGAGTTAATTTTATAATATTTGAGATAATATAATTGTATTTTTGTCAACACAAATTGTGATATAAAATTATAATTGAAATGATAATTTGAACAATACGAATGGTAATTTGAAAAACACGAATACAAGAAAAATTGAATAACACGGATGGTCATTTGAACAATACGAATGGTAATTTGAAAATTTGAAATGATCGTGAGTGATCGTTTCTCAACATGGATAGTGAAAATTAGAGAAACGAGAAGCAATTACATAAAATTACTAATAATAAATTAAAATGCAAAAAATATGATTAAATAAATTCATAATTAAAAATATAATGAAATATTCCTTTTTAGTGTAAAAAGTAGTGCAGAGTGCTGGAGATGAAAATACTGTTTCTGCACTACTTTAGTGCAAAATCTGCATTAAAGTAGTGCTAGTGCTGGAGATGCTCTAAACACACCCCATCCATACACACATTCTTAAAATAATAAAAAAAAAAGAATGTGTGTATAGTTGAGGTGTGTTTAGTATTTGATGGGATGTGTATAGAATTACCCATAATAATAAATAGATGAGTGGATCGAAAACAAAATCGGACGGTGGCAAATAGAACTGTCACAAAAGGAGAAAACTATTTTATTACCAAAAAATCGAAAACTGTAATATCCAGAAATATCGATTCTTCCATGCCACCATCTCTCACTCTGCAATTTCTACGCTACCATATTCCTTTCTCTTCATTTTCCCTACTCACTCGCTGTTCCTCTACCACCACCAACGCCGCCGCCGCTGTTTCTCAGGTAAACTGAATTTACTGTACATTACTATTTATGTTGGAGAAGTGTATGTGTTCATCCAATATCGAATCTGTAGATCGTGGTAGCAGCATGATTTATCGGTTTCTCCTGTAATAAAGTGGAATTGTAGTGGATTTGCTTTAAGAACCCGGAATCGGATGCGCAGAGTGGTAGGATTATCAATTTTGTCTTGTGTTTTGTTTTAGATGACTGAGCCTCTATATTGCTATTAAATTGTATCCGAGTTTCGCGTGGTGTTCGTTTTGTAAGATTTTGTGCATTTACTATCTGATGTTTGGGAATTTGTGAATTTTAATGACGAATAGTTGTGTGTTCGATTGTTAATTGAATTATTTTGCTTAATGAGAAATATCTTGCCTATGTGCGGCATGACTGAAATGATTCTCTGGTGCCCAGTGTATAATATCTTGCCTATGTATAATATTTGTGTGAGAGTGTATAAACATGATGAGAATTTTTAATATCAGCTTTTTGGCCCAAAAAACTGAAACAATTTTTGAGCGATCATGATTGATTAATGTCTCTGGTAGTGCTGGAGATAGAATATGGAGTATCATCCTCGCACTTGGTACCAGTTATCTGATATTGACAGTAATTTTGTGCTGCCCTTGTTTTATGATTTAAAAGACTTGCTTAGGGTGATTGTTAACTTCATCAAATGACCAGCTAAGCACTGAACTCTTGTGCACTGTAAAAATCTACCTTCATGATATCTGATCTGTTTGCAGAGTGAATCTAGCCTTAGAAAAACCATGGATCGTCTAGCTGGAAATGCTCGCCTCATGATTGTCTCAGATCTTGATCATACAATGGTGAGTTGTGCCTATTCTTATCATTCTGTTTGTAGGGGATTGTATTAATAAGAGACAATATGCTGCAGGTTGATCATCATGATCCTGAGAACCTCTCCTTGCTTAGATTCAATGCCTTGTGGGAAGCAAATTATCGAAGCAACTCTTTGTTAGTTTTCTCAACCGGGAGGTCATTAACACTATACAAGGAATTAAGGAAAGAGAAGCCCATGCTAACCCCTGATATCACGATAATGTCCGTGGGCACCGAAATTACATATGGTAACTCTATGGTACCTGATGATGGTTGGGTTGAAATTTTAAATCAGAAATGGGACCGGAACATAGTATGTGAAGAGACGTGCAAGTTTACTGAACTTACTCTTCAGGTATGGCTTAGAAATAGCACAAGGCTCGGATAAACTCTTGATAGACAACCACTCAATTTCCATGCATCATTCTTGGCACATATGGGGAGGTATTCTTGTGGGCAATAAAATATAACTGGTTTATCCATGAGGTGCTTATCCTGTGACGATCTTTGGCATTCATGCAGTCTGAGACAGAGCAACGGCCACACAAAGTAAGCTTTTATGTCCAAAAAGACAAGGCCCAAGATGTTATAAAATCACTTTCAACTAGCTTGAAAGAACGCGGGGTATGTTGAATCTTTCCCTTTGCACTGCCACTGTGCCAAAACTTGCATATATGAATAATCTAGCCATTTTCTGCTAGTGGGCTTAACAATTTTATTCAGACATTCTTTCAGGTCTCATGACTCATTAGCCTTTCAATTTTGATGTTTCAGCTGGATGTCAAAATTATATACAGTGGAGGAATGGACTTGGACATTTTACCCCAAGGTGCTGGCAAAGGGCAAGCACTTGCCTACTTGCACCAAAAATTCAAGGCTGAGGGTAAATTACCAACAAACACACTTGTCTGTGGTGACTCTGGAAATGATGCTGAACTGTTTACAATCCCAGATGTACATGGTGTCATGGTTAGAGTTTTACCTAACTACATGCAACAATTCTTTTCAGTCCTGTAGAGTACTTTCTGAATAATCTTTTGAGTTTACAGGTCAGTAATGCCCAGGAGGAATTATTGCACTGGCATGCTGAAAATGCAAAAGATAATCCTAAAATAATTCATGCAACAGAGAGATGTGCAGCAGGTATTATACAAGCTATTGGTCACTTTAACCTGGGTCCTAGCATATCTCTCAGAGATGTTATGGATTTATCCGACTCAAAGATGGAGAACTTCGATCCTGCTTATGAAGTTGTGAAATTGTACATGTTTTATGAGAGGTGGAGACGTGCTGAAGTTGATAATTCTGAGGTTTATTTGGCAAGTCTGAAAGCAGTTTGTGTAAGTTGACTTGATTTTCAATATTCAGCTTTTAGTTAAAGTGCAGACTCATGCATGGTTTGACATATATTTTAATTCTGCTTCAATTTGTAGGAGTATACAAATGAATCATTTTCATTTACCTTTTATGCTGTACAAAATTGGAGCCATTGTTACTTTAGCTCTATATTTTAAAACTGATTTGAGTCACAATAACATACATCCTGCTCATTAATTTTCTTTAACATATCTCTTGCAGGACATATCAGGAACTTTTGTTCATCCTTTTGGAACTGAAAAGCATCTTCATGACTGTATAAACTCTATGAGAACATGTTACGGTGACAAAAAGAGTAAGCAATTTCGTGTTTGGGTCGATCAGGTTTTACCTGCACAGGTTGGTTCAGACTCTTGGCTTGTGAAATTCAAGAAATGGGAGCAATCAGGTGAGCCCTTATTTCTGTTTTGGCTATAGACAAGGCGTACTAAGTTAACTTGAACTGAGATTTTTAGGTATTTATTCAATATTTTCAATCTAACAGCTATGCCATCTGTTGCAGGTGAAGAGAGGCAGTGTTGCTTGACCACTGCTTTATTAAGTTCAAAGGTAAGTTCATAACCTCTCCTCTCGATCTTTCTTACATCCATCGCGTTCGTAATAATATCTTCCGTGATTTATCCTCAGGGTGTGAGTGTTGCAGAAGGGCTGACCTGGGTTCATGTCCATCAGACATGGTTGAATGAAGCAAGGCCAAACAGTGACACAACCTGGTTTTTCTAGATCTTCTCTCTCTTAATTCTCATCTCTTTTACTTTAAATAAATGCAAAAAACTACTAAAATAGTATATGTTGTTGTTTCTCTCATTACTCATGGTTTATATATTCCATCCAACTATATGAAGATGGATTCCAGTTACCTCTTTAAGTTTCTATGTTTTTAATTGTTCATATGTATCACATTATTGATGATTACATCTGCCTCATTTACTATAACTCAGTTCCAAAAGCCCACGTTTACTTTGGAGGTCGGGTTTGTTTGGATTGATAAAAAAAGTTGGATTGCACTGTTCATGGACGACAACAAATGTGTAATTTGAGTGTTTTGTATGTAGGTTTATTTGTGGGTTTAATTAAATTTTTGTTTGGGTTTGCTGATTGTAAGTTCGTTAAAATAGTTTGTTTTCTAACACTTTTGTTTGGTATATTGGGTTAATGTGGATTATTAAATGAATGAAAAATGACAATTTGCCCCCAACCATATTATTATATGTTGCAATTTTAAATTCTTTTAAAATGGATATGTATCTGGTCAAAATTTCATCAAGGAATAAACCTTTTTCTTCCCCAAATTCTACACGTCTCCAACCTCAATTTTTCCCCTTAATTACATGACTTGATTTCCATGTCAATTAACTTTGCCTTTCGCGCCGACTCAGGAAACTGGTTTTCTTCAAGAATCTGTTGGTTTTGACTCTGAAGCTTCTTAATCTGGAGAAGCAGCTCTTGCTCCTTTTCTTTGTATGCATCTTCTGCAGCTTCCTTTGCTCCAAAATATATTTTCTGCAAGCTTTGAGAATTCAATTGGCTTTTTTCAAGGATGGATATAGTATGACTTCTAAACACACATCAAAAGAACACATCCCTGAACATATATCTGCATCTGACTACTTTAAAAAATTCAAAGCTTCAATCAGATCAACCAATTCTTATCAAGCCACTCATCAAAAGAACTCACATATATAACATGCAGATGAGTTTAATCTAATTATACCCAATCAGTTCTGTTCTCAAAAGGAAACTCGCCAAAAGCAAAAAACACAAGTGCTTGACCTAAGTGAAGCATACCATTCTAAATACATACATTATTCTGAATTATCCATGAAATTGAACACTTTATCAATACTCAAGTTTTCATCAAATTACTCCATTTAAATTGAACAATACATCAATACTCAAGTTTTCATCAAATTACTCCATTCAAATTGAATACAACATACATTATTCAATATACTCCATCAAAATTGAATACAACATCAACACACAGATACTCGTCAAATTGCTCCTTTAACACAACATACATTTTTCAATATATTCCGTTAAAACTGAAACAACAATACTCCAAATTTCGTCAAACTACTCCATTAAAATTGAACACATGATCAATTATTCATACACTCCATTTGAGTCACGCTACATCAATACTCAAAAATTCTTCAAACAAAATTGAGCACAACGTGAATTATTCAGTACACTCCATCAAAATTACCGTACATCTAAACTTCCTGCAACAAAAACAGAAAACATGGCAACTAAATTCTGCAAACTAATTTACCTGCACATAATCCCAAATGAAATTTCTAAAACCAAATTCACATTAAGCTCCAACACAAGTTAAATATTCAACCAAATCACCCAAAAAAAAAAAACCCTCGACATAAAAAACTAATAATTGAAAACTCTATGATCTAAAAACAGGAACAAGAATCAACTGGTGATAAAGAAAGATCTCACAAATCCATTTTTAAAAAAATATAATTGAAGAAAGATCCAATATTTTCTGCAAACAATTATCCCAACCTACATTTGTACCCTTGGGAGGGGAGAGGTTAACACTGGCACTCACTTCAAAAATCGGAGTTCCATGGATGTTCAAGATTTGGCTGCCTAACAAGAAATTTCAAAAATTCGAATTGGAGTTCCATCGATTCTATTTGGTTGTGGGCCTGACGTGTACCTGAAATAGATGGAGGATTTGACTTCAAGATGGAGGCGCCGCTGTCCGAGCTTCTCAGTCGCCGGGCCGCCGCAAAACGGTGCTAGTACGACGAAGACTGCCGCTGCCTGAATTTCGATCGACGAAAGGGGGGAGAGGGGTAAGGTTTGGGCAAGTGAATTTGTATATATGTAATGGCATCTTTGTTATTTTTTCAAACTACAAGAACATAAACGTAATTGTAGCATGAACAGTGAGGGTAGATCTGTAATTACACTATTATTACTGTTTTGTTTGAGTCTAACCCCCCACATTTTGGGTTATTGGGAATACGGGAGCCCAATCACTCTTTAATAGCCCAAACCGGACTTTTTTAATCGGGCTGCAAATCCATAAAAAATTGTTATACGGATTTATAATCTCTAACCAGCCTAAACCAAAAGTAATACCGGAAAAGATACAAAAGTGCACAATTGTGTGTGGTTGTGATGATCGGTTGTTATGTGAGGAGCAGAGATGAATATTGTTATTACAGAGTTTGGGTTGTGGATGCTATGAAATACATATCCTAAACCACTCAATATGTACACATTTCCCTATTTATTAATTGATTTCAGTGAAATGATATTTTAGGAAATAATGATTTCAAGATATAAAATTCACTTTTGAAAATCGAGACATTTAAGAAAGAAAATCAAGACATTCAATGAGTTTATAGCTCAAATGTTATTCCAACTTTTATAAAGGTGTCAATTGCGTGATAATTAGTGTTCGAATCGAGATCAGACGAGTTTTTCTAGTTTTTTTTGTTTTCTCACTTCTACTCTTCATAACTCATTAAATAAAAATAGTAACATGTTATTTTTCTTCTTTTTCTTGGAAAAATAAAAAAGTCACATGGTCTTGCAACTTTACTTGAAGATGCAGCTACTGTTTATGCCTTCACTTAAAATCTAAGTCTTCCTTTTTTCCTTTGAAATTAATATTATATCTACGAATTAATGAGAGAGAAATGATTAAATCAATACAAAATTGGACTATATTATAAAGAAAAAATAAATTACAAGATATAATTATTTAAAAAATTAATAACTATTTCCCCCAAAAAAATAAAGAAATTATATAATCTAAAAAAACCGCCCCTTATCTAATTGGTATCCAATTCAAATTTCAAAAATTCCAACTTTATTTTGCTTTTCCCATTTTGCTCAACTTTTTCTACTCTCTTAAAATTAAACCTCCCCCACTTCGTATAAAAAGGGGAACTGTTCAGATCTGGAAAATTGGATCTCACTCCTCAATCTTCAGTCTCAGCTAAAATCAGTGCCGAAAATCCCATTTTAATTCTCATCAATCAGAAATGGCGCTCAGGCTGCTGTACGGACTCGTGTTCCTCTCCTTCTCCACCGCCTGCTTCCTCGGCCTCCACCTCATTCTGCAGCCGGTTTTCTATTACACCTCTTGAAACGCCGCCGCGCCGCGGCGCTTGGCGGCGGATGAGAGCGAAATGGACGGGTGAGTTGAGTTAGGTTTTAGATTACATACTTATGTGTACAAAATATGTAGTGGTTTTTTTACCGCCATGGATTTGCGTTTGCTGTTGTTTCTGGCAATAGATTAGCCGATCGAGTCTCTGTTAGGGTGTGATATTAGTTATGAGTCTACAATCGATGGATTTGCGTTTTCCTTGATAATTGTTCTTCGAGCATTTGGAATTTTTGTACTGATTTGCTTGGGGAACAAACTAGGCATCACCGCTTTTTGTTCATGGTTAATTCCTGATCTCAGGTCTTTGACTCTTTGGCTTATTTTCTCGCGAAAAAAAAAAACGCATTATGTTTTTCGGATTGCAATTCAACCAAATATTTTGGAAATTGCAAAATTTAATTCGATTTTAAATTTGTATTGCAAATTGAAACACAGTATTCTTTGATCCAATTGACTTCATCTGCTGTAACCGGTCAATTGCACACGTTGTTTGTATCATGCTGGACGCTTTAGAGCCATGCTTTGCACTTCACATAGATTAATATAATGCCATCACCACCGCCCATTTCACATCAAAAAGTAACTTTCATATGTGATCGTTTTAAGCACTATTTATTGGGAGACCGATCAATGTATAATTCTCGTATAAATTTATGAAAATGAATATGAATTAATGGGTAAAGATGATCGGTCTAAAAATATATATATATATATATATATATTTGTGAGTTTGTGTAAGCTTAAGTTTCTATGTAATATTAATCAAAGTTTGTAAAAGGTAAGCGAGAATTGCACGTTCTTGATTATTACTCTTTTCAGTCTCATTTATTTGTCTTTTCAAAAGTTTGGTCACATGATAAAGAAAAGAACATAACATAAATACTGAATAAAATGACATAAACAATGTGAATTCTCTTCGCTCACTCCTAATTTAGCATAATCATTTTGATTCTTGATCTACCCCTTAATTATATTTAAACAAGCCCAATAAAAAAGAGCTTTTGAAAAATCCAAATCCAAAAAATAATGGCAAAAACTTATAGGCACATAGAGGCATAGATCTATGTGTTATATACATGTTTTTCAGGTGTTATATATATATACTCTATAGATGTTATATTTCTTGGTGTTATAAATATATTCTACAGGTATTATATGTATATAAGAATATACATGTGATACCTGAAGAGTATATATTTAACACCATATAATGATTAATTTAGGGGTACCATACCCCTGAGGCACACAAGTTTCACTCAAAAGTAATATAGAATCAAAACTTTTGGAAAGAAAATAAAAATTGTTGGGCCAGAAATGACACTTATACGAAGTTAGTTGGAATCGTCAAGCAACATACATAGGATCATCCCAAAACTTTGGAAATTGAATCTTTCTATATTACACTATGTCTTTATTCCGAAACTTCTATTATATTTTGTGTTATATCTTATATTTCATGATATCTAATGCACAACACAAGTTTTAATAATGTTAATAAATACATGTAACATGTGATAACCATTTTGAAATAGAAGACGTAATATCAAATGTAATAGATACTTCGATACTTTGGTATACTCAACGTTCCGTATGAGAATCTTCTGTCTCTTCAATTATTGATAAGAAATACCATTTATTTGATCTAAATAGTTAGCTAGAGACGTTCCTTAGACTCAATCTAGCATGGGTATTCATTTCTTCTTTCTTAAATAAATAGGTGGTCACACTTATCAAAGTTGGTAGTTCCAAAAGAAGTGTCACACGATTACATGTCAAAATTTTGTGATTAAATTTATCTGATGAGTTTAAAATTTATGTTGCAATCATAAATTAGGACAAAGTTTGTCATTATGCCAAACTTCAACTAAAAAGAAAAACGAAACTTTGAAGCTCAAATTAACCTTCTTTCTATATTGAAACAAAAAAGGTTTATTACATAGTAGTTGTGGAGAGAATAATTACATCTCATAGACGTCGTTATGTTTGTGAATGCGTGGGACACGTGGCAAGAAAAACAGTACTAACATTCGTGTAAGCAAGGTTGATTTTGATATCATGATTTATATTTATTGAACAAGTTAAAATTTATGTTGTTATCATCATTAAAAAAAATTAAATGATGTATTATCATGTAATATAGCATATACAGGTTCTTATAATCAATGTAATGCAAAATTCTCAAATTTACCTAACGATATTATAAAATGGTGATTATTATACCCATGATCAAACAAGCTAATTAGATACATAGTTCTAAGAGTGAGATAAAGTATAGATGAAAATAAAAAAGAAAATATTACTGTACAATAAATGAAGAGAAAAGGAAATATTGAAGGCAAATGCTGCTGTGCACCAGGTGCACGGATCTGGATCGGTGCAACTGGGGCGACCCGATTCGGATCCGCACACCTGGGTTTTTTTTTTTTCGCTTCAGGCTGTTACCTTTATGTTGTTAGGATGTGACCTTTACGTTATATAAGTGTGACCTTTATATATAAATGTTATAACCTTTATGTTCAATAACTTAGGAAAAAATGAAGATTTTCAGGTTTTTTCGCTTCAGATTGAGACATTTATGTTGTATTGTTGTGACCTTTATGTACAATTCTTGTGACCTTTACATACAAATATTATGACCTTATGATCCATAACTTCGAAAAAAATTAAAATTTTCAAAATTCAGCGCATTTTTAGGATGAATATAGATGCAGCTAATATTGCATAAAGGTAAATATGTACAAATTTTGCTAAATTTATTCCCTTTTTTTTTTCTAAGTTAGAGTATATAAAGGTCATTACATTTGTACATAAAGGTCACACTTATATAACATAAATGTCACACGCATATAACATAACATAAAGGTAACAATCAAAAGTGAAAAAATAAAATTAAAAAAAAAATGCGTGGATCCGAGTTGACCTGGACCCGACCCGAATTGTATGTACACCAATTGCAGAGAATACTAACTCAATATTGATTAGTGTGAACTTAGAATTCAGAAACACGGGAAGAGAATGGTTGGTTTGAGTTCATATCTTGAAGTCAATCCCGACATTGTATTCATGGCATTGTTTTCTTAACACAATTAATTAAAATGACCAAGTGTGTGTGTATATATATAAATAAAACAAAGAAGTCTTTATTTAATCACTACTTTCTTCCCATCACATTGAAATATTCGTCAATTGAAACTTCCTAGCTAGGTGTCCTCATCATTCTTCACACCAATCCTTTCTTGAGAGAGAGAGAGAGAGAGAGAGAGAGAGAGAGAGAGAATGGAGGAATCATTAAAAAGGGGTTTCATGGCAGTTTTTGCAGTATCTGGAAGTGTGGTTTTTCTTGCAATGCAAGTTCACAAACGACTTCTCTCTGATTTCATCAACAAAATCGAATTTGAGATCAAAACGTCAACAGGTTTGTTTCACTTCATGACTAATTTATCATTCTAATTTTATTTATTCATATATTTTTGGCAATTTAAATTGTTTCTAAGTAGATAGTTTTTGCATGAATTCAGTGGATCACGAGGTCAAGAAGAAGGTGAGGTTTGCCGATGACGTGGCAGAATCGACGGTGAAGAAAGCGTGTGAGGACAATCATCATCCGTCCACGCCTTGTCGGAATATTAATAATGACGAAAGTTTTGAGGCTATCCCCCAAAATTGGCAAGTTTTGTACAGAGGGATTTTACAACGTAGGAGGGTATAACTGACTTTTTATTCTCCGGCGGCTGTAGTGGTGGCGCCGTCGCCGCCGACTAAACAATCTCCATGCAAACATGTAGTAGTCAATAGAGTTTATGCGAAAGTTGTAATTAGTGGTTGTACTTGAATCTTGATTAAGGTTAATGTTTCTTATGTAATATAAAGGTTTTTTCTTTTAAAAAAAGAGAAACTTATTCTGAGTTAGTTACCATTGTTTCTCGCTTTTGTACTGTAACCCAACCTTAATCATTGGAAAAATGCATTTTTTTTCCCCTTTATAAAATTGTTTCGATTTGCCGCGATCTGATTTATCCAACCACGATTAATCGGACACTAATTTTATATGACTTACATCTTTATTTCATTGATTTCTTATCCAGTTTGATTGTGATATGTGTGTCAACATTGTGTGCTTTTTTCCGAATCATCTTTTTATATTTCATATACTTTAAAGAACTAATTAAAATTGAGTCGATTTCGTTGGGACTCTAAATTCTTGAATAAGATTTTGAATTAATAGAAAATCAATATTAAAAATGTAAAAATTGAGATCCTCACACCATATAACAAATGATGAATTAGTTGGTCCTAAATGTCAAGTTGCATTTACAAAATGATAATAATGATATAATACCATAGTTTATGCATTATGTAAATGTGGATTCCAAATCCATAAAAATCAAGTAGTGCAATAAACATGACTTCAACATTCACAATTCCAATATTAAATTTAGAATGTCAGTCCAAACACACCTTACCCATGTTAGGTCTAGATTTGACCAAACAATGTGGTGGTTAGATAGCAAGTAAAGTGGTGGGCTGTTTGGGCCTGGACCAATTAATGAGATGGACCACTTTTTTACATTTGGCCCAATCCAAGATCAAATGAGTTAGATTTTCATGTCTCACAAAATAACCACTGCTCACTGCAGCCCAAATATATTACTTTAAATGATATTTCATAATTGATCTCAAATAATTTTTTGTGGAAAAAAATAGTTGATGTCTTTTTTATTTTTTTATGTGAAAGTGATGACATTAACCTATAAATATCACTTTCATTTTCATGCAGTGCAATGAAGAAACCCCAATGTTGTGGTGGGAAAAGATTTGAGACAAACAAAAAAACACATTAAAATCAAGATGAGGACCATTATTATTCTTCTTCTTATTATTATTAAAATAAAACATTTGACCCTTTAATTTACAACCACAAATGCATTATGGTATTATTTATTTCTTCAATCAATCATTTAATTTATCATCTCATCTTCAGCAGTGTCATAAATTCTTAAAGATTTAAAATTTGTTTACTCCAACAGTGTTTTGAAAGTTCATACTAAATTATTCCAACTACCAACCTTACGTCGAATTCAATACAATCTTGTGTTAAGATATTTTCTCCTATTTTCTCTTTTACCGTGAAAAATAATACAAACTGTTAGAGACAAATGTTCGGGATAATAATAATATAAAAATTGAATTCTCTTTTTATGCACCGAGATGCATAGTTGTGAAAATTAGACATGGTCATGGTGTCCTATTAACCCCTTTAACTAACCATATGAATCAGCTGCTCTTATATTCTTTTATGGTAATTAATCAATTAGTCGTAACAAATTTTGGGTCAAATTAATAACAGTTACGATTAAAATACCATTAACAATAATAGTGTGTGTGTGTATATATATATATATATATTAATATTTCAAGAATTGTAAATTATATTTAAAAATCAAAACACTTTGCCTACGCTGCGTTTACGTAGTATTATTCGCTCTGCATTTAGTTCACACCTTTAAATCATTTATTAATTAGAATTCACATAAAACAGTTACAAAAGTCCAATTAAATAAATAATTCAATTTATTATTGACATTTCTTGAAATAAATTAAATAAAAAATATTATAAATACACACGTAGGAATACATATTGCATGCAAATTAATTGAAATCTCTCTCTCTCTCTCTCTCTAAATTGGCATTCCACACAACATTCTCTCTCCATCTCTGATCTCATTCTTCTACATTTATGAGCTCTGCTGAAAAGCAGGGCGGCCATTGAGGTGATTGCTTGAATTTGTGAAAAGTGTGGGAGATTTCAACATTTCTGTTACTCTCCCCAATAATCGGAAGATCAATTCCTTAATTTGTCCAAAAAAGAGGAAGGCGAAAGAGAGAGCTCCTTGCGCATATTCGCCGCCGTGTTTCTGAAGCACGGCCGACGACTTCCGCCTCCACCGTTCTCCGGCGATGGCACATTTCTGGTGCTGCTTCGCATTTTGCCTTAATCTCTGACGATTTCCAGGTAATTGATTCAATTTCGGTAGTACCAACCGGCTGAGGGTTTCGATTGCGATCGTGATTGTGATTTTGTTTTTGTTCGATTTGGGGATAGGAAGAGGAATTTTCTGGACGCGCGGTTGCTTGTTCGTGAAGGAAGGGAATCTAAGCAAGGCGGAGGAAATTCGTGATTGATTAATCGAGAAATGACAAGGCAAATCAAACTGCGTTCGCCGCCGTCGGCGTTGGTGCGGCGGCAGCCGCTGCTGGGGAACTCGGACTACTCGTCGAGGGGAGGCATGAGGAAGTTGAGCCTGGCGGAGGTGGCGGGGGGAACGGCAGCGGATTGCACGGCGGTGTGCTGCTGCTGCCCCTGCGGGCTGGTGAACCTGCTAGTACTGGCCGTGTACAAGTTGCCTGCGGGGATTTGCCGGAAGGCGCTGCGGAGGAATCGCCACCGGCGCCTCACCAAGAAGGGGGGGCTTCCGCAGCGGAAATGCGGCTGCGATGAGGAATTCTTCGGATTACACCCCTTAACGGTGCCGATCGCCATGGTTTCCGATCAGCCGGAAAACAAGGAGGCCATGGAGCTTGAGAATCAAATGTGGGAACAGTTCTACGGCGCTGGTTTCTGGAGAAGTCCCTCTCAAAGAAGCGAACATCGAATCTCAGGCATTAAATTCAATTAATTAATTACTTCAATATATATATATATATATAACATATTTAAAATATAAATATATACTATTAACTACTTAATTTTGGTGAAATTGGCTTATTTAGCAATATGGGGGAAAAGGAAAAAAAAAAAAAAAGGAGCTGATTTCTTTTTCTGGTGTAGAAAAACTGGTCTCTTATGATGTTGGAATGACATTTTTGAGTGAATGTTTGGAATCATTTTTGTTGTTTTCGTTCTTTTGGGATTAGTAAATATGTTCAAAATCATCAAATTGTGGCATATTTTATTTGATTTGGAATACAAAGAGATGTACTTTGAAACCCATTTTGCACAGATGATTTCTCACTAGTGTTAGCTACTATGTTATCCTCAATAAAGAAATTATTGATTATTATTAGAGCAGTGAGTTGATGATGAATCGACTCGAGCTTAAACGAGCTTCAGTTTGGCAGAATATGTGTCGGGCTCCAGTAGTTTGATAATTAATCGAAGCGAGCTTTAGATTCCTCAACCGCGTATTTCTTGCTTGATACATATGTCCATCGAATCAAGCTCAAACGATCTCGGGTTTGTTTAATTTTCAGCTCTTATTATGATCCAAAGCCATTCATTACATCACACAATTAGCACACTGCAATACAAGGCAAAATAACTTGATGCATAGCGTTTAGAAAGGACATGGAAAGAGTGTATAATGAAGAATGTGTAAGAACTGAAAATGTTGGCACTTTAGGAAGCCAAGGATCAGGGTGGAAGGCCAGGAGGTTTGTGATGAAGTACAATGCAATAGCAAATAGTAATAGCCTTGGTCCCCCTTCTTTGTTCCCTTCCTTTGGCCTTTTATCCAACTTCGATTTATTTCCCCATTAACTTGTGGTTATCACTCTTCCTTTTTGCACTTGATTGGAACTACAAATTTCTGATAAAATCATTATATTGCTTATAATTGAAAGTAAATAGTTTTTGTGAATAGAAGAACACTCAAAATAATAGTTTTCTTTCTGGGTGATAATGGGATAAGAGTGATAATGGGTCTAGTGGGGTTTGGTCGTTTTTTCGCATTTTTTCTCTCAAATTCACACTTAACTATCAAGTAAAGCACGTGAATAGATGAGTTTTGTGTCAATACTTAAAGAAAATTTGAGTTAAGATAAGAGTGATAATGAGTTTGGTGGGGTTTGATCCTTTTTGGCATTTTGTCTCTCAAATTCATACCAACCCCGTTAAATATAGAGTAAATCTCACATGAGGCCTTATGTAAAACATAATATATATATATATAGGTAAATTAGAGTGAGTCTTCAACACAATTAATAACTATCTCACTGAAACTATATAAAGTTTTGATTTGAGTGGTCTAATATAAATTTGCATGTTCACTTTATAATCATTCTTTTCTAATAGAGCGAAGGCAAGGTTTTGCAACGGACTCAAAAACTAAGCTCCAAAAAAAAAAAAAAAACTTTGGCAAACACCCCTTGAAAATACCTGACTTTTATAAGGCTTGAAATATAAACAGTCATCATATTAGGCCTATCTTATAATATCGCCCAATTTAAATCATTGATAATTTAGGCTTTATGGGCTCAATCTCAATATGATTTTATTGTTGGTGCTTTAATTTGTATTTTGTTTACTCGCAAACCATTTATGGTACAAAAAGACTGCACCTATAGCCCTCTAATTCAATAATAACAAAATCTTAACACAAGCTTACATCGGAGTTATCATAAATAAAATATTAGTATTGTATATGTATATATATTATAGAAAAATCTATATTAAAGGCTAAATATGATGAATTGGGCTGCCTAGCCCCATGAGTGGGCCTATTAAGTAACGTAAATCAATAAACACCCAGCCCAACAATATTCCATATCCAACCAGACAGGCCAGTACAATTATTTATAAATCATTAATTTCAGGCCCAAATTGAAGCCCAATTAAATTCTGTTTTGTAGGTCTCAGATTGCCGCCTTTATTTTAGGCGGTGGAAGCTTTGGTCCTGACAAATTTGCAATACTTTTGGGACGTTAAATCTTAGAGCCTTTTTTATGGGCAATTCTTGAGCCGATTTTCCTTTCGGGAACGTTTTCTCTGCTTCTATGGAGGTAAATATTCCAATTCCATGCTGAAAATCGATTAATCGGAACAATCGTATTGCTTTTGGCATTCAACAATGGAAATTTCAGCTTTGATTTTAGAGTATTTCGTGTAATTGTACCATTCCTGGAATTTGCTTTGTTGGTCTCGATTATTGAGGGATTTATTTGGATTTTTTTCTAGGTTCCAGAAATGGATGGGGTGGAGAATCACATTCCATCAGCTTCGGCTTTCGTGAAAGGGGGGATTCAGGACGCATGTGACGATGCTTGTAGCATCTGCCTTGATGATTTCTCTGATAGTAATCCTTCCACGGTAGAATTATGCTGCTTATAATTGCTGGAGTCTATTGTGATTTCCATTGATTTAGTGAAACGTATTGGATTTTTACTTTGTAGATGACAACTTGCAATCATGAGTTCCACCTCCAATGCATTCTTGAATGGTATGTGCTGATTGTACATGTTATGATTTTTGAAATGTGGTTTCTCATTTGCTGTGTTGTATCAAGCCTTGTTCTTCGAGTTTTGGTCGAGTATGGTGCTTTAATATTTGTTACTTAGGCTTGTAGTTTGTTTCCAAGTGTGCTGTGTGGGGAACAAATTTGGATCAATTTCTCGAGGAGTTAGCATTTTACACGAGTTTGATTTCTTTATATTTGGTCTATCTACGAACTAAGCAGCCCATGTAGGTAAATTGCCTGTACGGACTATGAGAAGATAATGGTTGCTTTGCTCATGAAATTCGTTTATGACATTATATGTTTATGTGTAATTAATCAACTCAACTACACTTGTCAAGATATGTGGGGGAACTATTATGCGCTGAAATTTGGCTGTTATAACAAAATCATCTAGATCCTGTTCTGCAAATTATTGTTTAGTAGTTTCAAGCCATATGCAGAGAGTTGAGCACTTTAGGAAAGTTTTGTCTAAAAGTCTAAATTCAGTTGTTCTTTGAAAGTAGGGTTGTGAGTAGGAAGGGTGAAAAAGGGAACTTAAGTCTTTCTGTTTATGATCAGGTGTCAGAGAAGCTCCAATTGCCCAATGTGTTGGCAACCTGTCAGACTGAATGATCCCACAAGGTTGATGTTCATCTTTCTTATACTTTATATTGTCTTTTCACTTTGTTGTTTTTATGGTAATTGAGCTTATGACTACATGGTATTCTCCAGTCAAGAGTTGCTCATGGCTGTAGAACAGGAGAGAAGTTTTAGGTCCATTCCATCAAGAAATGTGAGAATATATCACCGTCCCACCATCACGGACTTTAATTTGCAGCATGTCAGCCTTCAACCTGTACTATTCGACAACATTTCTTGAATATTTTTTGGTTTGCTGGTATTTCACGAGTTTTCTTGCTATTGCAGTTCCCTGGGGGTGTGAATGATCCTGAACTTGAGCATCAGTTTATACAACATTTGGCAGCAGCTGCTGCAATGCAAAGTTCTCACCACTTTGTTAGGGGGGAGGGCTCACGGGGCCATTCTTCATCTCGATCGCCTGTCATGCCAACTACTAGCCAAGAAATAACGAATAATGATAGGTATTGCTATTATGGCTTTCCTAAGTTCTACTCAATGCTAGAGACATTCAGTCAAATGACATTTGATTGTACTTAATTGCCCATTTTCTTGATTTCTGTTATGTGCTTTCAGAAGCTATTCAAGTGACTCTTCCTCTCCTAATAGTGAAACAGCAGGACCATCAGACATTTGGAGATCTCGACTCAGTTCAATGTTGAAGTACGACGTATTCTGATTAGTTCCTTTTCGTTTTGTCTTACTTAGTTCTACACTACGTACATGTGATAACCATGCTTGAGGTCCAGAGAGTCAATTTCAAGAAGTACTAGAGGATGGAGAGAGAAGTTGTTTTCTCGAAGCCCTTCCATGGCAGACATCGGTTCTGAAGTTAGAAGAGAAATCAACCCTGGAATTGCCACTATATCCCGCATGATGGAACGCCTTGAAACTAGGGATAACATCGCATCAAATAGTGCAATGGGTTCTTCAGTTATGGAACATATCAACAATGATAACAGGGGCCATTACTATACACCGCCATCAAATGGCAACAACACTACATCTGCTGCCAATTGAATCTGTTGCAGTTATATAAGAGAAGATATACATATTCGCCATAGCCATTTCATCTTTGAAGGTCAGTTTTCAAGATTCATAACTTCCCAAGCTTATGATCTGATTTTCATTACTTTTGTTGACTTTGTAGATGAACTGACGAAGTGTTCATACCAAACGAATAGCAAAGAGACAAGATGATATCTTTATTTCAAGATGCATCGAGCTGGTAAAACCTCGAAAATTTTACTAATGCACACTTTCTGCATGTAGGTTGAATAGTTGGCTATGAAAATTCCATAATGCCCACTTCTATGCTCTGTATCTTCTTCTTCTTCTTTGATCATCTATTAAAAAAAAAAACAGATTTTTTTCTCTCAAGCGGGTGTTCCCTATTTCATGTCCTTGCATTATCTCTAAAAACATTGGAAGCTGTCCATATAATTAATGTATTCAGTGATTTTTTTTTCTTCTTTTTTTTTTTTTTTTCCCTTTTTCTTTTAGTTTGAACTCTATTAAAGATACTAGAATATTGTCAGGAAAATCAAAAACTTTACTTAATCTACCATTTTAATAAACTTTTTGAACATTAACAAATATAACATGAACTTTCATATTCTTTTCTGCAATTTTAACCAATTGATGGATTTCGGGTATGTTTATTCTATCAATAACTTCCATCATTTGGAAATAATTATCATTTTTTATGTTAAGCCATCGTTCCATTTTAAACGGTGTAAATTATTTTCAAAATAAACATATTCAAAAGTTGTTTGTCGGTTAAAGTTGTGAAAAATATGACAGTTCATGTAATAGCTTGATAATATTAAAAAACTTGAATAAAGTTAGAAATCAAGTAAAAACTTGGTGATTTTTTTTCCACTTTAACCCCATAAAATAATCTACATAGTGAATTTTGATGGCTCGACTAATTTAATAATATGGGTTTAGTTTCTAATTATGCTATCATCATCATTATCATCATCACTACTACTACATTTACATTCTATGTTGGGTTTGAATCGTAGTGTTCAACATCAGACTATAGAAATAAATTCGATGTTAATTGATATTATAAATGTTTTTTCTAATTCAATTTATTTGAAAATAAAAGGTTAAACATATATAATTGACATTGCTTGCTTAAAGTTCTTACGTAAAATTTCTAATTTTATTGTGTATTGCGTCTATATATACATACTCACACATATATTTAATTTGAGTGATTGAATTTGATTTTTAATTCATACTTTATTTTTAGTGTTATTAAGTACAAATTATTAAATGAAATATGTATAATTAATAGGATAGTATGAATTAGATAAATATATATTTAATATATAATTGCATAATTTCAAAAAAAATAATTGTTAAGTATTTTGTATCTTTAAAATGTTTATTATTAATTATATTGTATTATCAAATAATTAATATTTACCATATAATATATATCATACGCACGGTGCAACTACTAGATAATAAATGTTGATTGGATGGAAATGTATGGCTGATGTCCACACCATAGAGTTTCTGAATAGTATTAAATGCTTAGGTGTCCCGAACCATGAGTTATTATTGAAGATCGACATGTCGATTATATTACTTCACAATATTGACCATTCTCTTGGGTTATGTAATGGTACTCGAATAGTTATTACAAAGTCTGGTAATCATGTCTTGCAGGCAAATTTTTTTGGTGGAAATAATACAGGTCATGAGGTTTTGATTTCAAGTATGTCGATCATTCTATTAGATCCAAGGTTGCCTTCAAGGTTCATCGATGACAATTTTCATTGATTCTGTCATATGCAATGACGATTAATAAAACTTAGGATAATTGTTGTCTCATGTTGGCTTATTGCTAAAGAAGCCTGTGTTCGGTCATGGACCATGGACAACTTTATATAGTTATTTCACGCGTAACAAAATGTATTGGACTGACGATATTAGTTTGTAACATAGATGATAAAAAAATGTCTCAACTAGAAAATGTTGTGTATAAAGAAGTTTTTCCAAACTTATAAACTTTGCAGTTAAAATTTTCAATTTTGATATGAAGACTATGATTGATACTTTTATTTTTAGTATTATTCATGAATTATTGAATTGGATGTGTATAATATCAATAAATTGTTGTGAATTGAATTATCTGAGACAAGATTTTTTTAATTATCAAGTATTATACGTCTTCTATACACTAAAATTATTTACACCATATTATCAAATAATTAATATTTACCAATATTTTATCATAGTTCGCACATTGCATGGGTACGAATACTAATTGTAATAAATAAAAACACAAAAACTTAGTAAAAACAAAAGAAGACAAATTACAAGTCTCACACTCCGGCAAGTTGTTATTGTTCCAATTCAAATACTGTCAAAATACACAAAAAGACACCCAAAATAGAATAACATTTTTTGTTATTAAGTAGAAATAAATCTTGAGTGACACTTGTATGTCCCGGGCACGGTTTTCCAAAATTAATCATCTTATGATGTTACATATATACTGTACAAATATTATGTGTATACTCATCTGGTATCACATGTATACTCTTATATACATATGATATCTGTAGAGTATATATATAATATCAAGAAACATAACACTTATAGAATATTATATATAACACTTGAAAAACATGTATATCGTGTCTCTATATGCTGAGGCACATAAGTTTTTGCGATAAATCTTTTGCATCCATATTTTATAAAGGGTAAAATCCTGAACACCCCCTCGTGTTATAGTAAATTTGCATCGGTCCCCCTTGTGTTACATTAATTGCGGGGGAAACACCTGTGATTTTAAAAACTCTGTGTGAAACCCCCAAAGTCGTCAGACTTCACGGGTTTGCGGGCGACGCGCCTAAAGTGCGATGCTGCCTCTTTTTTTACCGTTATATGGGGTGGAAAGTAAATTATTACCCCTGCTTTTGTATTATATATGTATGTATATGCACTACTTATTTACATGCATTAAACCCCCCTCTCCACACTTTTGCAATTGAAAAAAAATTCTCCCCTAGCCAGCCACTGCCACCAGGTACGAAATTTATTTTTTTTGGTAAATTATTTAATTTATTTTGATAATTTTACATAGTTAATTTTATTAATATTTAATTTGGTAAATTTGCATTTAATGTATTTGTAATTTTTTGTAGGATAAATGTCTTCCACATTTAGGCCATTGATGTCTAAAAATGAAGAACAATTGGATTTAAGATATAGTTATAAGAAGTGTTATTGCCGTAAAAATGCGGAAATTAAAGTGGTTGGTCCATCCAAAGCTACCGTCGGTAAATTGTTTTGCATGTGCCGGTCGTCTCAATGTGGATATTTTGCTTGGCTAGAACCCACATCGATTGGAAGGAAGAATTATTCGAATGAAATGCAAATGCCGGATTTGGATGAAGAAGTGGACTCTCCTAACAACAATAATTCTAAAGAGTTGCTTTCCAAATGTGATGATCTGTCAATGAAGATTGAAAAGCTTGACAAAAACCAAGCAAGTATCAAAATTTTCATTTTCATTGTGTTGGTGCTTCTTATCATTGTAATTGTCAAGTAGTGATATTACCCTTATTTTCTGTAATTTTCCACCTATGAATATGAATATTATCATTTTCCATTTTTACTTTGATGAATATATTGAAGATGTGGTGAATCCAATCTGCCTACAAGTGAAAATAATTGAGAAAAGAAAACAACAATTGAGAAATAAAAGGTACTGCCAACAATTGAGAATTGCAAAAAATTGAGAGTTCAAGGACTACATGTCATGTAAACTTGCAGCTACAAAATATAAATGTATATCACCATTCAGCCCATATGTACCCAAAATATATGCCCAAAACAATCATCATTACCCAAAATATATGCCCAAAACAGCCAATTGCAACAAAAAAAAGACAATATGAGGCTGGCCAAATCAAAATATTTCCATAATATACCAAATGCTAACCAACATCTAGGCTGCACAAATGTACCAATGCCTATGTACCAAAATACTTTCCAAAATGTATCACATACCACCTTCTCATCCATTCTTTGTTGTTCTTCTCTTGGGTTTTGTTTGCTTCCTAGGGTTATTTACTCCAGATTGATGAACCTGTGAAAACAATTAAGAACAATGCATTAATGTAAGTTAATTGCACTAACAGTAAGTTAAAATGCATTGGGTACTTCTGCTACCTGATCTTCTGCATTTGAGGATTGGGTAGGATTTACAACTGCTGAGGCTTGAGTGGACTGTTATGGTGTGGGGTTCACAGGTGGCTGTGAGGATAAATTTACAGGTTAACAATTTTATAAAAGTAGGGGGAATTACTAAGGGGGAAAGGGGTTGTAAAATACCTGATCTTCATGGACAGCCCAACCAAACAATGCTTCAAAATCTTGATCAAATACATCATGTTGTACATCTGCCTGGTCCTATCGAATAGAAGGAATCAAACACATTCATTAAGAAAGAAATAAGATGCATCTCTTTAGAAATTGACTATAAAGCAAGGAAAAGAATGTCATATGTACCTCCTCTTCTGCTACCTCATCTTGATGTGGCTGATCTCCTCTTTTTGATTTGCTGGGACACCCCCTTTTGTTGTGTCCCAAAGCCTTGCAAATTGAGCATGTATGGGTAAGCCCCTTCCTTGCTGCTTTCACCCTTTCTTGTTGTTGATCATTCCCATCAGCCCTTCTCTTCTTCTTTGGTCTGCCCCTTTTGACCCTCACATCAGGAGGTGCTATTGGCCCCAAACTGGACTCCTCAAAGTCATGCATACCCGGGACTGGATTGACACTATGGCCGCTATACACCCTCATATACACTTCCTTTTTGAAACAAGTGTCTACATACTCATCAAGGTTCAGCCTATGGAAGGCTATGCAAGCTATGGCATGACAGCAGGGTTACCCACACATTTGAAAAAATCCACAGGTGCAGTCTTTATCTTGTAAGTTGACTATATGGTTTTCTAAAAAATGCATGACTTCATATTTGCCCTCCCCTGCCCAGCTAGGAAAACAATTCCTACTTAATTTTCTCTAAGTTTCAATCTTCTTGATTATGTTTGGACAGATTTCTTCCCCATACCCCATCATCCCAACCCTCTTCACTTGTATCCTAGTCATGCACCTCTTCCTAATCCATTCAAACATATCAATTATAGGAAGATCTCTAGAGGGCAAAATAAAACTGTTGAAGGACTCTGACAGGTTATTAACAATGACATCACACTTAGCATGAGGGGAAAAATAACATCTAGCCCAGTGCTTAGACTCTACCCCATTTAACCACTCAAATGCAGTCTGCTCATCCCCTTTTTTGACACTCAACCTCTGAATTTCAGACACCACTCTATTATGACTCTTTACACTATATGAAGATGCAGCTTTCCAAAACAACCTTTTGATTTCAAGACCCCTGAATTTACACTTGAAATTGTTATACATATGTTTCAAGTAGAACCTATAAAACAGAAAGTACAAAACAAGAAAAAAAAAGTAGGCTTAAACTCAGCACATTCATCAACACAGAAGGCAAATTACAATTCAGATTATGCTATTTTACCTGTGCTCAGAGTTTGGAGCCAACACATTCACAGCCTCTAACAGCCCCTTTTGTCTGTCAGAGACAAAAGTCCACCCCTTCTCCTCTGCAGAGCCAATATCATCCAGCAACAACTTGAGGAACCACTCCCAGCTCTCCTGCTTTTCTATCTCAACACAGGCAACAACTAGTGGATACATATTGGAGACCTAATTTCAAAGATGTCATCATCTTCAGGCCCCTCAAAGTCCTCTAGGACCCAAGAGGGACATGAAGATGATACATCACTCTGGCTACCCACACTGTATGACTCATCAGATGAGTCAACCACATCAGTTTCCACACCCTCACCCTGAGTTTCAACTCCCACACCCTCTCCAGCCACACCCTCACCCCGAGTTTCAACTCCCACACCCTCTCCAGCCACACCCTCACCTTAAGTTTCAACTCCCACACCCTCTCCAGCCACACCCTCACCCTGAGTTTCAACTCCCACACCCTCACCCTTTCCCAACTCAGGCTCAGCCACACCCTCACCAGTTTCCTCCCCAAAACAGATAGATGGGACTGACTCTTAGGTGGATAACACATTACCATCAGAATCTACAGCTAGAAGAGGACCTGGATGGTCTTTAAATAAAATGGGATAACTGATAAACCCTTATACTCTTGGAACAGTTCAATAAGGCTATGGTCATCTCTAATCAGTTTCAACCCCTTATCTAGTTCTACCCCAGGTGAACAGGAATATACTTCAACATTTGAACTCTTCCCATTACACTGTTTATAAATTTCAAGTACATTGTCAAAGAAAAACCTATCTGCACTCACAGGTGGTATGTATACCCTCAACCCTCCCACATACCTTAGTTTTGATAACATCCTAAAACTACCCCCACCCATGCATCAATTAGAAAATAATCCCCATCATCATCATCCATAATCTGGAAAATACAATAACAAACATTCAAATGTAATCAGAAACTCAACAATCAGAATTAACCAACAAAAAAATCATAAATTTTGAAAATGCTCAGAAAATTTCTTAAATTCTGAAATCCCTAAAAATGCTCAGATATTTAGAAAAACCATAAATCCCTAAAATTAACCAACTCCTCAACAGTTTATACATTTACCATAAAGTCCTAAGCATGAAATTGATATAAAACATAAATTGATATAAAGTCCTAAACATGAAATTCAGAATTTTCAAATAAGCATCAAATGATAACTAAAAATTAGCAAAAAAATCCCTAAATCCTTAATTCCCTAAACCCAAATTCTGGAAATTCGAAATCCCTATAAATCAGAAGAAAAAAAAAACCAAAATCCCTAAATCCCTAATTCACTAAACCCTAATTCATGAAATTCGAAATTCCTAAAATTAAGCAAAGAAACCCTAAATCCCTAATTCCCTAAACCCTAATTCATGAAATTTGAAAACCCTAAATCAACAAAAAATCCTAAATCCCTAAACCCTAATTCATGAAACCCCAAATCCCTACAAATTAGTCGTAAACCCGAAAATAAAAACATAACAAACAAATATCATCTACTACATTCACATAAATTCGAAGCAGAAACAAAAAAGACAACTACGAGAAGAAATCGTAAAATTAAGCCCAGTTTGAAATCGGAAATAAATCTACACAATATCCTCTAAACATTAACCCATTAACAGACCATGCATTCAATCGCAAAAAACAAACCCACAAATCCCGGTATCGTGAGCGAAAATAAAAAAATAAAACCTACCTTTTAGAGTCAACAAGATTCAACAGGAAAAAACTCAACCCGAAAACCCCCCACTCACTCACTCCACTACAGGCACTAGAAACAGTCGAAAATAAGGGAAGATTTGGATTTACGGTGAGGTTTGGTCTAAGACGACGGGAATTTCTATCTCTAGCCCTAAACTTTCTATTTTGCGATGGATTCATTCAGAATATTCGATCTAGGTATATGAGGGACATAACGGGCAAGAGGGTGGAAAAATATGACGGCGTTAACACATGTTAAATGTTGTGGGACGTGGGTTGACTTTTTGTTATCACAGGTGTTTAAATTGCAATTTCCATAACACAGGGGGGACCGACGCTGATTTTTTGAAACACGGGGGTTTGGCACAATAAACCCATTTTATAAATGGGCTGTCTTACATAACCATGTAAAATGAGGAAAAAGACAAGACACATGAATAGGTGGCACACATCACACCCCCTCTTTTTGTCACCGACAATTAAAAATCATAATTATATGATTGTCATATCTAAATTCATAGACCCAACACCCACTGATTTGTTATTTATTTGACTCATTAGTTTAATTAATCAACATACCACAAATAAATTAAATTAAATTAAGCCCCTAATTTTAAATTGAGTGTATAGCCAGCATCTCCACCACCTTTTGCATATTGAAGCATCTTTGGGCCCCAATAGGCTAATGTCATGAATTACTGTCCTAATTCATTTTATGATTGAAACAAAATATATGATTTTATTGGGTTTGAATTGATCTCTCACCCCTAAATATATTCGTACAATTATCAGCTTTAATGGTATCCAATGTCGTTATTAGTTATTTTCTCTAAATTAGTTTTTGGCATTTTCTTTTCCTAATATGTGTAACATTTATCTAATTTTCATTTAGAACCTAAAAAATATTAAGTAAATTGGTTTTTTTTAATCTAATTGTTTTTGGTGTGGACAGTAGAAATCGTCAATTGATTTAAGCCCATGAGACCAGGCCATGCCATTCCAATTTTTTAGGATTTAAAGTTTGTAACTTTTAATTTTTTTTGTTAATGTATTCAGAGAATTAAATGTCATTTGATTCATGCATATTAAAGAATATCTGGTTAGTGATTTTATACATTTTTCATATGAATAAAATAATATTGTACGCAGTAATATAGAGGAAATATTTAATGAGTAGTACATTCAAACTTGAATCTCTTATTTGCATCTATATATATAATATGCACATTACAGAGTAATATTTATCAGTGAAACTAATAATCAATATTTTTATATAAAAGTCAGCGAAAATAATAAATAAAAACTCTACTATAAGTCTACAACCAAGGAAAGAAGCCATGTAATTCCCATTATACCCTTGGAAATCTATCTCCATCTCTCAAGCAATCTCCAGATTATCTTATTTATTACCACTACATAATTTTCTCCTTTTCTTTTAACATTGTGTCATTAATGATCAAGTCAATACATAATTAGCAATTTAGCATTACAACAACTTCAGTTTTAAATTATACTACTTAAATTCATCAAATACCGAATAGGGAATACCTAACATAATTTCTTAAGAAAAGGAAAAAGTTATATGCACGAAAACTTGTGTGAGACGGTCTTACAGATAATTTCCGTGAGACAAATTTTTTAACCCACTAAGCTAACTCATTTCCACAAAGTTATATATTAATTGTGAAATATAAGTTGTGGGTTGATCTCTCTCACAAGAAAAGATTTATAAGACGATCTCACATAAAACTTATTATAAATGTTTTACGTTCAAAAGTAAATAATATAGTAGAGAAACATGAATATATAGTTATAAAACCGTAACTGAATTTTGTTACATTCTTGGTAATCATCTTATATGCCATATTAAACCCTGACAAAATTACAAACGAATATTTAATTTAAGCTCATATAGAAATCCAAAAAATAAAAATTTGTCCCAATAACATTAAAAGGGTCAGATAATAGTCTTTGTTTTATAGATTAAGATTTAAAAGATAATCTCATCATAAATAGATTGTTAATAATAAAGTATGAAGGTAAAGAAATAGAGAATAAAGGGTAACAATATTTTGGAAGCTTATTAATTGTTGTTTTCCTAGATTAATAATGGAAAAATTGTAAATATTTAATATATAGGAAAAAAGGAAAAATAAGTAGTAATAAATAATATTGACAAACACAACTCAACTAAATTCACCCTTCTTTAATATTCCACGGACCAAACAAATAACACATCCTCCAAAGCAAAGCAAGTCCACAGGGAGGGGGAGGGAGAGAGAGAGAGAGAGAGAGGAGAGGAGCTAAATAAAGCCCTTTCTAGAGAGAGAGAAACACATCAGACGCCATGGATTCTCAGATCTATGGCGTGCCTAAGCTCCTCTTTCTTGCCTTCTTCGCTTTTCTATCCTTCACCGTTTCTGCATTGCCGGAAAATCCTTCTTCTAAGCCCTCTAGCTCCGGCGGTCAGATCAACTCCAACTCCGTGCTCGTCGCGCTTTTGGATTCTCACTACACTGAGCTGTCGGAGCTGGTAGAGAAGGCGCTCTTGTTGCAGACTCTAGAAGAAGCTGTTTCCAAGCATAATATCACGATTTTCGCTCCCAGAAATGAGGCGTTGGAGAGAGATTTAGACCCTGAATTTAAGCGGTTTCTGTTGGAGCCAGGGAATCTGAAATCCCTACAGAATTTGCTGCTCTTTCACATGATTCCGGCGCGCATTGAGTCCCAACATTGGCCGGCGGTGGACGTGAAGAAGAAGAAGAAGGCGATTTATCAGACCAGCCTCTGCCGCGATTCCGACGAGAAAATCAAGCTCAGAGAGGTTAATGGTGAAAAGCTCGTGAGCATAGCGAAGGTTGTGAAATCGGACGACATCATTCGCCCCGACGGCGTTATCCACGGCATTGAGAGGCTTCTGATTCCCAAATCCGTGCAGCAGGATTTCAACGCGAGACGAAGCTTGAGAGCCACCGCCGCCGTTCTGCCGGAAGGCGCACCGGAAGTTGACCCCAGGACACACCGTCTAAAGAAACCCGCCGCCCCGGTTCCCGCCGGCTCGGCGCCGGTTCTTCCCATTTTCGACGCCCTGGCTCCCGGCCCATCCCTAGCTCCGGCCCCGGCTCCCGGCCCCGGTGGGCCCCACCACCACTTCGACGGTGAGGCTCAGGTGAAGGACTTCATCCATACCCTACTACATTACGGGGGTTACAATGAATTAGCTGACATTTTGGTGAATCTCACGTCACTGGCTTCTGAGATGGGGAGATTGGTGTCGGAGGGATACGTGCTGACTGTTTTAGCTCCCAACGACGAAGCCATGGCGAAGTTGACGACGGACCAGCTGAGCGAGCCGGGGGCGCCGGAGCAAATTATGTATTACCATCTGATTCCTGAGTACCAAACTGAGGAGAGTATGTATAATTCTGTGAGAAGATTCGGAAAAGTAAAGTACGATACATTGAGATTGCCGCACAAGGTGGTGGCGGAGGAGGCCGATGGGTCGGTGAAATTCGGCCATAACGAGGGATCCGCCTATCTATTCGACCCTGATATCTACACCGATGGGAGGATCTCTGTTCAGGGAATCGATGGCGTTCTATTCCCACCGGAAGAAAGTACAGACGCTCCAAAAGCTGCTCCGGTGGCCAAGATTGTTTCAAAGCCAAGAAGAGGTACCTTCTTTTAGCTATTGGGTTTTTTTCATTAAATTAATTTATGTTTTTAAGATGAATTTTGATTCAATATGTTCATTGATTTTGATTAATTGATTGGTTTGAATGGATTAATGCAATCTCTTGAATACTGTTTTGTGGGGGTGGTGGTGGCCGGAATTTAAGTTAGTTTCTTGCGGAAGTAAGTAAATTTTCCGGTGATGGTAAAGTGAGTCGAATGGAATAATTGCTTTAGGCATCACAGCTGCCACTCTTTGGCTCTTTGTATAGAAAAAAAAAAACCCTTTGTATTAGCATTTCTTGAATAATGAAAAATATATGAGATTGAAACTCTATATAAAATGACAATACATTATATCACGAAAATAGAAAATGTTTTACAGAGAGCAATTCTATAGACTATGATGAAAATAGAAAATCTTGTACAGAGAGTAATCCAGTCAGAATCTTCTATTCCAAGATGTGTTTCAACATCGTTGTCATGAAACAAATGCAAGATTAAAGTATGTTAAGAAATGGATTATGTCATTTTACATGTTTGGTAGTGGTTAATTGCATTAAGAGAGTTTAGGTAGAGTTCTTATCAGCTGTTGCAATTTCACTTTCACTTCTTTCTTAACTAAATAAAAACTTGCTTGGTTTTGCCATTTATTTGGTATTGAAAATTAGGTATGTTTTGTGTCGGTGGGAGGATATTATAGTATGGTGTAGAGAACACAGGAGAACCTTCTGCTTGAGTCATGCATAGGTTTGGTAATCATAATGACTGGATTGTAGTGGGGGTGCATGTTATTTATTGTATTCTGTTGGCACATTAGATTGCAGCTCCATCACACTTCCAGCCTAGCTGACCCCACCTCTTGTTTCACATTAATTCTTGATTCTAAGCTTTAGTTTTCATTTTCAGACCAGCCTGTATCAATCCATCTTGACTTGTATTTATGCATTTTATTTTTCAAGTGATTAGATGAATAATCTTGAAATGTGATTACTTTATTCATTTTTGATTAGGTATTGATTAATTTGTGTAACATGGGATAATTTACTCTAATAATATATTACAGGGAGGTTGTTGGAAATGACATGCAGAATGCTTGGAGCTGTTGGACAAAACTCATATTTCTCTAGCTGTCATTAATTCTTTTTCTTTTTTTACTTTGAAAAAGTTTGGGAAAAATAAAAAGGGGGAGATGGAAAATTGATTGGTGCAGAAAGGGTAAGCACACAAAACTAGTCTTTATTGATGTTACATTCGGTGAAATACATTAGGCCGTATCTTATACACATGTATGCAAATGCGTGTGTTCGTGTTTTGAGACTACTATAGCTGTATTTCACCTTATGTATCATCAACTAAAGTAAATTTCATTAAGTTCGTGTGATCAATTCATGAATCTTGCTAATACAATTTATATATTCCTCCAAAAAATGACAGATTTGTAGGAAGACAGCATAAAGGGGTGGAGTGGGCAGGACATGCTCTTGTGTTGAAGTTGAAGTGGTTTGTCCCTCAGAACCCCACAGGACAGTTTTATTTTTTATTTTTATATATATAAATATATATTTCTCTGGTATTATCTTGGTATAAATACTGTAATTAGATATCCAATTTCTTGATTTGTATGTAAGTTTGTTCTACTCACTGTGTATTTCACAAATATACGGTCCTGTTGAAAGAATATATTTTGCATCGTTCTTGTCTGAATTTTGAGCACCATTTTTGTGAGGCTATTTTACACTAAATACAGATTGATTCAGTGATTTTTTTTTTTTAATGTTGAATCTTTTGTTCTGTTTTATTTGTGTATTATTGTGATGATTCACGGGGTGACTTTTTCTTTGGCCCACTATTTAATTCTTGTGACTTAGCTTTAACTTTTTAGTCTTTGCTTTTAATCCAACTTTCTTTGTTTTTTTTTTTTGTTATGAAAACGAGGCTTCATTTCATTTTCGAGACATGCAAGTTGAACTATATTTGCTTTAAAAAGTAGTATTAACAATTGTCACACATCCCTCCACGAGCTGGATGTGGAAATGCAGGACCTTTTTAAATAGTATAATTTATCTACTAATAAATGTCATTTTTTTGTATTCAAGAAAATATTGCTCTTGATCTTCTGCAATTGTTTCGTCTTTATTTTTAATAAATCTTTTCGTGTGTAGAAAATGAGTGCTAGGAATTAGACAACATTTGGCAATTTTTTAATTAGATGCTTCAATGCGTGTTTTTTTCATATAAAAAATGACACCCCACACTAATACAAAAGTGGAGCTATAATATATATATATATATATATATAATTAATGGGTGATATATAGTTTTATTAAAATGTGATTAAACGATATTTGTACACATGCATTATGTAGTAGGCATTTCAAGCAATTTCTCATTGAAATTTGATAGAGATTGGATATCTTAATAATCTTAAGTGATAAGTTAATTGAGTGACTTTAAGATAAAATTATTAGAACAAATGATTAGATAAACAATGACATGCAATTCTTTTATTACTATTACACGAAAAGGACAAGAAAGTAGTAGATGGACTATAGTTTTCCATTCCAAGGTGCCACTTTGCCTCAACATAAGTTACAAAAGATGCCACTCTTATTTTTAATAATTATAATATAATCACATCACACACACACACACAAAAAAAAAGAAGGCAGAAAAAAGGAGTGAGCTGTCTCACATGGAATTATTAGTTGATTGGGGACTTTAATAAACTCATTGACTTTATTCATCTATTGCCTTTTTCTAATGACTCCAAATTTTGCTACTCTGAATTTTTCATTTGCCGCCAATTTAATTAATGCTATAAATGACTATCATGTTTGTTAATGGGTTTAGAGTAGGATTAATGTAATATCATCATCTAATTTCGACTCGTGGAATGATATATATCAAGTTGTGATTCTTATAATAATTAGATATGAATAGATTAATAAATTTAGCCCATACATAGCTATAGGCCTATAATAACATTTATAAAAGTGAGAATTTGGCCATGGTAATTCTAAACACAATAAAAAATTCTCAATACAGCAACTTAGGAAATAAAATTCTATTTTTGTTCTTAAACCTTATTATTGATTTTTTTTTACACTCTAATTCTTTTTCTACTTTTTCTCTTTACACAACAAATATATTCAATTAAATTTCAATTCTACGATTCAAAAAAAAAAAAAATCATTGGAGGATGAATTAAAACTTTATAAAGTAAAACATATCATAGTTCAATTTTTTTTACTTTTTTATGTAGTAAGCATATATAAAACCATTCAAGCATTTCATCGAACAAAACATGTGCAATTTTTGAAAGAATGGAAAGAGCTTAATAACAAAAAATTATGCAATCAATAACATTTCTGAAATTAAAGTATTATGAAATCATAATCGAAACTCAACTAAAATCTCCAAAAAATTTATAACATGAACTACTTGAAAGGATTGTAAACATTTTCTTTCATTATCTTTTTTCCTAATGCATATCTCCAGAATAAATTTGATTAAATTTCTTCTTAAACTTTGTATTTTGTTGAAATATTCTTTCATTATTGTTGAAATAGTTGTCTTTAAATTGATAGCATCCTATATATGGTTGTGCGAAAGGGAAATTAATGAAAATGATGTATTGTTGTATTGAATATTAAAAATAAAAATAAGGGCAAAAAAGAAATTTCATTTTAATATGAATGTGTTAAGAAATTTAATAGTGTGTTTAGAATCACCATTTGTCAATTAGTTGAAAAATACATCCACCATTCGACTAAGGTTTAAATTATAATTATATTTTGACAATCATAAACGTGACACATTAGTCATATAATAAAGAGAGGATCTTCTTTCGTGAGGGTTGGGAAAATTTTCCTAATAATAATGTCATAATAAAATTTCAAAGAACATGAAAAGTACCAATTATACATACATAAAAAATATAAAGTGTGTTAGGTTAAAAATAAAACCTGGATGAAATTTACATAATTGTCCCTCGCAGCTTCTTTCAGTATTTTTACCTTCTTTTCTTTTTAAAGCATTACCAAAAGAGCTTTTGAAAACACACCCACCCACATTATTGCTATGCTAATTATGCAAAATACGAAACAAATCCCAAATGGGCCGAGGCCCAATCATTTTTTGGGCCCAATAAAATATCCAGAAGACAATCCAAATTGAAGGCATATATTTATACAGTCAAGAGAGCATCCACAATTCATCAAGAAGTTGTTAGTTATTTATACTTCAAGAGGAGAGCCTATACCAAATAACGAAACTAGAATTGATAAATTACAGATTGACCTATCCATGGTATGGAAATAAAGAATCCAAATCGATATGGTCTCATGCTGTTGCTATATCAAAAAATCGAACACTGAAAGAGAGACGACTCCAAATGTTGCATTGATGGAGGAGCACTTGAACGACATAGAACCCGTTGGTGTGAAGCGTTGTCTTCTGGTATAGCCTCTGGAGGAATTTCGAGTTCACCCAAAATGGAATGAGCAAATACGAGTTCATATCAGTATTATATCAACGGTTCATTTTTCGCCTCTTTTCCAAACGCATTCTCTCCCTTCTTTCCTCCTCTTCAATCAAGCGGAGCTGTTCTTCATCCTCCTTTCGGGCGATTTTTGCACTGAAAGAACACAACATGTCAATAGAGTCCAACCCAATAGATTCTTGTCAATTTTTGACACCATAAGCATTAATCAGTAATAAGAACACATGATTCATAGAGCAGTCAAAAATATTTTCTTCAAATTATACTCATATATGGCTATCGAGTATCTTAAATGTTTCACATTTTTATGAGTTTTCACCAATAAATTCCAATAATGCTACCTACTTTTAGGCGCCAAATCAGAGCAATAGACTGTCAACTAAAAATCTATTGACAGAAACTTCAAAAAGAGTATTAAAATCCTACAGAAGCTGATGAACCGGCTGTACTGATATCATGATAGCTTAAAGCAGTGGCCATATTATTTCAGGCTTTATCAAGATCATGAATGCTTGGAGCAGTGAACATTTCCCAAACCATTTACAACACAGAAAATATGATTCCACCATCATCCAAAGGACAAGTAGGAAAATTGGAAAAATGCTTGAAAGCCACAAAATTATCTCAAACTTAACGTTCAGTATATCACACTGACCTGTGTTTCTCTTCCCTCATAATATCGTCAAAATTGGCCTCCATATCACTATCATCATCATCATCTCGAAACTTGTTGGGATTATACCTACAATAAAATTAAGTCTTTGAAGCTACAAAATCATGAGAAACTAAGAACGTTTTTGGCAGTCATCACAGGAAAAAATACCAGGAAAAGTATTGCTGATCAAAAAAATTCATACTTACCGAAACATTTCTCTGATCATATGTATAGCAGTTTCACCATCAGACTCATCGTCATACCGCTGCCTCTTAGGTTTTGCCTTCGGTCGTTGATCTCGTGAATGAGCACTAGGTGGAATCCTTGGAGGTGATCGCTTCAACTGCCAAAACCATATGATAACGATGAAACGCTCTAGAAGCATGTATCCAGAAACTGGAGTCTAAACAAGTAGTTTATTGTTGATGGCATCATACCTGAGTCCTAGAGGAAGGCAATGTTGATTTACTGATGAGCTTAGGCTTGTTTGTTTCTTGATACTCCTTTTGAGCCAACGGTCTTTTCGAAACTGAAGGCTGACCATGTGAAGGAGTTGGCCTATGACTTCCAGATTGCAAATTTGATGGAGTTGGCCTACGAGGAACTGATTGACTGAGCGAAGAATTTGGTCTACGATCACCATACATATTATTTTTTGTGGCAGGTTGGGTCAACTTTCCTCCAGCAGGCACAGAACTCTTAATATGCATGTTTTTTTGGGCCAGTGGCCGACCCGGACCACTTCCATTATGGCTTCCTAGATGTTTCCGTGATTCCATAGATGATTTGCCATTATGAGCTAGCTTTTCCGGCCCAGCTTTAGGTTTGCTGTGGCCACTTGCAAGGATCGGCTTCTTCCCATCACAACCATTTGAGTGCTCTCTTCCACGATCAGTCACCACTGGTCTGCCCCTTGGCTGCAGTTGAGCAGACCGCGCATCTTCAAGTCCGGCAAAAAACCTGGGTAAGTTCCCTTAATAAAAATATAATTGCAATGGGCATTTGTGTCAACGAACCAGAAAAAGAGTAGTATCACACCAGACTTAGGGGCCGATACATTTCTTGAAGGTGGACTTTTTAATGAGGCTGGAACCTCAGCATCCTCAGATGATAGAAAAGAGTAATCCCTTGTATTTTTAAGCATTTCAACTTTTTCTCTAAACTGCATTAGTTATCAGGAAATAAGAATGAGATACAAGTACAACCACCAAACTTACCAATAAGAAAAGTCTCAAAACGTACCCCATTTGTAACACTTGGCCGATGGTTGGGTTGAGATTTTGATCTGGCGGGAGCTGAAACAGTGGTCTTAGTGTTCTGCACAAAAATTACAGTATGTCAGAGTCTCAAGTACATAATTGATCATTTCACTGAAACGTGACTGAAGAACTATCAAACATAAACAGCTCCATCTATGTATCTAAAGCTGCATTTGCAGCATCTTAGGGAAGAATAATAAGACATGCTCGAGTATGACATCTTGAAAACTGAAACCATTGAACAATAATGGAGGTGCTTGCTAAAAGCAACAGTATCAAAACACCACTTGCACAGACTACATCACAATTGCTTGGCCATCCAAATAAATAAAAATGGCACTAGCAATGCTTCAAGGCTCTTAACATGTACCTACAAATAAATGTTTAGGCTAATCTTTCGGTACAACAAGGTAACGACGCAAGAAATGAGATAAAAGAAATTAAAGCTATCGTATAGAAAACTACGCATACTTTAATGGTGGATTTAGAGATCCTTGCGGCTAAATCTGGATTCTCCATCAAGGACTTGCTTTCTTGAATTACTCTAGGAGCAATAACTGGCTGTGAAGGCCCAAAAAAGGAGCCATAGCTGCAAGCATACAAATTATTAGTAATATCCAACTTAAATCAGTTATGAAGCGATGTATACAAGTAACAAGCAGCCTGCCATTTATGTTTAAAAACCAAGGCAATTAATTAAGAAAAAGAAGACTCATAAAAAATAACGAGAAAATTATTTATAGTATAATTCTATTAAATGCAACGAGAACCACGGAGAAAAATATAGTGAGATATAATAGGTATAAATACAAAACCCAACATACTAGAATTTTTTCACATGGTACTCACTTGTCTTTACGGAATCCATTTGATTTTGTTCTGTCAAGGGAGCCATGGTTTCCGGTTCCCTGATCCTGTTTCATCCTTTTTCTGTAGGATTCTTTTAACCTTTGCCTCAGTAAAAGATAATCCAATTCCTCTTGGGTGGGCTTATGAGTTTCCTCATGTTCACCATCTCTATCATCCTCCTCTTCTTGATCCTCACCATCTTCCTCATACTCATCCCAGTCTTCATACTCCTGCAATAAAAGTATTTAGATTAACAAATGTAATTAGAATAATAAAGTTTCTAAGATCAAGGTCCCTTAAAAGGTTTTTGATAAAGATAAAGAAAATTGAAGTTGAACAAATGCTTACATCTCTTTCATACCCTCGCATTCTCTTATGAATGGCCAGGTAACAGCAGATAATATGGATGCTGGCTCTCACAGAAGTTGAATCCCCAGACCTGATTGAAGAAAAGAAACTTCATTCAAAATTTTAGTTGACACTCAGATCTGCATATTCACTCTAGAGAAGTAGCAGTACATACTTATTGCAGCAAAATGAGAATACCCACCAACGCAAATTTGTGTCAAATATAAAAACAATACGTAATATTATATCAAAATGTTAATATCAAATTCCATAAGTACAATGGATTTTGCTTTTATTCCTTTTCCCTTCTATTTATCGAAGATCAAGTTTTGTAAATTGCTACAAGCCCAATGTGGTCAAAACCGTAAAGGACATGCCATTCACAAGTGAGGCGCACCATTCTAAAAACAGTGCCAATAGACTCCATGGAACATTTACTTTGTGGGTTAAAATTTGAACCATATTTACATATTAGTAAATTCGTTAAATACTTAATCTATAAGAGACCTATTATGTTTATATTTCAATATTCTAGTATTCAAACATTATCAGTGCACACCTTGTGTATACTAAAGATGTTATATTGCAAAACCAAATAATGTGTGCTGATAAATTAAAATAAAATACACAATTAATACATGACAAGTAGAGATTTAAATTGCATTTACGATGAACAAGACAGTGCTTCAGGATATCTATAATTAGCTAATTTTTCCATTCAAAACCCCTGCTCAATAAAAAAGTTTCAACGAAAATCAAGGTACCCTCTTCATACCAATAGTAAAGAATTCAAGCATAATTATCTTGGCAAATACAAACCATACAATAATTAATCTATACATGATCTTTCGACCATCCAAAATTATGCAAATAATCAGCTTAATCAAAAGGCTTAATTGAAAAAAAAAAGGGAGCGGATCCTCTGCTGTAGGAGAACCACAGCAAAACCCTGCTGCCACCCACCCCCCCCCCCCCCAACCACCAAATCTATCCTACCCCTGCAAACGGAGAATTTTCTGTTTCCATAAAAAAGATTTAGCGCCTGCAAATGTTCAGAGATTTTGGGGTTTCTAAGAAAATCCACCAAACAAACATACTAGCAATGATCTTTGATTGGTCCCATTCACAACCCCCTTTCTCAACAACACAATTGATTCAAATTGGACCCTTCAATAACTGGAAAATCGCAGCAAGCAGCTTTGAAGATGATTTATGGAGGAACAACGGCTAGACGAAGCTTACGGGATGATAATGGAATTCCTTTATTTAATTTTTTTTTTAAGCAGAAACAAATTGAAGGAAAGTACCGAAACAAAACTCCACTACACAATTTCAATTTCTCTTGATTAAATAGCAAATTGAAAAATTAGCGGCTGCAAAAAATTAAAACATCAGGAATTGAAACCAGAAAGAATCCATCACGCCGCATCGGCGGCATTTTCTGTACAAAAGGGGATCCGCCCCCCAAAAAACAGTCGTTTCCGAAGCGCTCCACCGGAAATCGAATCAGGAGAACTATATAAAGCTTCAGACAAATAATAACAACAACAACGTACCTTCTTCGCGAGTTCTTCACGAACAGTTCGATGTCGAATCGTGCCCTAATTTTTTGGGTATTAACTTGATGTGCTGATGGAGATGGCTTTATATAATGAAGTCAGAAAAATACAAAATGGAAGAATTGTTTATTTAAGGATTTTATTTGTAATAAAGTAATAATGAGATATCAAATTATACGTCGTTTGGTCACTGGGCCTATTAAATTCAAAATATTATTGGGCCTTGATTAATTTCTCTTGGGCTTACACTTTCTACGACAGTCTGAAAATTGGACCAGAAAAAAGTCTTTGCTTAGACCAAACCCATTAATTTTGTCACGATTAAAGCCCATAAGTCCATATGCACTTCAACGAAGTCCATTTACAATTTGTGTTCAATCAAATATTGTTTGAGATGGATTTTTATTTTTTTGAGATAATTTTATATTTAATCGGTTTTTATTTTTGGAATTTAAATAAATAAATTTATAATTGGAGTTCTATCAAATAAATCTTGGTCTCTTCAATTGAAGTGTATGAGACAATTACACAAGAGTACTAACAAAAACTTGCGTAATCCTTGTCTAACGGATAATTTCCGTGAAAGTGATAGTTTTTACCTACTAACCCAAAATATGTTTACAAATTTATATGTGAATAATAGGTTGACATATATCAAATAAAATAATTTGTGTGACAAACTCACGTCAAAATTATTCAGGGAGTATACATGTTTCAAATAGGAAAAATACTATTAATTTTGGGATTTATTTTTCAATTCTACAATTTCGTTTAGTTCCCAAATCTTGGAACTATGTATCCAGATAGTGTAAGAAAAACACAAATTGGTTAAAAAGAAAAAAAAAAAAAAAACTCTCAAAATGTAAACTACAAAAATAGAGGTTAAATTTGGCTCTTGATTATCTTTAATCATGTGAGGAATTTGGTGTTCTGACAAATCGCCCCTGCAGCATCATAAATAATAAGAAAGATATATTAGATTTAAATATACATTATGTATAGTAATCGATAAACTCTAATTTGAAACAAAATTTTAAACTATAAAGAATGTAGTATAGTAACCTTCATTCTAGGTCTTCGATCAGCATTAACTTTGCGGACTTGATACCTAATTTTTTTGGAGAACAGACGATTACGTCGCTTCTCTTTGTAGCGTTGAACACTGGCCTCTCGTATTCCTCCATTGTCTAAGAACAAGTCTATTTGTGCCAATCTTGTCTGAATTCAAATCAATCGATCAATCAATCAATTTATATCTCGAACAAGATCAAGATTTTTATTTATCCATCTATTATATAATTTTGTATTTGGATGGAAGGTTTGTATTATTCAACAAAGATTTGAAATTTTTGGAAGCAAATTCAAATGTACACGAGTTTAAAATACGTCATCTTCATTTTAAATTAAATTTTCAGATATTTGAGACAACATGAAATTCATTCGTTTCAAATACTAAATTTTAAGTCACTCCATTCAAATATAACTGAAAAAAAATTCAAATTAAATTGGGAAAATTATTTGTGGCATGTGATGTGCCCATCCAACAAACACTCACATTCATCGCAGGCTCTCAAATTTCAATCATGAAGGAACAAAGGATAAAGGATAGCTTAAAGCAAAAAGCCAACCTCCAATAATTGTATGGTTGCACCAAGCACAAAATCTAATTAAAAAAATAATAAATAAACAGTTTTACATATTATCATTATGTGACTCTTTTTCCAATATTTTTTAATGCACATTACTTGAAATAAAATCACAAATATATGAATGTAAGTTGCAACTTATTATTAAAGTCTTGGAATTAGAAAATGCAACGAATTTTAAAATATAAAACTTGAACAAGAATCAAATCTGCCCATAAAGGGTAAGTTTATTTTTGATATTGACAAAGTTAGGTATCAATACAATATTTGATTTCTGGTGACTAAGCCATCTACTCACCCTAATAAAACGAGATCACAATTTCGTAATTATCAAATCATTTAAAGCAAATTAGATTTTTTTTTTGACAAAATGCCACCAAAATTTAACATTTATGAAAAAAATATCATAATTGTAAATTCACTTATATTTTAACATGAAATTAGTGATGTGTAATAATTTTAACACAAATATTAATTTCATGTAAAGATATTCTATTTTTACATAAAATTAGTAAATGGGTAGTTTTTTTTTTTTTAACAAATATCTTACAGATAGCTAATAGAAGATTGATTCTATGTAGAAGGGGAGATGAGATTATTACCTGCAAATCATTTCCGGCGGACTGACCGGCCGGAGAGTCACCTGAAAACGGCGACCCCTTGTGGGACCAGGCGTCCAAAACGACGTTGTAATTCAGTTTTAGGTGGAGCCCTTCAACATTCTGTTGAGTAGTACACTCCTCATTACCTTCTTTATCTGCCAAACTCGCACTTAAACCTTCACCTACTCCTAAATTCTCGACTAATTCAAATCCTTTGTTGTTGTTGTTGTTGTCGTTGTTGTTCCTTTTCTCTGTAGTCGTTTTCGCCATTATATCATGGCGGACCTCGACGCTCGGAAACCTCCACCAGTCACACTCGTCGCCGCCCCTCATCGCCCTCGTCTCCCTCCTCAATCCGTACCCAAACTCGAACCCAATCCCGACCGGATAGCCATAGCAAAAACCAATGTCGTCGGTTTTCTCATCTCCCCCGCCGCAATTCCCCATAATGCTATCAATCCCCTCGCCGAGCTCTTCATCGAGCATAGACTCGGCGTCGAAATCGGCACCAACGTCACCCTCCTCATACTCCTCACCATGAGTCCGGAAGGAATTGATCTCTCCCGGACTATGGCAAATTGGATTGAATCCAATGGCAGAATTTTGATTCTGAATCTGATTCTGTCGTTGGATCAATCCTGAGGCGTAATTCAAAGGCATAATCAAGTCGGAGGGCTCGAAGAGCAGAGGGGGCTTAAAGCTCTTGAGGTTTTTGGCGGGAAATATCTTTGGGTAGGCGGTGGAGAGAAGCGCGGCGGCCTCATTGTAGGTTTGATTGGGCCGTTTCCGTGGCGTCCGAGGCTTTCTCCGAGTCGAGATCGCAAGTGGATTGCAGTGACTCGATTCGGAGAGAGTCGAGGACGGCGACGAGGAATTCGAGAGCCAGCTATTGGTAGAAGGGGATTTGGTGATTTCAACATCTAATGATTCTAATCTATATGCTCTCCCACCCCCACTCAAGCAAGATGACATTGTTACTAAATATAGTAATGTAACTAACTATTTCAACTACCTTGGGAACTGAACTTTGAGCATCTAAAAGTGAAGTAGCACTGAATTTGAGTGTAAACAGAGTGGTAAAAGCTTTATTGCAAGAAAAGGAAAAAGTTTTCTTGCAATAAAAAGATGAACTAGCTAGTTTTTAAGGTATGTGGTATGGAAACAATCTAAGACATGAAAACTCAGTATTTATACCTAGTGTGTGAGAAGAAGAAGAGAGAGAGACTGGGATGGGAAGCATGTTGGGTGCGGTGCAGTGAGTCACGGGAGGGAACAGAAACACACGTTCTCTCCCTAGCTTCTCTTCCTCTTTGGCTTGAGTAAATCTTATATAATACCGTCTCACTGAATCATTTTATATTTATTTGAGATTCTCTCTCTAGATTCTCTCTCTAGATTCCTGAGTTGGATGAAGAGAGCTCTCGACTAAATTTTATGTGAAGTTGTTTTACTAATCATTTTATGATCGTTTTAGCTTCTCTCTCTAGATTCCTGAGTTGGATGAAGAGAGATAAAATAGGTATGGCCATGGCAACATAGGAAGAGACAAGGCTTGGTTTCTGCAATTGTTGGAGGTGGAGGACCGCTTTCTTCCTGTAAATTGCACTTTTAGCAGTACAAAATATTTAGTATTACCAAAATGCCTCTACATTTCAACTCTCTTTGGTAGGGGCCTTTTTGCAAAATTTTGTAGAAATTTATTTTAGCAGAAAACTAAATATATGTAAGCATTCAAAATAAATGTGAGTTTATCAAAATTTAGAGCTTGGAGTGTTTACTAAATGATTAGTTTTTCAGCAAGTAGGTGTATATCAAATCAATTTCCAAGTATTAAAGAATTTCTATTATGCTTTTCCTTTGTTAGTTAAAAAAAATATTTTAATCAGAAAGGAAGGTTTTAGCTTAAAAATAACAATTTGCAATTTAATTTAGATGTTGAAACACCTTCAATTCATCTTAGTTAATCCCCTTTGACCTAATTAATTTATGGTATTTGAGCTTTGAAAATAAATCAATGATTGTTTGAATAAAATTGTTTCATTTTTGTGAAAAAAATAATTGACATTTTTTAAATTTGTTTGACATATATACTTGTTTTTATTGTTATTTTTATACACACAGAAAACATGGTTGCCTATATAATGTTGTTGCATATTTTAGTAAGATACGTGTGTGGTTGGATAATTATATAATATGAAAAATATTGGAAAATAAGAAAAATACATATTAAATATTTATAACTCAACATATTAAAATAATATTTAAAAAGAATTGTCTAGACTGAAATATCTCATTTTAGTAAGAAAAACATAAAAAAAAATCTCTTTTATTTTCTCTCAATCATAAATATTTTCTTCAATTTGGAACAATTGAGATTATATCGAAACGACTATCTGAGCCGAGGTGAATATGATATCCAACACATTGAGGTCAATTTCATCTATTTTCAAAAGTAAAATAATTCCATCTCCATATTCAAGGATTCATGAAACTTACACTATACATGCTTCATATTGTTTGGTTCATAAATTGCAATATTTTAGCACATTTAAACTTTGATTTGGACATAAAATTCTGATATTTAATGAATTGAATGAGTATAAATGCACCCAAAAAACTTATATAATTAAATTTAGACTTGTAACAAAATATTTAAATCCGAAGACAAGTTCAAAAACCTCATATGCTTTGATAGAATTATTTCAATCATCCAACTGCAATAATTCTATTGATTGCAAAAGAGCCTTATCTGATGACGTGGCATGAATCCATTGGTTACTGAGATTCTATAGCTGACGTGGACTGCGCTTTATTGGTTGGTGGATTTTCACGGCTATCTAGGATAAAAATGGAGAGATGAGATTGGATACAATGATTTGAAAGTTTCTTGTTTTGTTGTCTTGTGAGTGTTGTTTGTGGTTTTAAATAATTACACGTTTTGCTATTTTTATTCAATGGATTGTGATTAGAATAAAAATGCCCCTTTTTTAAGCTTTGTGATATTGCATTAGACACCCAATTTTCTTTTATTCTATGAAAAAGACCCTGCAAATGTCAATTTGAATTTCATGTTGGGGAAATTTCAATCCTCAATACTAATGAATAATTTATTTATTTTAAATCTGAAATGACAGTTTTTTTTTTTTTTTTCGAACTGATAATGAATTGCCTATTGTATTCTAAATTGATAAAAATATCTTTTAGTTTAAGGGAAAAAAATATCAGAAATATATGAAAAACATTTTTATATGAGTAATTATTGTGTGAGACCGTCTCACAGATTTTTTTTCGTGAGACGGGTCAACACATAACCCACACTTAGCAATTCATATTGAAGTTTGTAGATATGAATTCAATTCATGAGTAGGTTCAATTAAATATATTTTGAATTAAAACAAAGTGGAAGCAAATCTCCATGGATTCCTATGATTTTTCTCTTCAAATTAATACAGATCTTGAAGTTGAATCTTTGACTGAATCTTCAACAATGATTTTGGAATCCTCCGTGAAGAACGCCTTGAATGTGTGAAGAATGTCTTGAATTTTAACTTGACAATGTTGATAAGAGGGGTTTAGCACATTGATCTCTGATCGAACGCCGATCTCTGATCGAACGCCGTTTTTTGGTGACTTTCTACGAGTATTGAAATCTTGAACTCTTGTCTTCCTTGAATTTTGAGCTCTTGAATTTTTGAATTGTCTTGTGTCTTGAACTTATGAAAAGAGACCCCTATTTATAGGTGTGGATATGAATCATTTTCATGTATAGTTGATGGAGGATGCAATCTGATTGGTCATCCATGATTTGAAAATATATTTTCCTTAATCAAAAAATGTGTTCTTATTACCAAATTTATTGGTATATCACTTCCATATTTGCAAGATTTAAACTTGATTGCCAAGCAATTTGATTTGGACACATGTTACCATTTGATTGATCAAGAATATATATTAAAATATCAATTATTTATCTATTTCTTTAGGAATTAATTTAATTTAAATTCCTAAATACAAATAGAAAATTGATTTTTAATATACTATTTACATGTGGGATCATTTGATAGGCTGACAAAAATTAACTATCTACAAATGTCCCCTCGAGACTTGTTCACGACGACATGTCTTGGAGTGGACAAGTCTCGAATTTTTTATTTTTTTGAAGCATGTGAATGGTCATATCATGCAACTTATTCAACTTGATTTTGAACTTGAATTTGATAGATAGTTTATACTCTTGTCAAGGAGTTCTTCAATTTTGACAGTTTGAATTTGATAGATAGTTTATACTCATATCAAGGAATTCTTCAATTTGAATTTGAATTTGAATTTGATTAGATAGTTTATACTCATATCAAAGAGTTTTTACATTGGAATTTAAATTTGTTAGATAGTTTATACTCATATCAAGGAGTTCTTTCATTTGAATTGGGATTTGCTAGATAGTTTATACTCATATCAAAGAGTTTTTCAATTTGAATTTGAATTTGCTAGATAATTTATACTCATATCAAGGAGTTTCAAGAATTTTAAGCTTGTGTATCATGGAGCTTCACATGACTTTCTTTGTAGACCTTTTATACCCGTGTCAATGAGTTTTGACGTTTGATTTGAGAAACTTTTAGATAGTTTTTGCTCGTATCTAGGAGCATTGCAGACAATTTACGCTCTTATCAAGGAGCTCTTTTTTGTAAGGTCATCATTTTTTGCCCCCATCTTCTTCTTCTTCTCTTCTTCTTGCATTTGTGGTCCTTTGACTTCATTTGTAGCTAAGCTAAGCTCCAAGTCATGAGCTTTAGTGGCTAATTCTTCGAAGGTCTTCGGCTGAATTACTTGAAGGATGTAGCGAATGCTCCAATGCATGCCTTTAGTGCATATCTCAATAGTTGAAGTTTCAGATAATTGAACTTTACAATTGAGGCTTAAGTTTCTCCAACGATTGATGTAGTCAATTACCGACTCTTCATCATGTTGGCGTGAGTTTGTGAGCTCAAGCATACTGACTGTTCATCGAGTGCTGTAGAAACGGTTGAGGAATTCATGCTCCAACTGCTCCCAACTGTCGATTGAGTTTGGTTCCAAGTCGGTGTACCATTGAAATGCACTTCCTTTCAAAGAACGAACGAACTGTCTCACCAAGTGATCGTCATAGGTCCCAGCATCATTGCATGTTTCAATGAAGTAGACAACATGTTGTCTTGAATTGTCTTTGCCATCAAATTGTTGAAACTTTGGAGGTTGATATCCTTTAGGCATCATCAAATTGTCAATTCTTGAGGTGTATGGCTTGGTATACATTGAAGACAACTTGGAGCTTTCATCCGACGTTGTTGATAGTTCCCATGATGAAGTCTTTCAGTTGATCGGTAGAAATCACTCCATTCGACGTGACTTGCAACTCTTCATGTTGTGACTTATTCGCTTGAGTTGAAAATATTCTCGTTGAGTTGTTTGCCTCCTCAACTTCATCGTTGTTCTTGATTTGTTTGCTCATCATGCAATTTGAATCAACATTGTCCATCAACTTTGCAAGTAGAGCATCTCGTGCTTGGACATGTTTCGTGAGTTCTTCGAAAGCTTTGGCTAGATTTGCGATTTGCTCTTCAAGGGTCATCGTGGCTTGTACTGAAGACATTGATACTTTGGAAGTTGGTGAAGAGAAGAGATGAAAGGATGAGATCGTCCCACCGGGCGTGTCAAAAATTTTTAGCAACAAAACTTCGTGTCTGCAATATATATACACAAAATAAAGTGATGCAAATTAAATATATTTTGAATTAAAACAAAATGGATGCAAATCTCTATGGATTCCTATGATTCTTCTCTTCAAATTGATACGGATCTTGAAGCTGAATACTTGACTGGATCTTCAACAATGATTTTGGAATCCTCCATGAAGAACGCCTTGAATGTGTAAAGAATGTCTTGAATTTTGACTTGACAACGTTGATGAGAGGGATTTAGCACCTTGATCTCTGATCGAACGCCGTTTTTGGTGACTTTCTACGAAGAACTCCTCGAACCTCGGAGAGAGAAATTCTTGAGTCTTGAAATCTTGAACTCTTGTCTTACTTGAATCTTGAGCTCTTGAATTCTTGAATTGTCTTGTGTCTTGCACTTATGAAAAGAGACCACTATTTATAGGTGTGGATATGAATCATTTCCATGTATAGTTGATGGAGGATGCAATCTGATTGGTCATCCATAATTTGAAAATATATTTTCCTTAATCAAAAAATGTGTTCTTATTACCAAATTTATTGGTATATCACTTCCATATTTGCAAGATTTAAACTTGATTGCTAAGCAATTTGATTTGGACACATGTTACCATTTGATTGGTCAAGAATATATATTAAAATATCAATTATTTATCTATTTCTTTAGAAATTAATTTAATTTAAATTCCTCAATACAAATAGAAAATTGATTTTTAATATACTATTTACATGTAGGGATCATTTGATAAGCTGACAAAATTTGACTATCTGCAGTCTCGTTTCAAGGTTTCTTAAATCAACATATCTCAACTATTTAAATTTTTTTGACAAAGAAATGAACAAGGAGAAGAAAAGTAAAGTGGTTTATAATCTATATATATATATATATATATAAACAAAATATTCTGCCAAAAATAACTGTAATAAATATCTCTTTTATTAAATATTTCCATTTTAGAAAATCATTAATAACTTTTATTTTACATTTATTAATAAAAGAAATAAAAAATATTAATATTTAAGACATTTAATTATTTATTGTATTTAAACTCAATATATATATATATATATATATAAATAAATCTTTCTATATATTTGTATACTATAATAAATGAGGAAAAGTCGGAGATATTTACAGAAATATCATTTTCCTAACAAAAAGTGTCACATCAACAATTTTTTTATTTTGTATTTTTATTATTTAATCCATCCAATTTATAATATAAATTTTGAATCAGTTTATTCTTATTTTATTAATATTAATTAAGTTATTTTTTATTGAATAATTTCTTAAATATCAACAATAAATATTGTCCAAACTATAATTTCAATAATAAATATTAATTTGTTTAGGGATAATTGATATCATATTTAATATAAATATAATTAATATATAACTGTAACACTATTAAAGATACGTGTATGTATATATATCTATATATAATATATATTTTGTGTGAAATTATATGTTATCCTAAGTATCTTTTATATTAATATTTGTAAGTGTCCCATCAACAAATTTTTTATTTTGCATTTTTTACTATTTGATTTAATAATATAAATATTGTATTAGTTTATTCTCATTTTATTGATCTTAATTAAATTAATTTTTTACTGAATAATTTCTTAAATACCAACAATAGATATCCAAACAATAATTTCAATAATAAATATTAATTTTCATGGGGATAATTTATATCAAATTTAATATATAGATTAATAAATAAATATTACACTATTAAAGATGTGTGTATAAACACATATGTATATATAATATGTATATAGTCTAAATTATATGTCATCCTAAATATTTTTAAAAAATATCTCATAATTAAATAAAATTTTCGTCTTTTATTTTACACTTAGAACTTCATATATTTTTATATGAGAGTGCACGTTTAGAATTTAGATGGCTCAACTGATTATTTAAATTATATGCTTAGTTTCTAATTGTATTGTCATCATCATGATCACTACAACTACATTTCGATTTTGTGTTGAACTTAAATGTTGTGCTTTATCAATTAATTTATGTGATACTTACAACGAAATAATTATTTGTCATCTTCGATGTTAAGCGATATTAATTTTTTTCTAATTCACTTTATTTTGAAATAAAAGGTTGAAAATACATAATTTACAGTGCTTTCATCAATTTCCTACGTAAAATTTCTAATTTTATTGTATATTGTTTCTATATATACATACTCACACACATGCACTTTATTTAAGTAATTGAATTTGATTTTTAATTCATAATTTTTTTTAGTTTTTTTAGTATATTTATTTAAGTGACTGACGATATTAGTTTGTAGCATATATGATAAAAAAAGTTCAACTAGAAATGTTGTGTATAAAGAAATTTTAGAAAAACTTACAAAGTTTGCAGGTAGAATTTCCAAATTTGATTTGATGATCATGTTTGATACTTTTGTTTTTAATATTAATCACAGATGAGTGAATTGGATGTGTATAATATCGATATATTGCTGTGAATTGAATTATCTTAAGTAAATTTAGATTCTCTTAGTTATTTAAATATTATAATGTCTTCTATATACTAAAATTACTTATACGATATTATCAAGTAATTAATATTTACCAACATTATATCACAAACCACGCATCGTGCGGGTGCGAGTACTAGTTGAAACATAAATGCACACAAAAACGCAATATATCTGAGTAGATTAACCAAATCTACATTTTGAAAATTGTTAATAAAGATCTAGATGTATTAAAAGACAAATTTGGGAAGCATGAAGTTTAGTGATGGCCACAAAGACGAAATTCCAAAACTTTGGGGCCATAATTAATATTCTACAAATATATTTTTATGCATACTTTTATTTAATTATTTCATGCAGTTTTCACCTTTTCAGGGTACTTTAAATTGAAAAAAGGTGTAGTCAACTAAGTTATCTATATGTAATCCTTCCGTCCCGACCCAATCTATCTACTTATCATTTTTGTTTGTCTTATTCTAATTTGTCAACCCATAAATGACAAAAGAAAAATTCTCTCCTTACCCCCACATTTCTGCCATTTTACAATATTGTCACCCCAATTCCCCTTTTAAATTCTAATTAAAGTGCAAAAAACATAAAGTTAACATATTCAATCAAAATCAACTGCATTATTTTCTTAGGCTCCGTGCCGGGTCAAAATAGACAAATTCGACAGGGATGGAGAGAGTATAAGAATTTTCATTTCAAAAAATTAAATATATATGTGGATTAATTGTCATGAAATATATTCAAATAAAAGGACAACATGTCATAAATATCAAACCCCGTTTCTACAATGTTTGAGAATTTTAGATTGATGAGAATAGAAAGTTAATATTTCATTTTTTTAATAAAATATAAATATTGAGACTTAAAGATTTGATGAAGATGGAAAGTCAATGTCATCTACATGCAATGGATATATACAAAAGTCCAAAATAAAAAGGCCAAATTTCATGAGATTTGGATACTTTGTAATGGGGCTTGAGAAAAGTGTAAAAAAAAAAATTGCAATGGGGCTTGAGAAAAGGAAATAAATAAATAAATTGTAATGGGGCTTTGAAGATAAATTCTTGGAACAATGGACCCATGCCTTTAAAGAATGGTTTCTCTGTGCCACTGTAGTCAATTTTATCTTAAATTGAAGTTGTATTATATCGTTTGGGACCATTTTATGAAATATGCTTGTCCAAAAATTATATTTTTAGATATTCTAAGATATTATTGTCTTGATCAATATTAAATGTTGAACTTATTTTAAATTTAACTACGACGAAAAGGAAAGAGAGAAGTATTATGGGAAGTTCTTATCTTTGAATTGGAAGAAATATAATGCAAACATCCAACGAGTACAAAACAAATCTTGTCATTTCTAGTTTGTATAAGGATCCATCACTAATCAAACATGATCTGTGAATAATTATCAACAGCCAGCTCAGCACAAGTCTGTCAGCTCATCAACTAGTCCAGCTCATCATTCTTAGTTTACTCTTAGCTCATTTGTATTGATCTTCTTCTAGAAGCTTTGTAACCGATTCTGTTAGATAGTTAGCTGATGTTAGCTGATGTTTTTGCATACATATAAATACATTGTTGTACTCTTTCTTCTGAGTTTAATGAATAATAATTCATCTATACTTTCAGCTCATCTTCCTGAATTAGAAACCCTAGTTTACATGCATTTTATCTTTCATGCATGAATGCTGATCTCTATAATCTGAACTTCCATTGAATACGTCAAAAATAAATGTGTCATATCATTATTTTTTTATAAGTTTCAAAACAAGATAAGTCAATCCCAAAACCTAGCTATACCACTTTATTTAAGGCTTCGAGATTAGTTAATTCAGGTTTTATGAAACCTGAATTAAAAATCATATTTAAAGACTTCGCATCCGTTTGGGCCTTGGGCCTTATACGTGGCTAGCCTTATGGGCCTTGTACGTGGCTGGCCTTATGGGGCCTTCTGGGTTTAGTGTGAAGTAGAGCACTGGCCCACACTAACACACACTAGCATTCTCTTCTTCCTCGCTCAAAACCCTCACGTATCGGAACTCACAAGAGATTACCTAATGGCCTCTACTCAGGCCCTCCCGGACAACGTCGGCGCCGTCACTTCTGAAAACGCTGCCTTCACTTCCGCGTCGGCGGAACAACCAGTAGTAGGTGAGGCCGTAGAACTGAAGAGCGAGGAAGCTGAAGCTGCCTCGACTGAGGAGCCAACGGAATTGGCCGATATCAAGGCCAAATGGCGGGGTTGGCCTGGGTACTCGGTGTTTCGGATAGTGGTGCCGGTGCTGAAAGTTGGTTCCATTATTGGGCGGAAAGGAGATCTCATTAAGAAGCTCGTTGAAGAGACGCGCGCTAGGGTTCGCGTGCTGGATGGCCCTATTACCTCCCCCGATCGCATTGTAATTCTCTCCCTACCATCTCTGTCTACTTGCATGCGTCATGGTGACGGAAATTTGCTCGCCCTGCACTTTGGTTTGATATATAGATAGTTTTTTGATTAATTTTTCTGAATTTCAAGCTTTATTTTAATTACTCTTTCAGCAGTGGATTGTCAGTTCCCATGGGTTTTTAGTTGAGTCAAGAACTTGGGGGTTTATGGTTGATTGCCAACTTAGGTGAAATTTTACGTGGTTGATTGTATATTTTCCATTCGTGCTATCATAGTCTGTCTTCCCCCCCCCCCCCCCCCCCCCCCTGTTCCTTTGAGGTGAATTCTTGGAATTTTTTGATTAGAATAGCTCATGGTTATTTCTTGGAAGATCTAGTGTTTGACATGGCGGTCTTGCTTGTTCCTAGGCTTAATTAATATTTTAGGCTCTCGCTTATCTATTCTTTGATCAAGATAATCATGACATATAATCTTTCTTTTGGGTACCCTAAGGCTTTTGCGTATTGACAATGCTATTTCAAAATGCATACATGTCAATGGAATTGAATCAATAGATTGATGATATTATCTTTGATTTCTTGGTTTCAATTGTTTTTGTTACCTATCTAGTAATGAATGAGAGGATTGATATTTCTTTTGTTTGTCACGGTACAGTAGTACAAAAGTTGGCAATTGCTGAAGAGAAAGAACCTTGTTACTTTTTCTTGAAGTAATATAATAGACTTGTTAGCATTAGGTTGACTGCCAGAGACACACTTTGTCTTACTTCATGATATGGATCAGTATAAAATGTAATTGACTATAGCGTTTTGCCTTGTGCTGCTCGCAATGGCTCTGTAGGTGCTTGTGATGGGCCCCTTGCGGTGAGACTCTAATATTCCTATGGTGATTAAGCCAAATTTTTGCTTACCTGAGACTCATTTCTTGATTCTTTAAAGCTAGCATTTAACCCCCTAAATCTGTTCACTTTCCAAGAGGCCATGATTACAAATTGTGTTTTAATTGTTTGTTCACCTAACCAAATAGTGATTTTGATATTGGGATTTGGTAATGTTTCAGGTTTTGATATCTGGGAAGGAAGAACCAGAAGTAGCCATGTCTCCAGCAATGGATGCCATAATAAGAGTATTCAAACGTGTTAATGGTCTTGCTGAGAATGATGATGATGGAAGAGCCACTGCAGCAGCAGCATTTTGTTCGATTAGGTTATTGGTGGCATCGACACAAGCAATAAGCTTGATAGGAAAACAAGGTTCCTTGATAAAGTCTATCCAGGAAAGTACTGGTGCTTCTGTCCGGGTGCTTTCTAATGGTATGAAACACCTTTCTATATGCATGCTCTTATTGGCAGTGTCTTGACAAATTTAGTAAAACATTTTTTTGCCACAAGAACCTTTGGAATCAGCTTTCCATGCTTGTTTATTCAGAAGATTCTCATTCAATACCTAATTTTGCAAAATTTAAAACAATTTTACACGTAGCAGTGCTTAACATGGTTAGTTTAACAAATTTGACAGGAGATATGGAAAATCTAGTCATAATTCTGTTGACCACGTCTTGAAAACAACTCCGAATATAGATTACTACTGAACCTTGTATTATTTGGAATTGCTTCTAGAGCCTCTTAATGGGTTTTCTACTTTTGGGTTAATTGTATGAACTGTCTCATTGGTGTTTGACAGATGACATGCCGGTTTATGCTAATTCGGATGAAAGGATTGTTGAGTTACAAGGGGAAGGTCTCAAGGTTCTGAAAGCATTGGAATCTGTGGCTGGGCATCTGAGAAAATTTTTGGTTGATCAGAGCGTTCTTCCCTTATTTGAGAAGAGTGTATGTTGCTACTGTTATGATCTAATAATTGTCAATATGATGACACAATTGTGATAATATTGTTATGTTTCTTTTACAGTACAATGCGCCAGCTACTCAGGAAAAACCGGTAGAGACTTGGTCTGATAAGTCATTCATGCAGAGTACTTCACAGGCTTCTTCACTAGGAGCTTATTACCCAGTTTCAATGAAGAGGGATCTCTATCTAGACCGTGAAAGCCAGATAGAACAACAGTTAACTTCTAGATTCTCGTTGTATGGATCAGATAGTGGACTTGGAAGTCTTACCTCAACATTAGGACGGTCTGGGGGGCCTGTTGTAACTCAGGTATGTGTAGTTCTACCTTCATGTATACTTGCTGGTTGACTATTTTGTTTGTTGAAAAATATTATGGCACCACCTCTCAAGGCAATTACATGACATGTATTTCCTTATGCAGATTGCACAGACTATGCAAATACCCCTTGCTTATGCAGAGGATATTATCGGGGTTCGAGGAGCAAATATTGATTATATTCGTCGTACTAGTGGTGCCATTCTTACTGTGCAAGAGAGTCGAGTACCTGAGGAAATTACCGTGGAAATTAAAGGCACCTCCTCACAAGTTCAAGTTGCTCAGCAACTTATTCAGGTATATATGCCCTTTCCCTCTTTTGATTTCTGCTGTATTTATTTATATCTTCTGAACCAAGATTCCGATGATTGTGTGATGAACCTGAGATTATCATCAAGTTCAGTTTCTGATTACGTCTAGAAACATAGGTTGTGTTTCGATTTGGGTAAATTTGAATGCAAGATCTACAATGTATGTATATGAAAACCCAAATTAGTTCAAAGTGAGTGGTTGAGGTCAAATCAATATTTGTCAAACAACACTAATGGACTTGTTACCTTGAATCCATCCTCGTATCCTTCAATCCAAGACTCAACCTTAAGATGAAAAAATTTCATTACTGAGTGTTTATCATGTTGCCTGCTAGTTGTTGAATCAAATGCAAAAAAGGAGTTGAACCAAGTCTAACTAATACTATGGTATGATATGTTATTCAGGAGTTCACGAGCGGTCACATAGAGGCTGTGCAAGGGAGTTATGGAAAGCTGGAGTCAAGCTTGAGGCCGTCTTCGTACACAGAGTTAGGCAACAGCTCATACTCAACCTCGTCGTTCTCTGGACGACCTTATAATGGTGGTGCATATGGATCATCTGGTGTTGCCGGTTATAACAGTAGCTTTAGGCTATAGTTTATAACAAACGTGTGTACAAGCACAGTTCTTTGTAGGTGTATTTTAATCTCATGTTGCTTCTCTTACATGACTGTCTACGTATTTATGGCTTCCTTTTGAATTGATTAAATACATTTCTTTCACAATTTCCATACTTGAATTTTATTATTTCTAAAGTAAAACAAGCAATATATGTATTGAAGTACATAGAAAATACAATAACAAAACATTTAAATAATTAATTCATTCCTATTTTAATGATTCTTCAATACTTTTACACATCATTTGCGAGATTTTTTTCATTATTATTCATGTTTTATTATGTGTATAGAAGTAAAAAATCTGGGCCTGTAAAATACGAACTCCCTTTTCAGCTTTTCTCCGTATATTATCCACGTTAGTTGATTTAGAACCACTTATCACGCAAACAAAAGCTGAAAAGTAGATTCTCTCGCAGATCGTTTCAGTTTTGTCAAATTCATTTCAAGAAATTAGTATATTTGAATCATACAAAAGATGCCCACCTTAAATTTGTACACGAATCTCCCAGTTGATGGCGTTGTTGCTTCCGATATACTGAAAGACGCCACCAAAGCTGTCGCCAAAATCATCGGAAAACCTGAATCCGTACGTCTCTTTCAGCTCCATTCTTATCACAAATGGCCGCATGATAATGGGTTTTTGTTTTTCTGAAGTAATTTATCGTCAAAGTTTTGTCTTTGGCCGCGTTTTATTGCTATCTGCATGTTCTATATTAATGCCTACCAAGTGCTCGACAAAATTCCTCTGAGACCAACTGTTGTTGCAAGCTGTGCAGTATGTGATGGTTCTTGTGAATGGAGGGGTGCCGATTGCGTTTGGTGGTACTGAGGAGCCAGCAGCTTATGGAGAACTGATCTCCATTGGGGGTTTGAATCCTAGCGTCAATGCCAAACTTAGTGCGACCATTGCAGAGATTCTTGAAACCAAGCTCTCAGTTCAGAGCTCTCGCTTTTACATCAAGTTTTACGATGTTCAGGTATCATTTATGTGATTAGTTATCACCAACATTGATAGATAGATATAATTCCCTTTTGCATTTCGCGACATAAATGTACACGAAAAACTGTAGTGTAAGGTTCATGATTGCATGTTTATTAACTCAGTTTTCTCCATGTCTAGCGACCATTCTTTGGCTTCAATGGATCAACTTTTTGATCGAGGGAGGATTTGCTGCACACAAGCCATGGATTGGAAATTGAAAGCTCATGCTTTATTAGTAGAGATGTTTAGCTTCACTTGATTTGGGATTTGCATTGTATATCTGTCTCCTCTCTCTCTCTCTCTCTCTCGATTGTAATCTACTCTTATTTTGAGATTTAAACTTCTAGTTTTTCATCTTGAGTTGTGAAGTTCTACAAGCTTTAGTCCCTCCATTCTCATTCTTTAAGCTTCTTTTCTTGGTTATAATAGGTTTTGTTTGGATGAGAGCATATGTGCATTTTGCAAGTTTTAAAAATTTGAGTGTGTGAATACTGCAAATCTTGTTGAGAGTTTAAAACTTGGATGCAGTTGTTTAATTTTATCATAATTGTTTGAATAATGAGTTGTTTATTAAGATTTATGAGAAAATGTCCTGATATATTATTGAGCAATTGAGTTGTTTGAGTATCTATTATTGCATTATGTTGATTAATAATGAAAATATTCCTATCTATCTATTATTTTGTAGGTCTTACACTGAGATATGTTATTTTGAGGATATATTATTGCATTCTATTAATTAATAAAAAACATTTCTATATATCTATTTTCTGGTGGCGATGTACGACATATAACAAAATGTCGATGTAAATATCGATTTAGTTATAATATATCTGTTTACACATTTTTACTCAATTATATCTGTTTACACATTTTTATTGTTATAATATATCTGTTTACACATTTTTATTCAATTAAAATACCTCAAATTTTTTCTCATTCATTCGAACATAACGTTATTGGTGAAGTCGCTCAAACTAAGTTTATACTACAAAGAATTATGAACACTAATTATATTATAATGTCACACAAACTTTCACAAAATTATATTATAATCTGCAAAGTCTTTTCATATTTAGGCAAAATAAAATAAAATCAGGATTAACAGAGTTTTGGTTCACCTTTTTACGTGACACGTGTCCGACAAACTTTAGACATAACATGATAATAATGGTGTTTCGTGGTGAGAAGTGCTGAATAAGCTTCTCTCATATGGTCGTATATTTAAGAGACAAACTATACACACCCCACTCAATACTAAACACACCCCAATTACTAAACACACCCACAATCAAATTAAAACATTTTCATAATTTCTAAATACACCCCACAACTTTACAATATACCCTTTATGAAATAAAATAAAAACAAAAATATAAAATACTTAATACACCCCACCCACCCAAATCCAACACACACCCCATCTCTCAAGATCCAAACAAACGGGTTTTCCAAAAATTTGAATAGGAAGATCCAAATTTGAGCAAAGGCTACCGAACATTTGATAGTGCGTGCGCCGTGTAGTCGAACGGGGGTGAATGAGTTCGATTAATCCAAGTCTACAACTTACCATGAATCCCAATGAAGAACAAAATTCACCAAGCATGTGTAGTTGAATTTTTTTAAGAAATTTATCATATACTATGTTTAATGTGGGTCAAATTGTATGAAATTTGTGTAGAAATTATATTTGCGTTATGAGCTTAGGGTTTAGATACTTTATGTGTTCAATTTGATGAAATTTGAGTTGAATTTGGACTTGAAATATTGAATCCCGTAACTTCGAATTTCGGGGTATGTTCGACCCTGGTTGGTCGAACACTGCTAAGTGTGTTCGGCAATACGCCGAACACACTTCATAGTGTTCGGCCACCCGCCGAACACTCTATAATATGTTCGGCAAGTGTGTTCGGCCACCCGCCGAACACTCTATAATATGTTCGGCGTATTGCCGAACATCTGCCGAACACTCTTCAAGATGTTCGGCCACCCGCCGAACACTCTGTAATAGGGTTAGTAAGGGTAAATTGGTAATTGTGTAAATATTTTAATTTTATGTGGGTGTGCTTAATATTGAGTGGGGAGTGTATAAGTTGTCCCTGTATTTAAGGACTTGTCGTTTAAAAAATTTCATATCCAAGCAGCGAAAAACCACCGCCTCCTCCTCGATCTCAAACCGCCGCTAACAATGGCGGAAACGAAGTTCAGCGTTATGGTGAGCCTATTCAACTGGATGCAGAAGAGCAAATCCTCCGCTGTTAAGCGTTCTAAGTTCCGGAAGTTTCTGGACACCTTCTGCCGACCTCAGAGCGGCGACGACTACTTCTCCGCCATCCGCTTGATCCTGCCTAGTCTCGATCGGGAGCGCGGATCCTACGGACTCCGTGAGCACGTGCTCGCCACGTGCCTGATCGACGCCCTAGGTATATCTCGTGATTCCGCCGATTCTCAGCGCCTCCTCAACTGGCGCAAGGGTGGCCCTAAGTCTGGTGCATTCGCCGGAAACTTCTCTCTCGTCGCTTCTGAGGTTTTTAATTTTTGTCTGGGGAATTACTGGGGCGTTGTTTGGATTTTCGTGAATTTTAAGCTTCCTAGTGAAAGATTGTTTGTTTTCCTTTTGTTTCTGTAGCTCCTAATTGGAGAATCTAGGCAAAATCTGATGGAGCATTCACTTTTTGTTATTGTTGTCACATTCGCACAAATCACAGTGTGAAGCATTTGTGGTTCTTGCCTTTTTGCTTAAATGAACACTTGTATTTGTGATTTTGTATATAATGTAGACTGATTTTGTATTTTCAGCTATTTTATGCGACCATAGAATAGTTGTTGGCTGTTATGATATTGCTAGACTGATTCTAAGAATGTCTGATCTCTTGCATGTGCTGGCAGGTACTCCAACAGAGGCAGGGAATGACTTCAGGGGGATTAACTATAAAGAACTGAATGAATTGCTTGATCGCCTGGCCTCTTCTGATAATAGGTAGAATTTATTCTGTGTGAGTAGAGTTCAATGATATTCCTTATTGTTTATCAAAGGAACAGTTCAATTGACTTCCTTTTGCTCTATATGCTTCTAAGCCTTCCTTTTCTCGTGTCTTGAACTTGTTTTTTTTTTCCTCTAGTCCCATGGAATAACAATATTATTATGAACACTGCTCATTTAATCTTCTCTTTCATGAATTGCTGTTAGGACTAATGTAGTCTACCTGAATGGAGACTATTCCCACTTCTATAGATCAGGAAGAAAGAATGAATAGGATAGATGGCTTAAGGTAACTTTTAGTATTTCAAATCTGATCCTGATTTGATACTTGATGTCTGGGATTCTTGGTACAGGTCAGAGAAAATATCTATTCTTTCTGATCTGATCAGGCAAACAAATGCTCAAGAAATGAAGTGGATTATTATGATAATTCTTAAAGGTGAGTTTTAGCTCTCTCATTTGTCATTTTCGTCTCCTTTTCATGCTTTGTTCAAGATTTTTAATCTTTTCTGTTCTCTACAACTCTGCCAAAGTTCAGATCTTAAGTTGGGAATAAGTGAAAAGAGTATATTTCATGAATTTCACCCTGATGCTGAGGACTTGTTCAATGTCACCTGTGATCTAAAACTTGTGTGTGAAAAGTTACGAGACCTGTAGTCAGCGGCATAAGCGCCAGGTCCGCTTTTGCATGAGTTATGATTTTTCTTGTATTACACACATGTTCTGGTCTTTTGAATTATTAATTATTTCATTTTCAACACGTGCTTAGTGGATGGATCCATATGTTTGTATTCTGTAGGATATCGAAGTTGGTAAACCTGTTCGACCTCAATTAGCTCTGAGGGTTAGCAATGCAGCTGGTGCATGGAAAAAGGTCGGTAGGCACTTTAGATTTAGGACAAATGCCTGTCATGAAACCAAAATGTTTTGTCTTTTTAACATCTAGTTCAGCTTTGGATGTGTACAATTTTGTTTTTTCCTACATTTCTTTTGTTATTGGATTCCGTGGCCTGTTGATTGCTTTATACATATCTCCAATAAAATAGCTTCATGGAAAAGAAGTTGTTGTTGAGTGCAAATTCGATGGTGATCGCATCCAAATTCACAAAAATGGAACTGAAATTAATTTCTTCTCAAGGTAGTTCCTTTCCTTAAAACCAACTCATCCTTTCTTGTTTTTTCAGTGTATTATTAGTTATGAATGTGTGCATGAGAGAATTATTTGTAGATTGAATATAATTGTGGACTATTTTAGACATAATATAATCGTATGTTTGTTAGCTTAGGATCAAAATTTGAAATCATTATTATTGCAGTCAGCATCACCTCACATTTGTTTGTTTGTAATATTTAGTACTTGACCGATTACCTTTCTCCTTGATACTAATATTTAATTAAAACAAGTAGTTTATGAATTTTTGCAGTTCTTTTTTTTTTTGGGTATTTTAAAAATGTTATAACTAAAAATCGAAACTACAAGCAAAAAGTGTATTACCCTTAGAACATATAGCCTCATCTGGACAAAAGGAACGGGCTAATCAACATTTCTCTAGTCTCATTTGCAAACTGTGGAATAACACGTGCACTCCACATTACAATTGTCAATATTTTGGCAGCATAACAGTTATGCATGTCTGAACGAGTTACTGCTTTTTTAATGTGGACAGAAACTTTCTTGCTCACCCAGAGTACGGATATGGCATGTCAGACATTATAAGAGAGAATATTCTGGTTGACAGGTAAATCTGTCAAGAACCAAACGTTTGATCGTATAAGTTTATGCATGCCAATTACAAGGCATAGCTACTCATGACCTTTTGTTGTAGGTGCATTCTTGATGGTGAAATGTTGGTTTGGGACAAATCAACAAGTCGATTTGCAGAGTTTGGTTCAAATCAAGAGATAGGTTTCAATTCACTTTGCCGCTTCCTTGATTATCTGTTTCTTTGTAACTTTATTTGTCTAGAATTTTACTCACTCTTTCATATCCGTATCCTTTGTCATAGCCAAGGCTGCGAGAGATGGACTTGATAGCGATCGACAGGTCTTTTTGTTTAATATATGTAAATAATTTTCGTGATGCTATCATACTAAGTTTTGACACTCAATTTCTTGTGATGCAGTTATGTTGTATCCTTAAGGTTTAAGCTATCACAGCTGGATTTGAATCACGAGTGGGGTCCATATTGAGATGCTCATACAATATCACTTCCTACTTCACTATAAGTTTTACAGGCTTCAATTGCACACTTTTTTTTTTTTTACTGTTATTATCTTTTAAAGAGTTTGCCTTGACATGACCTGGTACTAGATGTTGCATTTGACGTTCTTTATGTTGGAGATACCAGCGTTATTCATCAAACCTTGAAGGAGAGGCATCAACTTCTTCGGCAAGTTGTCAAACCAGTAACAGGACGTTTGGAGATTTTGGTTCCTAATGGTGGTCTCAATGCACATCGCCCAGCTGGTAAGGAGATAATACCTTTTCTTTTGATATTTTAAACAGTTGTTCGATTGAGGTAGTAGTCACAGAGTTTTCTCAAGCAAAAAGTTCTGATATGTTTGATCACAATATTGAATATTACCATGAAGATGTTAGTATCTACGTTTCTAACTTTGTATAAAACTTAATTTCTCTCTCAATTGACATTTCTGTAAGAAAAAAAAAAAAAAAGGTTACTAGTCTTTTTTGTTATGAGGCATCATATTGCTATTTAACTGCACTATCTCACAGGGGAACCTTGTTGGTCTCTGATTGTCCATGATGTTGATGGGGTTGAAAGATTTTTCAAAGAAACCATTGAGAACAGGTCAGCAATTTGATCTTATGACTAAAATATGAATTGAAAAGTATTAAATTGTTTGTCCCACTGAATAACTAGGGAAAAGTGATTAGATAATGGTTGATTTACACTTTTAATTTGCTTAATTCTATACTTGTTGAGGAACTAAGTGTATTTTCATATTGATGGCATTTTCATTGACAGTAAATGTGCAACTGGTAGTGACTTTAAAACAAGGCAGAATCCATGTGGAATAATGGTCAAACAGATGTGCGGATAGACTTCTTTTATATTTTTTTATTAAGATTCCCTGTAAGATAAATTGGTGTTGTTGCCTAGGAAAATCTAAAATTCTGAAACTTATAAGAAAGAACACGTCTTCTGTTGTTAAACAACACTAGTAGTGTACCCGCGCTATGCGCGGCTAAAATATTTTTTAAATGTAAGAAATGAATATATTGAATATTTGATTGTTAAAAAGATATGAATATAAAAGATATTATATTTTACGTATTTTTTTTGTGTATATTGTAATAGTAAAGAACACTGAACACTTATAATTATTTATTTGTATAGAAAGTTATTTCTTGCATTACACATAACAAAGTACATACTTCTAATAATATAAGATACTTTTGAATTAACTTTTAACTTTATAAAACTTTAAATAATTATATCATAAACATTTAAGTTTAAGTACATAAATTTCAAAAGTAGTAATCTTCTTCTATTAAATATTTTATCACAAAGTTTGTATTAAAATAAAAAAAGATGTTTTAAAAGAAGACACATGGGTATGTCAATATGAAAAATTAGTTTTTTGTAATAAATTATATTATGTAGATTCATACATTGTAGAAACTTATTACTTAAATCTTTTACAATTTATAATTATTTAAAACAATTTTTTATAGTAGAATGTAATATAATATAAAAAAAGATTTTATTTTCTATTTTTTTATCATAACGTATAATGGTTTAAGAATTATATATGTTTTTATTTTATTTTTTTACTACAATATTTGATAGCTTATCAAGAAAGTCATGTAATTTAAAATGATTAAATTAATTTACAAAAATAAAATGAAATCTTGAAAAACTAAAATAAAAAGAAATTATTTACACATCATCAAATTGATGTGACATTTTTAGGAGGGAAAGTGGCAAATTAGTAATTTTTGACAACTTGCTTGCTTTTATTATAGTATAGATAAGACTTAATGGATAGTAAAAAGTAAGCAAATACACTCACTACCCAGTAAAATACTGAGAACCACTTACTGCTGAGATGTAAAAGGAAAGAATGGGACAAATAGCTGGGGGATAAAAGGAAGATAGGAGAGATCAATTAACAATGCTTGCATTTGTACTCTTGCTCCACTGTTGTGTGATAGTCAGTTGAACATAATTTCTTCTCAACTCTATGGCCAATGTTAGAGATGAAGGAATTGTTCTGAAAGATCTTGGCTCCAAATGGGAACCTAGTGATCGAAGTGGAAAGTGGTTAAAGTTGAAGCCTGATTACATTCGAGCCGGTTCTGACTTGGATGTTCTTATAATAGGTTTGGAACTAACTTTACAGTTTCAAAGAAAAATAAGTGATTTTTAAATGACCTTCCTACACCTAAAAGCTATTTTATGCAGGGGGTTATTACGGTTCTGGACGTCGTGGAGGTGAGGTGAGGATAATGCTTTAGCTAGTGATTGTATCTTTCATCTTTTTACTAAAGGAAACCATTTGCTTTTGTTCACTTCTCGAAGGTTGCACAATTTCTTGTTGGCCTTGCAGAACGTCCACCCCAAAACACATACCCAAGACGGTGAGTCTTTCTAATCATTGGCTTGAAAGTGTATTGATGCATTAAATTGAAGTTGTAACATGATTGTTTCTTACATGTTTAATTCTTAGTTACTCGTCATGATATAATTTCATCCATTTGGTGAGAAAGGCTCGACTTTTCTGATGACTAGTACTTGCTTGTCTATTTAATCAACATTTGCTGATTAAAAAGTAGTCAAGCTTTAGAACTTATAATGGGTGTCTTCAGGCTTTGCTCATTTTTCTGTTCTTGCTTCTTAGTATTTCTCTCTACACACTTAAGCCTAATTCGAACATACACTTAGAATTATATTATGGTTAAAACTTAAAAGTTCTGATTTTTCTGCAAATTGCAGATTTGTTTCATTTTGCAGAGTGGGTACAGGACTTTCTGATGAAGAGCTTAATGCTGTTGTCACCAAATTGAAGCCTTATCTCAGGTAACTCTTAATCAACAATACTTGAATTGAAATTTGTCATTAACAAACTTTTGATTGCCCATTGTTAGAATACGTGCTACAAACTTCTTTTAGTATCTGGGTCAATTTCATTCAGTAGTCAATTGATGTTTGTGGGACTATTGTATCTTTGTAATCACCCATCATTGGTTTGTTAGCACTTAGATATATAGTATTTGCTAGCACTTAGATACATAGTATTATATCTAGCATTTAATTAAAGATTTGATACCTTTTTTTCCCCCAGGAAATATGAATACCCAAAGAAAGCACCTCCAAGCTTTTATCAAGTTACCAATAACTCAAAGGAGAGACCAGATGTTTGGGTTGAAAGCCCAGAGAAGTGAGCAGAAAATTTAGTGCTGTGTGCAACTCTTTTCTCCGTGTTGCTTACCTGTGATTCTTGTGCATACAGGTCATTTATAGTTTCCATCACCAGTGACATTAGAACAATCAGATCTGAGGTTTGCCACTGTATCCCTTCCTTCTGTCCTTCTGTTGTTCCTCTTAAGTTATCATATTCACACTAAAATCTTGATTGCGCTCCGAATTCCTTACTTTTTTATACATTACTATTCTCGCTTCTGTAACTTTATTCTTCACCGTGCCTTAGCTCCTTCTTGGTAGTGCATAATACATATCAGTGACTTGACCTGCACTATTTGGTGGTCAAGGTATTTGCTGCTCCATATAGCTTGAGATTTCCACGGATTGACCGAGTGAGATATGACAAACCTTGGCATGAGTGCCTTGATGTGCAATGTGAGTGGATAGCTTCATATTAGTCCTTTATGTTCTTCAATTGATAATAACAAGCTTGCTTTAGGTGTTCTTATCTTCTTTAGCATTCACTACAATGTAAGATTAGTGTTGAACAGTCACTAGCTAAAGAAATCACATTTTATGATAAATTTTATTTACCTTCTGCAGCTTTTGTTGAAATAGTACACTCAAGCAATGGTACCATGCAAAGGGCGACGGATCATGCAGTAGTGCAGGAAGATAAGCCAAAACGTACAAAGTCATCTAGAGGAACAAAGAATAATGTTTCTGTTGTTCCTTCCCATTTCATTCAAACTGATGTTTCTCAAGTTAAGGGTGAAACATCAATATTCTCGAACATGGTTTTTTGTATCCTTTGACCAGATAGATGTTATAACACCATAATTAGTACAACTTTTATTGCCTACACATTCATGTGGTTACTCTTTTCAAATAAAGTAATGAATCAGGAATATTTCACTATGGATTGGTATCATGTTGATAGTCAGGCTTTGGTAAAGCTGATGCGTTAATAAGTTTTACATAAGTCTGGGGCCACATAGAATTGATCTTCCTTGACATTTAGACTTTGTTAACATACCTGTATCACATTCTCTTGACTCCTTGCACAAAATGGTGGTTGAAAATGGTGGCTCATTTTCAATGAATTTGAACAATTCGGTTACTCATTGTATAGCCTCAGAGAGTAGAGGTTAGTCAGTCTTGTCTTAATTGTCCGAGATGCACAGCTACATAAAGTAAATTAACCATCAACCTGAATACAAGTATAATCACATATTCTTTGGGAGCAATGAATACTGAAATATTGAACAGGGATCAAGTTTCAGGCTGCAAAGCGCCAAGGAGATGTTATTCATTACTCGTGGCTCTTCGACTGTTGTGTGCAGAAGCAGCTTCTTCCTTTACAGCCTAAGTCAGTCATAGATAGTACTTAGTCTTCATCTTTTGGATACGTGCCTTGAAATACTACATCTAACTGCTCACTCATTTGTCCTTGAAGATACTTTCTCTTTCTCTCTGACATTACAAAGAAAAAGCTAGAAGAAGATATTGATGAATTTTCAGACTCCTACTTCTTGGATTTTGATGTGACAGATCTCAGACAGGTAAACAAATTAGGATCCTGTCATAGTTACTCCCTCGTCACCTTGATGATAAAGATCGGCTCTACTACGATGGGGGAATTTAGAAACAAATTCTGTTCATGTTGCTCAATACTATGTTTCATCTTCATCTTCTGGTATATGTGTGTTTGTGGATTTTCAGATACTAAATAACATTGTTAAAGTTGAAGATTCTAAAGCAAAGGAGTACTGCAAGAAAAAATTCTGTCCAAGGGAGGAATGGATGCGCTTTCATGGTTGTCGCATTTACTTCCACCTACCCAGGCAATTTATGTTAGATAATTTTGTTATAATTTTGATTAAAAGCTAGATTATCCTTGTTTGGAGATGAAACAATTACACTGCCTTTTTTTTCTTGTTACATAGAAAATATACAAATTCGGAAGTTCTTTTCGAGCTTGCAATCAGAAGGATGAAGGTTGAGATTTGTGCTGGTGGTGGCTGTGTAGCTGAGACTCTTTCTCATGCTACACATTTAGTCATTGTATCTTGTCCAGAAATTTCTTTGGACTTTGATGCATTATTGAATAGGTGAGCAGTACTTCCTCATGAAATGAATTTATTTCTACACTCTTCATGATAAACAAGCAAGATAATTTCCTTCTAGATGATGTGATTGTATCACATTATCGAAATGGAATTACTAAAGACTTTGGTTTGTATTGCCAAATATCACATGGGTGTTGACTGTTTAAAAATCACCTCTTTTACTACATGCAACAGTAAAGGTAGTAGTAGTTCCACCTGTTACCGTTGAGGTAGAAAATATTTACTTTTGCTTTCTTACCCTCTTCACTTGGTCACAGCTTCTCAGAGATGGAGAGACGCCTTTTGAACCATAGAAGGTTGCATATCGTAAAGTCCCAGTGGTTGGATGATTGTTTTGAGAGAAACCAGAAGTTGCCAGAGGACATATATAATTTGAAGCCCCAGGGTTTTCAAGAGACTTTGATTGGAGAGAGGTAAGTATTCTTACAATAAGATTAGATCTTAGCAACTGATGTTTATGCAATCTGTGGAACGAGATTTTTAGACCATATTTATCAAATTTGGTGTTTCTGGCATGCCTTCTATAGCAGGCTTCCTTTATCACTTTCATTTGCTTTGAACCCCCATCTGATTCTGTTAATGCCGATTATTGAGAAGTAGTTAAACGCTTGCTGTACCTTTTCTTGCTTATATCTTCTCTAACTCAGACTAACAACTCATCATTTAGTTATTGTTATTCAAAATTCTCTTGCATTATGTAACACTGTCTTTGATTTTTCTAAAACTTGCATGAACAATTAGTCAACTACTTGTGTCTAAGAATCCCAGTCCAGAAGTAACTTGAAATATTTAGGTGTTTGATGTTTGCGAATGAGGAGGAAAAGATATTATGAGCCAGATACAAACCTAGATCCATGTACAGTTGAATTCACCTACATTTTTAAATTTGATATTAGATTGGTTTGTGGTTTGAAATTGTTTAATTTGTTTAGAATAAGTTAATGTGCATAATCTTAATGTGCTTCTATTTCTGCAGTGACGAACACGAACTCAGTGGAGAAGAAGATCATAGCATGAAAACAGGATCTCAAGATGCCTCATCTTCTTATAAAGGTTCCAGAAAAGCCACTGCTAAATCAGAAAGCTTGCCTAAAAGAGTTGGGAGAAGGAAAAGGGGCGGAGCCAGTGGGATGAACACGAAACGAGGAAAACCTGCAGTCAGTACGTCCAGAAGAACAAGGGCACGAGTTGATAAGAAGCCTGCTAAGATCATTGAATATGAATCAGACAAGGATGCTTCTTTAGATGAGAAGGAAGACTTGGAAGCAAGTGCTCAGCTCAAAAACAAACCCTATGCTGAAATGGATGAAAATCAATCTGCTATGAATGAAGAGATTAAGGATGTAAGTAAAACAAATGAGGAGCCTTGTGATACTTCAAAATTTTTACAAGAGGCCCCAAAAAGTTCTACATCAGAAAGAGGCAAAGCAGTCGAGATGAGTGGGGAAAAATTAGACAATAGAGACATTATTGATCCGTTTCAAGCCATGTTACTAAACATGGTCCCGATTCTTGCAACAAAGAAAGCCGAAAGAGACGAAGAGGTGAAGGCCGAAGCTCCTCGTCCGGTCACTGAAGAGGAAAAACCACCTTTAGATGCCGAAATGCAACTTGCTAAGAAAAGGAAAGTAAGCTACAAGGACATTGCCAATGAACTTCTAGAGGATTGATGAAAATCGACCATTATCTACGTAAGTTCTTGTATATATGTACGTCTCTATGTCGTAAGATATATTTATTTATGCAGTACTGTGTAAATCGATAGAAATTATCAAGTTTTCTTTAGTTTCTCTCTTGTAAAGCTGTTATCCTACATATCTCTTGTGAGAACGTTTGTAGGCATATGCTGATGTGGCAAGTATATGCTGATATGGCAGCGAGATATAAATGTCACGTTGCTGCTACATCTGCAGGTTCTCACGTGAGGTGTGCAGTCCACTTGGAATACTTTCCTCGTTTCGTATAATAAACAGGTAAGTACTATTTAAATTACGGCTATAAGTGATTAATTATGGAAATTGAATTATTGATCTAAATAATTGGTAACGTATACTGACAAATATAGTGAATGAAAGCAACCAAAAATATATGCTTACTCAGCATTGTCTGAGAGCCTAATGATATGCCAACAACCTCATTAATCAAATTATCTCTAATTACTAATTCTAACAAAAACAAATTGATTATTACAGGGTCACAAGGGACAATGCTTTATTATCAGCATCTAAACCAAAACATCTCAAACTTAAATTAAAACCATTTCATCATAAATAAATTGATGAAAAGCTTATACTACAACCTTATTTTGTACAGGCTCAAAACCACTAAATTAAAAAAAGAGAAGAAACACAACATCATGGCAAACCTATTTCCAGTAAAAATCTGCTTATTTATTCAGTAAATATTTTACTAATATAATTGGCTATCTGGATCATTTAAAGCTGCTATAGCAGCTCTTATCTTGAAGCTCAATATTTTTCTCTCTTCCTCATCACCCTGAAAAAACAATACAAAAATATTAAAAAATTGACATAGTTCAGAATTATCAAGATAAAATAATCAGCAAATAATCAATGCAAATCTGAGTGGACCACCACAGAAATCTATTTGTATAAAGAATGGTATACGTATAGAATAGTTAATACGAATTTCTTTATAAGAATTACAGCATCTAATTTATTGATGTTGACAAATAACCTATCCTATCCACCACATATTTCTTCAAATATAAAATGTATTTCTCTGTTCTCACCTATCTAATTATAGATACTCTATAATAATATACCGTGTGTTCTAGTTACTAAAATATAAATTCTTTCATTTTATTTTTTCAAAACTAATTGAATATCTAATTAATTTGAATATTTCTTAAAGGGTAAAAGGAAAAGGAAAAGGGGAAAATCATAAATCAAATTCCAGGCTAAGTATTGACCCGCAATAGTGAGTGGACTGGGCCCAATCAGGACCATATGTTGGCCCCACACGCATTCGTTAATGGGCTGGGCCCACCCATTTTAACACCATCTTTATACAACAGATACAAAATAAATAAATTAATTTATTGGAAAATTAAACATAACATAAGATACTATCTTATTTGGTCGGTAACGTAAAGAACTTCCCTGTTTCTTCAGGTGTCAATAATTAAACAATATTCCACAAGGTTGTGAAAAGGAAAGTGTTGGAATAATTATTCAACGTATCTACTATTTAGAGTAACTCACTATAATATTCTTTATAGTGTAGCTAATTAGAGAGAGAGAGAGAGAGACCTCTAGGAAAACAGTCTTCAAAAGGCTTCCAGAGAAGGCAGTGATATTGGCAGTGATAATTTTGAGGTTCAAAGACTCAAAAATCTCACACAATTTCACAATTGTGTCTGTTTTTTTTCTGCATGTCAAGCTTACTACTATGATCTTTTCACCCATGCTCAATACCCTCAACTGCAAAGGTATAAAACTACAGGGGTTAAAAACGAAATAATTGAAAATGCAGGGAGCAAAAGGAAAGACCATAGAAATTAAAGTGTACAAATAATGGTCACCTCAAGAAGCTCAATAGGATGAGAGGAAGGCATGATATAAGTTGATGACGAATGATGGTCATAATATTGGTCCAAAACATTTCTACTTCTGTTTTGAATAGAAGAAGAAAATGCAGTGCATTGATCTTCACTATCCATGTAGTTAAATATTTCAGTGTTTGAAGAAGTTAATTTCCCCGATTCCATTTCCGAAATTTCTGCTTGAATTCTCCTCTCTTCTTCATGCAACGATTGGATGTATCCAATTGCATCTCTAATAATCGAGGCCTTGTCCATCTACAAGAAGAGCAGTTATGAAAGATCAAAATACATGATCCAAAAAGGGAGCATGATGAGCTCGTGTTGATCGTTCTTGAATTGGGTGTTTGATGGTAATAGTGAATGGTTAGTTATAGAAACAGAAACCTTAGTAATGTTAGGGACCACAGCTCTTAGTGCATAGAGCCTCTGGTTGAGCTTATCTCTCCGATTTCTCTCGGAGACGATGTTCTTCGAGGGCATGGAAGATTGATCATGAGCTCCGTCCGGTGAGCTCGAGTCATAATACCCTGTTGATAATGCTTCTTCAAGATAACTGCATAGTTTAAGCCAGAAAAAGATCATTATTCTTTCTGCATATTGTTTCATAACTTAATGTTGCAGTGAGATTGGATATATCATGTGTACCTGTCCAGTTTTTCTGAGTGGAGAAACATTAATTCATCATCAAGTTTAAAGTTGTCCATAATATGTTTGAGAGAGAGAGAGAGAGAGAGAGAGAGAGTGGAATGAAGTGTGTAGCAAAATTTGTGGTGGTGGTATTTATAAGTGTTGGAGAAAGGAAATACGGAAATAGGGAGAATCTTCTTCTCAAAACAAAAATAAAAAAGGAGGGCCCACCATAAAGACAAAGCCACGCCATATAGGCACGAATTGGGTTTAGAGTACGCGTGAAAGTCTCTTACCTCGTTGCTGCCTCTTTCATTTCCTTAATCCTTCCAAATTCCAATTAGGTATCTCATGTTTTATTAAATATGATTGGATCTAAAATAAAATTTAGATCGATAAAAATTGGTGACCAACCTATCTGTACAATCATATCAAACACTAAATTTTGTCACTTAACTCACTTAAAACTTGCATAATACACGATTCGATTAACTTATGTGATTTTGAATTTTTTTTAAATGTTTCACTTTATTTTATGAATTTGGAATTCGTCAAAGAACAATTATCATGTATCAATTATCATTTCCACTTGGGGAATTCAATATGCTATTAACATTGTTTTATAAACGAGTCATTAATTTATATAATTAACTTTAATTTATGTAATTAAACGAGCCAGTTCATTAATTAAACGAGGTAATTTTAATTTTCAATTAAAATAAATTTTAATAAAAATCATTTGTTAAATAAGCATATTAAATGAATTATTAGATTTCATACATCATCACTTAATCATTACTCAATCATTGTAGGAAGACTTGGTCAAAATGTAGTAGAAAATGTAATTTTCTTATATTTTGTAGTAGAAAAATATTTTGTTAAATTGTTGAATGGTAGAAAAATTAATTGATTATTTTATGTAAGACAGCTTGGGCTCTCTAATTTTAAATGTTAATGAAACAAATTTGAAAAACATAAAATTCATAGGGTTTGAGATTCCCTACCTCATGACTCATCTAATCTAGTTTGAACTTTGAAGTAGTTGACTTCAGAAAAAGAGCAGGTCAACCTGCCTCACCACGTCAGACACACTAATGACATCATTATTACAATATAGTGACGCAATAATATGAAACCCAACAAGCATAAATCACAAGGCTCCTTAATTATTACACAACTTTGTTTTCTAGCTTTCAAATATATTTTTTGGATTTCATATTCGTTTTTGATAGTAATTTACCAAAACAGGGATTCACACATATAACAATTAAGAGTAACACTTGTGTCTCCCTGAGGGCACCGTGCCCCCAAATTAATTATCATATAGTATTAAATATATACTCTACATGTATCATATATATACTCTTCAGGTATCACATATATATTCTTATATACACATGATACCTTTAGGGTATATTTATAACACCAAAAAATATAACACTTATAGAGTGTATTTATAACACCTAGATTCGTGCCCCTATATACCCCATGAGCATATAAGTTTTTGCCAACAATTAATAGTTTCATATAAAAATGACACACCTTTTCCCCATGTATTTTCAATTTTTCTTTTTTAACCTTTTGCACTCTCTTTGTTTCTGCATTTTTGATTTTTGGCTTTAAGTTCCTAATAATAATTATTTTTGTTAGCTTTGGTCTATTCATTTAAGTAGGAAGGAAAATTTTGTAGGAAGTAGAAACAAATGTAAAATAGAAAATATAGGAACAAAAAGGGGAAAAGTATACCTTTTTTTCTTTCTTATGTTTATCATTCTCAATACTTGGTTGAATTATTTAATCAATCTCAAGATTAGTAAAAATTGCCATCAAATTCTTTTAACTGTAAAATTGTCAAGTTAAGATTCCTAAAAACTTAACATATGATAATATATTCAACAAAAAACATGAGCGGTTGCAAATTAAAATCATCAATATGAAATAATTGAAATATTATGTAAGTGCTTTAATTTCATAATTAAATGGGCCTATTTGTGGCTTCCACAAACCTTTAAATTTTGTTAATTTTGAAGATGATAAATATTACCTCCATTTCAAAATAAAATGTCGTTTTTAACTTTTGCACATAAATTAAGAAATGTTACAAAAAGTGCAATTTACCTCTATTTAAGTTTATAATTTATGAGAGATTTACATCTCTTTAACACATTTAATTTAAATGAGTAAATGGAGGCATCTTCTGTATATTGTATGTAAATGTGTCTTGAAATACGAAAACAACACTTATTTTGAGACAAATTTTACTTACTAAAATGACATTATTTTTGGGAGGGAGATAATATAATTAACCATACTTCTGATGTGGGATTAGACACACTTTAATTACAATTGAACACCACAAAAATATGTGGATTTAGAAAGTGGAATGAATGTTCTTAATAGTGAATGTATGAAGGGGTAATTATCAGATGATATTAAAATATGAAGGAGAAAGACATGATTATTGAGTCAAAATGTAACAGAAATATGAAAAGAAAAGAGTAAAATTTATTACATCATGAAAGATGTCGCAATGAGGATGACGTGATAATGCAATGAAAAAAGAGTGGGGATGGGAATTGGATTCTGCCGTAGGACTTACTAATCCACTTGTCCACACACCCGATTTTGTCCACACCCGATTTCTCTCTCTCTCTCTCTCTCTCTCTCTCTCTCCCTTTTTTTTTTTTTTTTGACTAATTATTTGTCATGTGTTCCACCTTCATCCTGTAACCATCCAAAATAAAGGCAGGCCGAAAATTGGATTGCCGTTTTCACATGAAAATAGGATTGAAATCAAACCGTGTTTTTGTTTACTTCTTCAATGGATTTGGTCTCCTTAAAACAAGGAAGGCATTAAGAATCACATGTACATATATATATACATGCCTGTTTTGTGGTTTTAGTTTCTCAAAGTCATGTGTTGTGTGACCTGCTCGAGCAGAAGGAAATAAGCACTTCATATATACTTGATAACGTAGATCATTAACTTGGAATTAATGCTCAAGGAAGAACCGATTAATAGCTAGCTTCTATCATTCACATTGATTACAAAATAATAATATATATGTTCCATTGCAGGATTTAAAAGTCACCACCTCAAAAAGAGGAGTCAATTTACAATGATCCTGCTATAATTCAGGTGGTTACAATTTTTACTAGTTTATTTAAAAAACACAAAAACTTGTGAGACGGATAACGGATTTTTTTATCCATGAATCAAACTCATACCCATTAATTTATATGTGAATTGAGAAATTTGGGTTGCGGGTCAACCCGTCTCACGTAACATGTGTGACGGTCTCTCACAAGACTCACTCTTTAGAAAAATCTTTAAAAAACAATACACATGTTAACATACTTAGCATTGAAAAATAATTATTAACTTCATGATATCATAATTTCAAAGAAGGGAGCATGTCTTTACACATTGATGATGGACGCCATTATTGGTAAAAGAAGAAAAAACATAAAGGCAAAAGTTTATAAATTAGGTAGAGCATTAAATTAGCAATATATATATAGAGCCCAGCCCAAAATTCATAAATTTTTTTAAGGAATTAACTTTTCTGAGATTGAATATAACAAAAGTACTTTTTTGCTACAAAATATAAGAAAGTTATCTTTTCTACACTATTTTGACTCGGTCATGTAGAAATGATTGAGTAATGATCGTTTGATAATATATTCAATTTATTTATACTATTATTTAACAATTGTTTTATCCAACAAATCATATAAATTGATAAAAGTAATTAAATTGATAAATGAGGTTGGATTAATAGTGTATTAAACCAAATTTAAATGAATAATCGAACCACTATACATAGTGGTTCGATTAATTGTGTGTTAAATCGAACCACTAGTTATTTTATATAATTTACTATGTCACTAATTAATTAATGTAATTTATTAGAACCACTAATTAACTAATCGAATGAGTAACGAAGTAATCGAACCACTAATAGAAAATTTAATGAACTAATCGAACTAGTAATTAATTTATTTAATCGAACCACTAATTAATCACTAATTTATATAATTATATATAATTAGTAATATATATAATTTATAATGGTTCGATTAATTAGTACTCGAACCACTATAATATGTTAATCGAACCACAACAATTTATACTTTATTAAGTGGTTTGATTACTCAATTAAATGGTTCGATTAATAGAATTACTGAATATAATTTAGGTGGTTCGAGTGGTTCAATTAATAGTGTAAAAACCCAATTTTTTCACAAATAGTCAAACCACTATGTCAAATTCATAGTGGTTCGATTAACAGTGTAAAAAACCAATTTTTTCCAAATTAATCGAACCACTATGTGAAATTCATAGTGGTTCGATTAATAGTGTAAAAAACTAATTTTTTTAAAATTAATCGAATCACTATGTCAAATGTATAGTGTTTCGATTAATATTGTAAAAACCCAATTTTTTCACAATTAATCGAACCACTATGTCAAATTCATAGTGATTCGATTAACATTGTAAAAAACCATTTTTTTCCAAATCAATCGAACCACTATGACAAATTCATAGTGGTTCGATTAATAGTGTAAAAAACCATTTTTTTCCAAATCAATCGAACCACTATGACAAATTCATAGTGGTTCGATTAATAGTGTAAAAAATAAATTTTTTAAAAATTAATCGAACCACTATGTCAAATACATAGTGGTTCGATTAATAGTGTAAAAAACCATTTTTTTCCAAATCAATCGAACCACTATGTCAAATTCATAGTGGTTCGATTAATAGTGTAAAAAAACAATTTTTTTTAAAAAATAATCGAACCACTATGTCAAATACACAGTGGTTCGATTAATAGTGTAAAAAACCAATTTTTTCCAAATTAATCGAACCACTATGTCAAATTCATAGTGTAAAAAACAAATTTTTTAAAAATTAATCGAACCACTATGTCAAATACATAGTGGTTTGATTAATAGTGTAAAAAACCAATTTGGTCGTTTCCATCTTTTGTCACCGCAACAAAGTCAATACCTCTATACGAGCCTTTCAAGTGACAACCGTCAACAACTATAACAGGGCGACGATAATTTCGGAATCCAATGATTGATGCAGCCAAGGCAAAAAACACGAACTTGAATTTACCGGACGAGTGTGTTTCCAAGGCAGTGTAAGTTCCAGGATTGGCGTCCACCAACTCTTGCAAATACAATAGAAGCAAGCAAAATGACTGCTTCGAATCGTCATACGTCTTGTACATAGCATGCCGTTTCGCTTTTCTAGCAACTTTCAGGTTGAAGTTCAGACCGTATCGTTGACCCATTTTTTGAATCATAGCCCTCGGCACAAGATTGGAATTTTCTTTTCTGGCTTGCTCAACATAGTATTCACCAATCATCGAGGAAGGGATTCTGCGGGATGCGCGGGTGCTTAAGTCATGTTCACAACTGTGCGGCATTACAGCCTTGGAGATTTTCCAGATCCCGTGCTTAGCAGATGAATGAAGTACGAATCGACACCCGTCGTGGTTGCATTTGACATTCCACCCGTGCTTATCCGAATATTGGACCCGATATTCAACCTGATTCTCAAATGGTACATCCCGACTGCATTTTTTAAATCGAACTTACTGTTATACACCGAGCCTTTTTCAAGTCCATGCGGGACCTGCAAAAGATCCCCGGATTCTGGCTCGTCAAATCCATCCATATCGGGAACATACCATTCCGGCTGCATTGTGTACTCACAAAATTCCACAAACGCCTCGCGCTGCTCTTCGTCCAACGTTGCGTCAACATCTTCGTCTAACGCAAAACAATCTTCTATATCTGATGTCAAAATGTGGACATTACAATTAATAAGTTATGATTGGGGAATTCAGATAACTCTGTATTCACATATCGTATATAAAAAAGTAATTACCTGCTTCAGCGTCATCAGCGGAATTTCTGTGTTCTCCATGATCCGGTTCACCTTCGTCAAACCCTGGAGCAGGACTATTCAGGTCGAGAAACTGAAAATTATTGTCTCTCCCCCATGATGATGACCGGGGAGCCTAATGCTCATTTGAAGACGTACCGGCTTCAGTTGTTCGATTCCGATAGGCCAAATCCCATTTCGCGTGGAATTCATCGTCGTTATGGAGTCCAGTAGGAATAGGTACAAGGTTGAATTCATGTACAGTGTTGACATTATAGGTCGAAGTACTTTCAAAGCTGAACGGAAAAAAAAGGTTGAGGACTTTGATTTTCTTGCTCATCCACTGAAGCTTGTTGATCCTGATAGGACGATCCCACGGAACATCCAAGATCATTCCTGTTTAGCGAAACGAAAACAACCAAAAGAGAATCATCCGAATAAAAAACCTCTTCTAAATCAGAATCAGTCTTGATTTTCTTTTTTTTCAATCTGCCGTTATAGTCAGTTAGCGCATGAATCACATATCCCCAATAATTTAAGTCGGCAAGCACAATCCCATGAATTGAGGTCAATAAATCCATGTACGTGAGTCTTGGAAGATTGATCAACTCTTGGGAACCATTTACATACTGAATACCTTCCCAATGGCCTCCAAACGAAACCACCACTGAATAAGACATTTTTGATAATACGATCTGAAAATGGAATGAAATTAGAATAATTAAAACAATCAATATAACTACTATAAATCGAGACAATATAATTCAATTAAAATTTGCATGAGCCACAACCTATAAATATTGAAACAAAAAACCAAAACGAGCCCGCCTATAATTTTAAATTAAGCAAATATTTAAAACAAATGATATAAAAAACAAAAGAGAGATAATTTACTTGAGAATTCTTCAAATTCTTCACACCCTGTATAACTCACGACTTTGTCAAATTTTGTGCTATGAGTGTTGGAAACTCATTCTCACTTAAATAGATGAGATTTGAACAATCCGTGAATGAATGTTCAAATCAACATTAATTCCAACACGTGAACATCTTGACTATGGATTGAAAATTAAAGTGAAATATACTGTGACACGTGAACATCTTGACTATGGATTGAAAATTAAAGTGAAATATACTGTGACAACAAACATCTGAACTTTTACTATGAAACGTGAAAATTAAAGTGTAAAATATTATTAGTTACTAAAAAACAAAATTAAATTAAACTGTGCGTGGACTATACTTTTATACACGAGCCAATTTATATGTCGGTAACCTCAAAAAATTGGTTTTTTACACTATTAATCGAACCACTATGTATTTGACATGGTGGTTCGATTAATTGAACAAAAAATGGTTTTTTAAACTATTAATCGAACCACTATTAAAATTTGACATAGTGGTTCGATTAATTTGAAAAAATTGGTTTTTGAATTGAATTAATCGAAGCACTATGAATTAGACATAGTGGTTCGATTAATTTGAAAATTTTGGTTTTTAAATTGAATTAATCGAACCACTATAAATTAGACATAGTGGTTCGATTAATTTGAAAAAATTGGTTTTTGAATTCAATTAATCGAACCACTATGAATTTGACATAGTGGTTCAATTAATTTGAAAATTTTGGTTTTTGAATTCAATTAATCGAACCACTATGAATTAGACATAATGGTTCGATTAATTTGATAAATTTTGTTTTTGAATTGAATTAATCGAACCACTATGAATTAGACATAGTGGTTCGATTAATTTGAAAATTTTGGTTTTTTAAATTGAATTAATCGAACCACTGTGAATTAGACATAGTGGTTCGATTAATTCAATTTAAAAATTTTTTGTTTTTTATTGAATTAATCGAACCACTATGAATTAGACGTAGTGGTTCGATTAATGGTTCGATTTTTGTTTTTTATTTAATTAATCGAACCACTATGAATTAGACATAGTGGTTCGATTAATTTATAAAAATTGGTTTTTTAATTGAATTAATCGAACCACTATGTCTAATTTTTAGTGGTTCGATTAATTTGAAAATTTTGGTTTTTTAATTGAATTAATCGAACCACTGTGTATTAGACATAGTGGTTGAATTTTGGTTATTTACACTATTAATCAAACCCCCTATAGATTTCACATAGTGGTTCGATGAATAGCGAAAACATTGGTTTTTTTTTTCACTATTCATCGAACCACAATGTATTTGACATAGTGGTTCGATTAATTTATATGAATAAATTTGTTTTTAACATTATTAATCGAACCACTATGTATTTGACATAGTGGTTCGATTAATTGAACAAAAATAGGTTTTTTAAACTATTAATCGAAAATGGATACATTAATTTCAAACAGTTTCCATGGATAGATTTTTTAATTATTTACAATGGATAGATTAATTTCAAACAGTTTCAATTTAATATACCTAAAATCATTCAATTAAAAGATCCTCATTTTTTTATATTAATCGACCCTCGTTTATCAATTTAATTACTTTTATCAATTTATATGATTTGTTGGATAAAACAATTGTTAAATAATAGTATGAATAAAATTAAAATTGAATGAGTAAGTCTTTTGTGAATCAGGTGCATGGATCTTAGATCCATGCACCCGGGTCGGATCCGGGTCAAGGGGGACCGCACCCTCTTTTTTTTTTTTTTTTTCGCTCATGATTTTTGAAAAAAATCACATACCAATAATATATGTTAGACATACCTTTAAGCTATGTTAAACATACCAGTTCTGCCCAGATTCCATGCCTTGTCTTTTTTTGGCTTGATTTTTGAATTTTGGCACATACCACTACGTTATGTTAGGCATACCTTTACGTTGTGTTAGACATACCTTTATGTATACTTAAACATACCTTTGTATATGTTAGACATACTTTTACATACAGTTAAACATACATTTATATATGTTAGACATACCTTTGTATATAGTTAGACCTACCTACACATGGTTGGTCTAACTATACACAAAGGTTGGTTTAACTATACACAAAAGTTGGTCTATTTGAGCGAATTTTGGATGAGCTTCAGCACAAGTCTTCAACGCGTGGGAGCGCGTGCAGGAGCGTGGGAGGCGCGTTTTGGGCGTGTGAACGGGTCGGGTCAGGTGCATGCATCTTACTCATAAAAGTTTTTGCCAAATTGAATATATCATCAAGCCATCATTACTCAATCATTTTTACATGACCGAGTCAAAATAGTGTAGAAAAGGTAATTTTCTTATATTTTGTGGTAAAAAAGTACTTTTGTTATATTTAATGTTAGAAAAGTTATTTCCTTAAAAAAAATCATATAGTTTGACACATTTCCTCTATATATATGAACAAGATATTAAAGTATTCATAGTTACACATCCTAATGAATTGATTTCCACCCAAATATACTTTGACTCACCTATTTGTCTTTCATTAAAGAATGTGTTTGACGGACCATCCTTTTGATGGGATATCATGGACAAAAATTAGGGAACAAGAAGTATAAAATGTGAACCCTCACTTTGAAATTTTCGAGTAAATGTGAAAGCATATATGAAAAGGCAATGCCTCATTTGTTTCAATATACCGAGCATATTTCCGAATTCGAGATCGACAACTACTCAGAGCGGCTCCAGCAGTAATCTGCACTAAAGTAGTGCAACAATATTTCATCTCAGCAGTCTGCACTAAATTTTACACTAAAAATGAATATTACATAATATTTCTAATTATTAATTTATTTAATCATATTTTTCAATTTTATTATAATTGATCAACATATTTAACACACATAAACACTATTTAATATAATTTTTGTTCTTTATATTTTTAATTTTAATAAATAAAAAATTCAAATTGAATGAAACTTAACTTAAAGAGAAAACAAAAACAATAACATTGTTTTTATTGAAATGGAAATAGATGTTACATAATGATAATTTCTAATTTTCTAAATTAGAATATTCTTCCCACAAATAATCAATTAAAGCATTTCGGAGTGCGAAATGAGCATCTGGATCTCTAATTTGTCTAAATCGACCAAAAAATCTTGAAAATGAGTGGATTCATTCTCAGCAAATTCGATATCCGGGGGTGGCACTTCCAAGTTTTCTTCAATTGGAGCAGTCAGATCTCGTTCATCTCCTATTATCATATTATGCATTATTATGCATGCAGTCACGATATCTTGCATCATTTTTTAACCAAAAATGTGTTGGATTCTCCACAATTGCAAATTTGTTTTGTAGAACTCCAAATGCATGTTCTACATGCTTCTTGTTTTTTTGTAAAATATTGTTTTGGGACCACTTGGTGAATGGATTGTTGCACAAGAGTTGCCCATTTATAATAAATATTATCAGCTAAATAATATCTCATATTGTAGTCCTTCCCTTGAATAACATAATGCGCTGGAGGAACAATGCCTGTAGCAAGGTTAGAGAAAAGATTCGATGTCCCCAACACATTAATATCATTGTTAGATTATGGCATCCCAAAATATGCATGGCATATCCACTTATTATAATCTGCTACAACTTCAAGAATAATCGTTGGAGATCCACTTGGCCCAGCATATTGTCCTGCCCAAGCTGTTGGACAATTTTTCCACTTCCAGTGCATACAATCAAGACAACCCAACATTCCTTAATTACCAATATAAAGTAGTCTAGCAACATCGTTAGTGGTGGGCGATCTCAAATATTGCTCTCTATATATCTCAACAATAGCATGACAGAATCTCTTAACGCATTCCAGTGTTGTAGATTATCCAATTTTGATGTACTCATCTGTTGCATCTGCTGGAACTGCATATGCTAGTTGACGAAATGCATCTGTTACTTTTTGGAGTGTAGACAAACCAAGTTTTCCAGCCGCATTCCTTCGCTGCACAAAGTAATTATTATTATTAGAAACATCACCAACAATACGAAGGAATAAATTTAGGGACATTCGAAAACGTCGGTGAAATTGTTCTTCATTGAATGTCGGATTTTCAGAGAAGTGTTCATTGAAGAGATTTTGTACTGCTCCTTCTCGATCACGATAAATATTTCTACAACCTGGAACTGAGCCTCCACTTGTATCCCTAATAATTTCTTCCATTCTTTTATTGTTGTATATCTGCTCCAAGAGTATTTGTTGCTCCTTATCGTAACTATCCATCCTGTTGAAACTCTTCATCGGATGAGGTTGATGAATTAGATGTACCAAAAGCGTCAACGTGACTGAAATCCATAATTCGATTATGAGAGTAGTGGGATAGAAAAGAAATGGCTAATCAATGAGAAATGAGGCAGAAGACAATGAAAAAAAGATTATTGCATATGATCATTAAATAACCAAAAATAGTTTGTGAAAGAAAGCACAATCCATGTACTTTCAAATACAACAATTGATCATCCACTCATCTCTTTGAATCTCAACCGTTAAAGAAAAAGTAGGAAAATTAATGATTTTCTAAACGCACAATCCATGTGCTTTCAAATACAACTGTTGATCACCCACTCATCTCTTTAAATCTAAATCGTTAAAGAAAAAGTAGGAAAATTAATGATTTTCTGAAAGCACAATCCATGTGCTTTCAACTACAACCATTGATCTTTTATCAATCTCTTTAAATCTCATCTGTTGTTAAAAAAGTAGGAAAGTTTATGACTTTATGAAAGCACAATCTATGTGTTTTTAACTACAACCGTTGATATTTTATCTATCTATTTAAATCTTATCCGCTGGGTTCTTCAAATATTTTTACCAAGATCTTCTATAAATAGCATGACAAACCACACATCCTAAAGCACACATATCTCTAATATTTTCATTTACTCTATATTCATCATCTCTCTATAATGTCGAAGTCTCACAGTACCAATTATTCAAATGCTAAAGATTGACATCTTTGTGGTGTCTTTCTTGAAGTTTCACAAGATCCAATAGTTGGTATAAACCAATCAAGAGATCAATTTTGGAAACGCGTTATAGATAAGTTCAATTCTGAAATGTCAAGCTCTAACATAAAATTATGTAATCAAATATCACTACAATGTCGTATGCAAACAATTCTCAAAGATACTAGACAGTACAATAGTTGTTTGCATCAGATTGAGTACATGCATCCAAGTGGTGCAAATGAGCTCAATATCGTAAGTATTTATTTATATGTTTTACTATTTTATGTGTCACAAATATTCTCTCAATAACTTCAATATCCTTTACAGATACGACAAGCAAACGAGTTATTAATGCAACAAAAAGAATACCAAGATGGGTTCAAGTTCGACCATGTGTGGTCTGTTTTGAAAGATTATGTGCGGACTGAAAACACAAGTGGAGTCTCACCATCATTTCCTCAAGAAATTGTTAATGAATCTCCTATCTCTCCTGACCCTTCTGCACCTTCATTTTCTATCGATTTAAGCGATGAAAACGTAAGTGGTGATTCTTCATCTCAGCGGCCACAAACGGTAAAAAGTTCAAATCTAAAAGAAAACAAAGTGAAGAAATGTCTGCTTTTCTAAACACTATGAAAGAGGAAATGAAAAATTGCGGGAATTATTTTCAACTTCGGCTGCAAATAGGGAGAAGGATATTGAAGTGCAAAGGCAAAAAGTTGAAGCACGAAAGCAAAGAACTGAAGCACAAATGCACCAATATGAAATGACTAGACAAGATAACATACTACAAATCGATTTGAACACGATTGCTGATCCCGTAAACGTGAGTACTACCAAGAACAACAACAAATGATTATGCAGACAAGGAGACAATCTCAAGTACTAAACCATACAAATGCATTTGATATGTTTGGACAATTTCCAAATCTTTGAGGGTCTGGTTCTGGTCTCTCGGATTATTAGGTTTTATTGTTATTTTGAGTAATTTTATGTTTTCTTGTTGTGTGTTTTAATCTGATTTTCATTTCTTTTAGTTTTTATTTTCATCTATTTAATATTTTGTAGTAATTTTATGTGTTATTTCCATGTATTTGAATCCATTTTTAGTAATTTTATATAATTGTTTTCATCTATTGTATTTTTACTATTCATGTTGAGAATTTACCACTCATGTTCATTTAAAAAATTTATATTATCATCCACATCATTAAAATTACCACTCGTGTTAATTAATTTCACTTTTATATTACAAATTGAAAAATTAATACATGTATATTCTAAAATTTCATAAAACTAATATATATTAACAATTAAAAGAAAATGGAAAAAAAAAAAAAAAAGCAGAATGTAGCACCTGACTATTCCTCCCTCTACTCTAGCTCCGTGAATACCTTGTTGTTGGGAGAATTGATTTGGCGGTAGGCGCTGGGATAGCGCCTTGCTGCAAAGGCTATTAGCAGCTCAAACTCGACTCGATTATTTTTAAATTGAAATTAAGCTTCTTTCCAATTAAGTTTTTACTTTAAATAAATTAAATTTTAAAAAAAAAAACAAAAATGGTAAGAAATATAATGCAGAAAAATGGAAATCTTTTTAATGGATTCTGGTAATTACAGTACATGGATCAAATCTTTCCTTTACCTGTTACTGATCTCCACTCTCGTGCACCTTCTCCACATACAGTTGATCTCTCACAATTTCACTATCGGCCATGGACATGCGAGGATTAAGAAAGCGATTCCCACGCCTCTGCGCTTCCGCGATGACGGCACTTTCAAAATCCTGCAGGTAATTTGCAGTCTGATTGTATGGATTTTGGTGTGATTGTTGTTGTGATGGGTGTTAGTTTTGATCTAGGTAGCTGATATGCATTTTGGGAATGGGGAGTTGACTCGATGCCGCGACGTTTCGGAGAGTGATTATCGCTACTGTTCGGATCTGAATACAACCCGGTTTCTTGAGAAGATGATTCGGGTCGAGAATCCGGATTTTGTTGCCTTTACTGGTACTGAATTCATGGTGGGATTGTGATTGGGTTTTGGGAATTTTGTTGCTTTGGAGTGAAATTAGGTTTAGTAAAAGGTGGTTTTTTTATGATGGGTTATTTGCAATCTAAATTAGGAAAAAATGATTATCTGTTTATGTGGTTTTAGAAATCAAATGTCCTTGTCATTATGATGTGAAAAAGTAATTCAAGTTGTCATTAACTTTATTGAAGGTGATGTAGCAGATAAACTTCTGTGAGACTTCATGAAAATCGAAGACAATCTTCTCTCTAATATCTCTAGTAATTGGTATTTCGAAGAGCTTTACGAGCATGAAAAGTTCAGGATTGTTAACTCTCATGTTAGTTTCTGAACGTGTTTATGAGGATAAACATTGAAGCGCCTATGTGTGAAGGATTTCGTTATAAGTTCTTAGTAAATTGGACTTCAATTGATTAATCGATCATATCCATGATCAAATATATATGATTTAAGTAGGATGATGGACGATGGTTATGAACACCTAAAGCATTGTTTACATTGGTATGTTTCATACGCTAAGCAATACGTCGGTTTTATGTATATTCCAAAGGTGTTTTAATATTAACTTACATTCCTCCTGTGAACAAAGTGAGAATATATAGAATATAACATTGTATATTGGTATCTTCTGTTTTACTAAGTGGAAGTCACTTCTTACTCATGCATTTGAGTTACATGATCCAGGTGATAACATATTCGGGTCGAGTGCAACTGATGCTGCTGAATCCCTATTACAAGCATTTGGGCCGGTTATGAAAGCAGGAATACCTTGGGCAGCCGTTTTAGGGAACCATGACCAAGAGTCTACTATGACACGTGAAGAACTGATGAATTTCATCTCCCTCATGGATTTTTCTCTTTCACAGACCTTTCCATCGGTTGAAGATGCTTCCGGTTCCAACAAAGACAATATACTTCTCGACATTGATGGCTTTGGGAACTTTAATCTCAGAGTACAGGGGGCTCCAGGCTCTGAGTTTGCAAATACTAGTGTCCTCAATCTTTATTTTCTCGACAGTGGGGACAGAGCTGTTGTTAATGGTGTTCGAACTTACAATTGGATCAAAGAATCCCAACTCAAATGGCTCCATCATGTTTCTCAGAAAGTTCAGGTAATGATGCATCTGTTGATTTCGTACATTTATGAAACATTGATAATTTCGTATGGTTTTACTGCTTGTTTGTAATGTGACATAATAAGTTGACTTATTGATCTTAGTTTTCTCTTTGTAGCCTCAGAAAAGTAGAAAGCTCGTGCCATAAATGAAAAACGTCCGTATTGTTCTTTTATTTTATTTCTCCAATCAAATCGCTTTTTAATCTATTTTAGATATAGATATAGTTTTTTGCTTGTATCACTATATTTTCAATGATTTAAAATTACTAACATGCACAAGGCAACACACTATAACAGGAAGAGAAGGTAGAAAGTCCTTCATTGGTATTCTTCCACATCCCAATTCCTGAAATAAGACAAGGTCCCATCCACAGCGTCATTGGAGAGTATCGAGAGTATGTGGCATGTTCACTCGTAAATTCCGGAGTTCTCCAGACACTCGTGTCAATGGGAGATGTGAAGGCCATGTTTATAGGCCATGATCACTTAAATGACTTCTGCGGGATTATAGGTGGCATATGGTTTTGCTACGGTGGAGGCTTCGGCTATCATGGTTATGGGTCTGCCGGAAGGTTGAGAAGAAGCAGAGTCATTTTGGCTCAACTTGGGAAAGGAAAACAGTCATGGAGTGGAGTGGAGAGGATCACCACATGGAAACGACTCGATGATGAAACGATGAGCAAAATTGACGAGCAACTTCTTTGGGAAAGACTGTAATATTATATAGCAAGACTGGCTCATATTGTAGCTCAATATACCACGTTGTAAATCTATTTGTGCCTCCATTCAAATCGCCTTTAGCAGTTAAAATCCTCTGTTACATTAAGTGTTTTATTTTGTATTTCATTATATATACTTCACGTATTATTGAGTGACATCATATATACACATGATGAAATACTCCCTCCGTCCCGGTTAACTTTGCCTAGGTTGATCAGCACGGATCTTAAGAAAAAACTGTTGACTTTAATGTGATGTGTTATTTTAATGTTTTTTAGTTGCAATTTTGTAATTAATGTGTGTTTTTTTTGTGCAAAATAAGTAAAATGAAAGAAATGGAGGGGTAAGGGAGTAAATTTTTTTTTTACCATTTTTTGGCTGGTAAAATAAGATGGGACAAACAAAAAATGAAAAGTAGGCAAAGTTAACAGGAACGGAGGGAGTATCAAATAAAACACACGGGCTAGAATAGAATAGCTAGGTAGGTACACGGAAATGGGAGGGGGGGGGGGGGGGTTTCAAATGGCAATTTCTTTTTCCAAACCCAAAAAATAACACTTTCTTGTTAGTGCTGAAACCTTTTGTACACGTAGTACCCTTTAGTCTTCAACTTCCATCAAATATTCAATGCATTACGCATCTCAATTCACATGCTACTTTCTGTATAAAGAGTTGTTCACATGCTAGATATAAACAGATAACGAGATCAAAAAAGTTTGCCAAACTTTCCCTGTTTTCAGTGAGCAATTAATCCTACACTACAAGAAATGTACCAAAAAAATGGTGGCAAAAGAATGAAACTTCTCTTTCTTTAGCTCTCGAAATATAATGTAATGATACAAAACCTTACAGAAAAGGGTGAAGCAACATCAAAACTAGCTGCCCAAGATTGAATTGGTGATAGAAAGAAAGACGAATCTTTCATGTCCTATCTTTTATGTACAAAGAATGCCACTAACTATTACATGCTCTATTATACATTTGTGTACCTAGTGATTTCTTTTCGACAACGCGCAGATGGGTGGCTGGAAAGAAATTTCCACCCCTGTTTGGAGGGAGGAAAAAAAAAAAAAAAAAAAGTTGAGAAAATTAAAAAGATTGGCTTTCACAAAGTGTTTTCCTCTATAGACTGAGATGGGCTTGAATTTTCTAAACTTCTATCTAGTTCTAGCAGAGGTTGTAAGCTTCTCTCCACCTCGTCAGTTTGCAACTTGATTTCTTCAAGAGTCATAGACAAAGAATACTTGCAAGATTCCTCATCTTGGAATGCCAGGGTCCACCTTCCATCAACCAACGGTTTTGATTTTATTTTTCCATGGGCAGTGTACTTGGTAGTGTCCGTGAAGGGGAACGAGGATGGACGAATTCGAAGATGCAGCCATCTTGAATGTTTATCATCTATTCTGGGCTGAAGGGAAAATAAATAGTGTGTGAATATCAAATTTAGTCTAGCTACCATAGTCATGAAATCCAATAATGTATTGACCCAAGAAATAGAATGTCCTAATGGATACCGCTTTCAAAGAACTGGATAAAAAGATGGAAACATATTTTGACAATCAAAGGGCAGATGCAACCCTAATTTGGTTTCAGACTTTGTCGGATTCAGGCAGGTTAGTTCTCTGAGGACCTACAGAACCACCCCACTTCCCATGGTAATCGATCAGATGATCACGAGTAGAGGCTACTCTCCACTTTTTGTGTATTCACAACCCATGATCCTTTGTACTGAGCAAGGTCCAATAATATGGTTTTTCCTCAGATTCATTTACAATAAGAATTTCTAATGGTGGGTTGACCTATAGTCTTATGTGGAGTCTTAAAAATTTAAAATAGAGTAGAGAAAAACTCACATTACATCCAGCCAATGGTGCTACAACTCGCACAACTCCCCTGCGTGATTTCATGGGTAAGTCCTCTGTAAGGACCAGCCACCCAGAGCTACCCTTAGAGAGTGCTAGGAAATGAAAATGTCGTTCTTTACCCCTCTCAAATGCAATCCGACAAGGCACTGCATCCACTGAAGATAGGCAGAACCAAATTAAAATGATAAAATGAAAAGCAAACCAAGTGAAATTAAAACGTTGACTAATTGAATTTCGTGCATGTGAGCTCAGTCCTCATGATATCAGCGCCTATTCAGTATCTGAAAACCAAAAGCAAGAAAAAAATAGTAAAACAACACACAAAAAGGATGTTCGTGAAAGTCGAATGTACCAAGATTTATTTCAGCATTTGGTTTAAGTTCTGGTAGATGTAAACCAGCATCCTTTGCTCTGGACTTTTCTGGTTTATCAACAGCAGAGAAAACAGGAGGTTGTTCTGGTAAATCTCTACCAAGCGAGAAAGTGTGGAGATGATGAAGAAGAGCAAACACCTATGAGGTGAAAAACTTAGCAGTAAATATGATGAGCATTTCAAATATGCATAACATTACACATTTAAGCATTTAGACTGCAAACAATGTCAAGGTACTTAGCATTACTTCATCGAGAATGCATATTTTCATCCATTTTATTGTTTTTCAAACTTCAGTGGATGGCATTCGAAGGATAAACTTCATTCTCTTTATAATTAATAAAATATATCTCAATGAAAGCATTGTAGGACACGACCTTCACCGTCTTGCACATTCTCTCTCCAGCAGCAAAGGAAGATTCTGTTGAACCGTTCTCTGTAAGATAGGGGGAGGATAAGATGATTGTGTGTCTATCCTCAAGTCAAATATGTTTTCGGTCTATTCAAGTACCACAAGGCGGGGAGAGATGGGGGAGACAAGATAGAGACATACCTTCCGGGGCAGACTTGTATGGTGGTAATAGCATACATTTTGGGTCTTTCCGAGGAGAAGCAGCCTCAATTGCTATAGGTAGTCGTCAGTCATTCAGCATGAATTACTAGCCACATAATGCATTGTCCTTACTTTAAAAGGGAAAAAAAATGAAACAACACATTATATACCTCTTTTGCACTTTCTCCACTCATCAAAAATAACTGTCAATAACATATCAGACCAAGTTCCTCTGGCCTCCTCTAAAACACGATTTGCGCAATGGAGGAATGAATCCTGCAAATGATGACCATCATGTCATTCTATGCAGAGAAAATTCTTTGACAGACTAGATTTAGTAGCAAGCATAGATAAAGGTGCAATCATATAGAAGCAATTCAAAACATTTATCAAAAACTTTTAAGGATTGGTCTGAACTTGCTATTCAGATTTCAGTATGACCATAAAAAGGTTGACAAACAATTTTATTAGAAATGATCATCTTTACAGAATAATGATTGACAATAAAATTTCTCCAGGTCAAGAGATTGTTTTCATTGCACAAGTCAAGGCTTTTAAATGGCACCAGATCGTAGCTACTCCTAAAACAAACAACATTTCCTCCTAATTAGGCCACATAATATCCATCTGTAAGCAATTCTCAGTTTTCTTGTAACACAACTTACTTTTAGTAATCTAAGATGATGGCCGTTGAACTCTGCCTCGCTATAAGGTAACAACTGGCGCAGAAGCCAACCACCATCCCACAATGTTTCTGCAGAGATATTTGATCTGCAGAAGAGATTGACCAGCGAATCGAGTACCTGACAGACAGAATACTAGTTTCAAAAATGGCAGGCGGAATTATAAAAGAAAACAAATAGTTATCTTCTATCAGTTCCATAACAAAATGAATGAATGTATATCCAATTTTACAATAGCAATCAACGATATTCTTCTAAAAAGAACTCTCTACCATGGTTAATTTGGTCTTGACATTTATTCAGCAGCAAGAATAAACCAATATTATGTACAAAGATGGCTCCAAGGGTAGACAAATCCCAGTATGATCAAAATCAGCCTTCCTGAGTAAAATAATATCAGGAAAGTTATTTTCTATGATGAGACTCGGAATACTTTATCCATTTCCAAGTGCCAGTACATCTAACAAAGGCCCAAATGATCTGCGGTGTTTTAATGGTTCCATTGCCAAATTAGTTCTTCATACACACATTTGGAAAGTAAATGTAACTATACGGGCAAGATGAGTTCTAACTAATAATGATTAGAACTTCATAAACATCGTCAAGCCAACACATACAGGCCCTAACAAACTGCATCATGTTGCACAATGCAATATCAAAGCGCTGATAAAAAAGATCACTTGCTAGATTGTGAAGTACATACTTGAAATCTATGAACACGAGGACTCACTCCAACCTCTGAGCTCGAACTTCCAACATATTCCTGCTGATTAAGATAAAACAAAGTGAGATCTGCTTTTGAATGCCACGTGCATGAACTAGGACCATAATGCTAGAACATTCTTTTGATTAACTCTCATATTAACTGATCTGTAAGGTTCAAATGAGATTTGACAATAGAAGATAACAACTATGACGTTTTGACCCGATCTTTCCAGATGGAAAGTCTAAAATTAACTTAATATTTTTTCTTGTCGATCAATACAGTGTCACAAGAATGCGAACAGCTCCAACTTTTGAAGAAAGCCTTAAAAAAGTTAACAAACAGTACAGAGCTGATTCAAGAGCTTCTATACCTTCAACTTTTGAAGATAGATATCAAGTTCACCACTAATGCCATCTTTAGGCCCACTACTTTCTGAAGAGAAAAGTTGCTCTTCCCCAGAATCTTCCCCTACCAAGGCTTGCTGTAGGCACACAACAAAGATGACTAAGACATATAAAGCATAACATCACATACATGCGGCTGTAACAGCTGCGAGAAAATGCTAACGATACCATCTGGAGTAACTCAAATATCATAGTAGGTGGTTAAATATACTGTGCCACTGACTTGAATTTACTTGAAGCTTACATTATTAAAGAGAACTAGAGAAACAAATTGAATAGCAGCAGTGGATGCTTGTTCAATTGACTAGGCAAGAACTTTGAATAAGACAAGAATTCCCCAATTACACCATCAAAGCACAAACACAATATTTTACTCACTGTAACCTTCTTTTTCAATATCATTTAAATGATAGCTGTCATGTAACATAAAAAAGAGAAATTAAGAATAAAAACACACATATAGACCTCCAATTAACATTTTCAAGATCCATCATATGATGCTAAACAAAATCTTTATTCTTCCTTGACCCAAGCAAAACAATTTTGTGAATCATCGAAGTTAACATGAATGATGAAGTACATGCACTACAGGGAAGTGGGAAAACCAAAGCTTGCTCAAGTCTTTGTGGACATTGAAAAATAGACAAAAAGGGACCACTCCATGATTTCTTCAATTCTCTTAATCACGAAAACTACCAGAAAGATTTGAATGTCTACTTTTTACATTAATATCTACTTTTCCTCCCCTACTCCAGCTGTTTACTTTTCCTTCACTTTATGAGTTCAACAGAATTTATTATATGTAGCTGCCCAATTCATTGAAGACTATAGAGAATAGAACTTAAAACCACATACCAGCAGTTTCTTCTTATGTTGTTTGCGTTGTGGAAGTATGCCAAGAGCATCAACCATTGACTCATCTAGTTCTGCAAATGCATCAATTACTTAGTGTATTACATATAAACATCACCACAATAGCTACATATCATGAGCTTTTATAACCTTTAGTCTGCAACAATGTAGCCAGGACATTTAAAGAGCCTGAAACCTGAACATCATCCCCACTGACAACAAATGAAAGCAACGCTTCCCTGCATAATTTGAACACACATATTTGACACTAATAAGCAATTGCTACAAAGAAATTTGCAAATTATCGGGCTGTTACAGAGGCCAAGAAAGTTAACTAAGCTATCATGCCACACATGATTTTGAACAATAAATGGGTTCCTTGTTTTACCTTATTCAGCAATTTATTCACATAATGATAAGCCAGAAGATACATAAACAAAAGCAACAAATAATAAATATTTCAGTATTCCAACTGGGTAGTCTTCATACCAGAAAATCTCAGCCCATCCATTCTATTAAGCACACTCCTGTCAGTAGAAATTTCCTAAGAGAGTAGGTAGATCCCATACAACCCCAAAAGGTAAAAGTGCAATTAACTGAATAAAGCATGCCAAAAAAATTCTAAGCACATTTCTTCCAATGGGAAGCGAACATGGTTGACATATTCTCCAGAGAAGTAAATATTACCGAGTCTGATTCAGACAAAAGCAAGTCATACAAATTCCCTGAAGGTACACATCACCCAGACAAGTAACATGACCCAGATAATGCATCCCCATGTGAGAGAAAGGGAGAGAGGATAATCTTCTCTACTATGCTAACATACCCAATCAATCAATAACAAGAAAATATAGTCTCATGACTATCTAAGATAACTTAATGAAAAATATAGTCTCATGACTATCTAAGATAAGGACATACAACGGAATTATGTTGACACTGTTGGCCATTAAAATGTGTTTGGCAAAACTTAAATCCAGATATCATTATACTTTCAAAACTTGAACAACAGTTGACAGTAAATCATTAATGTATATCAAAAAGAGAGCTAGTAGACTAGAGCTATACAATAAGGAAATAATACTCATTAAAAAATCATACGCAAAGACATTTTAAAAGGAAAACTCAAAATTATATGGGATTGATTACCTGGGTGTAAATTTTCTACTACCATTATGATCCAAGACACCATGTGATCGATGGTTTTGAGAAGAACTAGATGTCAGGGTTGCAACCTGCAATCTTCCAGCATCAGATTCTCCACTGTGATTGTTCTCATCCATATTTGGACTTGCTACATCTGAAGAAGCAAGGCCCAACATATTACCATTGAGCTTAGCTTCAGAAATCTCAGATAAGGTCTCCGGATAACACAGAAGAGCAGCAGCAACAGTGTTTGCCAGATCTTTGATTTTGACTATGCGCAAAATGCAACAAAGTAAATATAAAGAAGTGACAGCCCCAAGACTTGGTTCCTGAATGTATACGATTCAGATAGTCATCAAAGTATGTATGTTGACATAACAAGGAAATACCAATTGGCAAGCTTAGGGAATATTCACACACACACACACATGATGGAGGTAAAGAAACCAGATGAATGAGTGTGTATACCTTTACTGTTTCAATCCTCAAGGAAGGGAGAATTAATGGAAATATCAGAAGCCTCAAGACATTGTCCATTATTAACCTCCCAACATCAGGAATTCCAGCAGAAATAACATCACTGAAATAATAGAGATTGTCTTCAATCTCGTCAACAGCAGAAAGAATGGAAGAAGTTGACTCCACACTCTGATTCCTATTCAAGATATAATTTTTCTTGTCAGCAAGAACTTAAAGAAGAACCTCATCAGAAAGAATGGTCCTGCATCTTACTTTGAAGCATTTGAAACCACTAAGTTCAAATGGATACACTGCTCTCGAAAAAATTTGACCAAGTTCAAGAAATAATCCGCATGTGGAGCACTCGAAACAAACCTATTTACAGCATCATCTCCAACTGCAAATCAGTGCAGGGTTACTGTTTATGGAACAGAGAGTATAGAAGCCAACAAAACTTAAAAAAATACAGAAACCCACCATGATAAACATTCAGCGTTAAAGCACGAACAGCAGTTCGAATCATATTTTCTTCATGAAAGGCAAAACGTATCGCCTCAACATAAAGGGGGAACTCGACTACTTCATCCTAAAAAAAAAAAAAGGGAAGTGAAGTGAAGGGGGGAAAACAAAGAAAATGATATTTGCAAAAAGTAACAGCAAGGTATGTAGTCCATGCACATTATTTGCACTGTTAATTTACAAAATAACATACAGGTACACCTCAGCCACAAGCTAATTTTCTGAAGATGCTGGATATAAATGAAGCAACCTTCAACAAGTTTGCTGGTGGATGTTGAATGATTTTAGTTGAAAATTTTGTAAGTTGTAACAATACAAATTTGAATGCCTAGAATCTGTTAACAAACTCTGATTTCAATACTTCTTAAGAGCTCCTAGACCCTCCTACTAAGTTCTCATGTAAACAGTCCTGTGATAATTCAAAAACACCCAAAGGATAATCCTAACCACGCCCACATCTTCATTATCTTTATTTGATTATTTCAAGTTCCTAAGCTGAAGGGTGGGATGATTGAATAACTAACTATGCCCCTAAGACACATATACTCAAACAAACTATTAAAACATGCATATCTGTTCCACTTTGGGACACAAAACAATGCTTTCAACCAGATGTGTGTAAACTTTCAACTTTCAGGCAAAACACTAATCTTTGAGTTGTCTTGGCTGATTTCCAATACCACGATTGATCAGTTATGATACAGATGTTGTGAAGGAACAGACATAGTCATAATACACTGAGGTCATACCTATCTTTTATCCATATAATCCTTTCGCATGAGTACAAAATAGATGATAATATAAATAAATTAACTCTAGTTAAAAATACAAAGGGAAAAGCTTTTAGAAAATTTAATATACATATTTTTTAATAAGAAAACAACTAGATTTTATTCACAAGTTAGAATACGATGCAATTGGACAAGATATCAACTTTTGTTGAAGATATTATGAGCTCGAAAACAAAAGGTGGTGGAAAACTCAATGAAATATGTCCAGTTTAAAGTGCCTGCAAAAATCTACCTTCCTAACAAGTGATAACTATTCAAAATGTGTTTTTCTATATCTGTACTTGTGGTAGGGGATTCCCTGTCTCTTTGTACTATATACACTACAATCAATAAGACATCACAATTCTTATTTAAAAAATTGATAACTTGATTACATAGAAAAGGACAAATGACATAATTGTATGAAACAACAGTGCCACCAATTATCATATAAAGACTGGATAAACTTACACATTCTGTCTTAACAAGGAGAGAAATAGTGTCCTTGTTCAAATTCCCACTTATTGCCCTTTTGCAGTCCAGATGCAATTGAAAACCCAAAGTCAGGAAGTTAATATCAAAAAGGACATAAAGAAGTAAATGACATTGTCCAAAATAATGGAGCTTGAAAGAAACAACTGTTTAGACCAAACCTTAAGAAGGATATGTAGTAAGATAATAGCTCTTCATTTCTGAAGTCAAAGGGATAGGTTATAAGGTAGTTAACATGTTCATTGCTAAACATATAATCTGCACAATTTCAAGAGAGAAACATCTCAGTGGGGGGGGGGGGGGGGGGGAGCCAGTATGGTGGACAGATCAAAATTTGGTGCTACTCAAACCCAGATGTTATAATGTAACTTACAAATGGAATGTTCACTTTTCAGGTTCTGGATCATTATGCTCATTGTCTGCAGAAGCTGGAGTGATACAATAATAGTTCTACTTATTTTTAATATGCGTACAAACTCGCCAATGACCTGCTTCTCCATGAAAAACCTAAAAGGAGCCAAAACAATCATAAATGCATGAAAAAAAGGAAAGGCCGCGCATTTAAAGGCATATACGAGCATAAAAAGCACAGGAACACACTCGAAATAGGCAGCATCATGTTGGTCACCGTATGTTATTAACTCTGCAATAGATCTCAAAGCCTCAATCACAAAGTCCTGGGAAATACACAATTAGGGGTTAAAATCAAAAAGGGGTGTCCAGAAGATACCAGAAAATTGAGTCCAGCAGTAACAACAAAAGAACAACTTACCTTGTTGACCTCATTCACTACTTGAACTTTTATCAGTTGATCAATTAGGAATCTGGGAAGGAGAGAAGGCAAATTTCAAGATCTTAAATGACTGAAAAGTTTGGGGGGTGTATGCTGTATTTGAGAACACAATCATATTGTAGGTATATACCAAGGACAGCATTAGAAGCAATACAAATCCAACAATTCATGCTCATAAAATGATTGCTCTGAGTTCTCAGTTGATTGAAGTTATTAAATATGCTCATAAAAAATCATGAGTCTATTTTCCCACCTGACAAATCTGTTTACACATATCACATTGGTTATCCCAACCCCATGCATGCCACTCACTTAAACAATCAAGCACTGACCATTTATCAGTTTCTACCACTCTAATGATAATCATGAAGCACTACACGACCCAAGTATTTCAAAGATTTTGCATTTCTCACAATTGTAAAACAAATTAATCTCTCAAGACAATGTAGCAAATAAACCTTTGTTCCTCTGTTGAAGCAATTCAGTATAAAAACATCCTCTCAATTGTTTATCTGATTGCAGTTCAAGAACTAAACTAAAACACACCCCTTCATCAAATTCAGTCAGTAATGCGGGAAACCAAACAATCAACTATTCACCTATTCACCCGACCTATCCAGCTCAAATTTGCAGTACTGAGCATCTCACTCCTCTAAAGTTATATCTGATTCAAATCACACTCGAAAATCGAGAAATCACAGGTGAACCACAAATCATACGAAACCATCATATATAAACTACCTGAGTTCATCTAAAGAGAATCTATCCCGGGATCTCCAAAAGGAAAACCACATCCTTTAAGAGCTCGCGATCACTGTTTCCTTCTTCTTCGCATCAAATTTCATCCTCAGAATCCCCTTCAGACTTCAATTAGCAATCAGTTAAGCAGATTTCCGAAATCCGATGCAATTACAACCAATCGCGCAGGAAGGAGAGGGAGAAAGGGAGTTAGGGTTTGGGATTGCTTCCACCGGAAAACTAAAAGCGACGATTAGGCTGTAAAAGGAACGAGGAGAATATCCCAGAAGGGGGCACGATCAATTCAGATCATCGAAAATGATATCACAATCCGGGTCGGGTCGGGTCGGGTCGGGTCGGGTCGGTCATTGACATCGACAAGTTATCTGACGGATGACAGTGGGAGGAGTTGTGTTGTGTCCACCTGTCAAAGGTTGTCTCAACTTAAATCTTAAAAGAATTGCAAACAAGGGCTCCGATTTTTCGGATCACTCGTACTCGGCCCTTAAATTTTAAGACCTATTTTTTAAAATAAATTTCTTAGCAATCGATTCATAACAGAATTCAAATCATAATTATATATTCGAATTATTTAAGTACACGTGTCAAAATAGATAGGAACAATAGCACCACGTCGTAAGCAATGTAATTAAATAATTAAATCTTAATCTACATAGAATTTAAATTAAAGCCCTCTTCTTTTAATTTAAAGTCTTTTACTTTTTCTATGGTTAACCACCATTCTCAAAGTTATTACTTCCTTCGTCACGGTCGATGTTGTCTACTTGTCATTTCGATTTGTCCCGATCCAATTTGTCAGTCCATAAATGACAATGAAATTATAAAGCAAAAAGTATAAAAAACATTTTTTTAATAAAAAAGTAAGAGTCAACTGCGTTTTCTTAAGCTTCGTGCCCGGTCAAAGTAGGCAACTTCGACCGAGATGGAGGGAGTATCCTTTTCTTTTGAGATTTAAATTTAAAATAAAAACAGAAAGCACAGTTGCATTTTTTAATTATGGTTGTGTCATCTAATGGTCATAGCTTCAAAATCTTTTATTTTTTCAGTATTAGCTCATCATTTTTATAGATACTATTTTACTTAGAACAAAACTTATATGCACCTGTGGCACGGATCCTAGATCCGTGCCCCTGACCCGACCCGGCGCGTGGGCCGCACCCAGGCGCGCTCACGTGCCCCCACGCACATCCCCCACCTGATCTGGTGTGCGTGGGATTTCATACTATGTGATTCGGTGATAGGTGTTATATATGTCTCTATAGGTGTTATAGTTATATTATATGATTCAGTGATAGGTGTTATAGTTATACTCTATAGGTGTTATATATATACTCCTTAGGTGTTACATCTATGTTCTTGAGGTATTACATATATAGAAGATTTCATATTGGGACAAACTATACACACCCCACTCAATACTAAACACACCCCAATTAAATAATATAAAATTAAAATATTTACACAATTACCAATTTACCCTTACTAACCCTATTACAGAGTGTTCGGTGGGTGGCCGAACATCTTGAAGAGTGTTCGGCAATACGCCGAACATATTACAGAGTGTTCGGCAGGTGGCCGAACACTATGAAGTCTGTTCGGCGTATTGCCGAACACACTTAGCAGTGTTCGGCCAACCAGGGCCGAACATACCCAGAAATTTGAAGTTACGGGATTCAATATTTCAAGTCCAAATTCAACTCAAATTTCATCAAATTGAACACATAAAGTATCTAAACCCTAAACCCATAACTCAAATATGATTTCTACACAAATTTCATACAATTTGACCCACATTAAACATAGTATATGATAAATTTCTTAAAAAAATTCAACTACACATGCTTGGTGAATTTTGTTCTTCATTGGGATCCATGATAAGTTGTAGACTTGGATTGATCGAACTCCTTCACCCCCGTTCGACTACACGGCGTACGCACTATCAAATGTTCGGTAGCCTTTGATCAAATTTGGATCTTCCTCTTCAAGTGTTTGGAAAACCCGTTTGTTTGGATCTTGAGAGATGGGGTGTGTGTTGGATTTGGGTGGGTGGGGTGTATTAAGTATTTTATGTTTTTGTTTTTATTTTTTTTCATAAAGGGTATAATTGTAAAGTTGTGGGGTGTGTTTAGAAATTATGGAAATGTTTTGATTTAATTGTGGGTGTGTTTAGTATTGAGTGGGGTGTGTATAGTTTGTCCCTTTCATATTATGTGATTCAATGATAGATGTTATATGTATACTCTATATGAGTTATATATATACTCTTTATGTGTTATATGTATGTTCTTGAGGTATCACATATAAAGAAGATTTCATATTATGTGATTGAATGATAGGTCTCATATATATATACTCTATAAGTGTTATATGTATGTTCTTTAGGTGTTATAATATTTTCATAACACCTGAAGGAATTGTGTTTATTATATATCATAGATGCATGTAATTTTATATCACCTATAGAGTATCTTTGTAATACCTTTAAAATATTTTAATAACATCTGAATGAATTGTATTTGTTATATCTTATAGATGCATGTGATCTTATATCACCTATATAGTATATTTGTAATACCTTTAGAATATTTTCATGTTATATATCTGATATGTTTAATATATACTCTATAGGTGTTATATATATACTTTTTAGGTGTTAAATGTCTGTTCTTAAGATTGAATGGATCAAATAAACAGAACATCGAATCAATGGTTCTGAATATTCAGTTGCATCTTGTATACAAGTCTAAAAAGATGGACAGAAAGTTTTGTTAAATGTAAGGTGTAACTCTACAACACCCAGGTCAAACTCCGATATATTAATCAAGAAAATCATTGAAAGGGCAAAAGGCTCATCACTCGTATTCACAGCTTCATTAATATTTCCTGCAATAATGTACCAAGTTTCCCATGTTTGATGGACCTTCGAGAGGACTCCAGCAATTACAAGAAGTGCAAGGGGAAGTCCTCTGCATTTTTCAGCAATCCGCTTTCCAGTATCCTCGAGTTCATATGGGCAGTGTTCTTCCCCAAACACCTTGTATCTCATTTTCTTCCATGTTTTCTTGTTGAATTAATGGATGCTTTGTAAATCTTCTCACTCCTTCTAACTCCATTGCAACTTCTTTCATGGTGGGTCGGTCATCGCTCTTCAAGTTGAGGCATCTCTTCACTAGACCACCAATGGCTTGCAGCTGCTCGAAACTGCCTTCTCTTAGAACCCGAGGCTCAAGAATCTAAAACAATCTGTTTTCTTTGAAAGATGTAATGAAATATGTAGCCAGGTTTCTTTCTTCCTCGGACTTTGTTGGCGAAAGAGGCTTCTTCCCTCGCCTGCTTCACATTGCCTCAACTTTCTTTGCTTTGGCTCCATCGAGGATTATTAGCATTGCCCATAAAAGAAGAAGAAGAAGAAGAAAATTAGGGTTTCTGAAAAAAGAAGAAAGGAAGAGAGAAGATGCTCAGATAAGAAAGAAAGAAATGGAAAAAATTAATTAATATATATATATACCCATTTTGTAATCGGGTTGGGTCGGAGCGGGTTGGGGGCACGAATCCAAGGATCCGTGACCTAGGTGCACATAAGTCCTTCTCTTTTACTTATCCATTCTACTTTATTTAAAGTCATTTAATTTTTACTAAAAGTAACTAATATAAAATAAAAAAATATGACTATATATTTTGTTGGACTACTCAATAGAATAAGTACAAACAAGTACAGGACAAAATAAAATAAAGATATACATATAATACATTCAAAAATGTATGAACCTAATATGATTGATACATATATATATATATATATAGTCAGCTGTGATCTTCATCTTTTTAAACGTGATCAAATTATTTTCTTGTCAAATTCAAAAGGTATATATATTTTATTACATTCTTAATTCTGAAAAGGAAAAATCAACAGCTATTGTAAGAAGTCATAATATAAATACACATGGCAATGAATTTTGATAATATCAATATAAGTAGAGTATTGTTCTTGTGCACCAGTTGCATGGATCTAGATCCATGCAACTGGGCATCCACGGGTCGGGTCGGGCCGGATTTGACCCGGATCCGTGCTCATTTATTTGTTTATTTTTAAATTTATGCAGTGACATTTATGTTATACGAGTATAACCTTTATGTTATATGACTATAACCTTTTTGTACAAATATCATAACCTTTAAGTTAATATACTCAGATTTTTTTCAATATAAAATGTAAGATAATATAGCTGAAAACATTTATGTTGTGATGATTTAACTTTTATGTTATGTTGATTTAACTTTTATATATAAATATCATAACTTTTATTTACTTAAAGAATAACATAAATGTTGTGTTAATATAACATAAAGGTTAATATTATTATGCGTAAATGTTGCATTATTACAACTTAAAGGTTTACAGTGTGTTAAAACCTTAAAATTATATACTTAGAATTATTTCAATCATATAATATAATTGAAAACTTTTATATTCTTATAATTTAACATTTATGTTATATTGATATAATCTTTATATACAACTATCATAACCTTTGAAAAATATAAAATTTATATTATTATAATATAAAAGTTAAATTATTATAACATTAAGGTTAAGTTATTATAACATAAAGGTTTAAAAGGTAATATATATTTATCTTACTCTGTAAAATATTAAACCATCAGGATAGAAAAGTTATGTGAATATATCATAAAGGTTATGTAAACATAATGAAAATGTTAGGCGGACATAACTAAAAGGTTAGGTGAAATAACTAAAAGGTCATGGAGTGAAATTAGAGTTTGAACGCAATTTGGGGGTGCGTGTCAGCACGTGGGGGCGCGTTCCAGCGCATTTTGGACGTGAAAATCACCTCCCGGGTCATATGACCAGGATTGCATGGGTCATGACCCATGCACTTGGTGTATAAAAATAATTGTGATATAAGTATAAACAAGGATATGCTTTAATCATGACCCATGCACTTGGTGTATAAAAATAAGTGTGATATAAGTATAAACAAGGATATGCTTTAATCGATTCAATAGATGAGAATCATTTATGTCTGTGAAGAGGAAGGGAAGGAAATATGCAAACGTGGGACCCATGGAAAGTGCCCATACTGTGGAGGAAGAGTGGAAGAAGTAGAAATACAAGAAAAAGGCAGATTTTGCTATTTCCAAGTCTGCTTCAGAATCAAGATCAAGTACTTTTGCAATTTTTGTTCAAAACGTTTGGTTTTGTGTTCATACATACACCCTTTGTAAATTATCAATGCACAATTGCAAAATTTGTCTCATCAAAAAGCAAACAATCAATGTGAGAAAAATTGGCCAAAACACTTGGATAAAACCAAAATTGCAGTTGTTTAAAATTTGGTGTATCCCAAAATAGTAGAGCTACAAAATTCAAGAACCAAACTGATTCTATTGAGTAAGATCCCCCAGAATCTGGAATCCGAAAAACTTGTAAAAGGAAATGTTTTTGAGAAAAAAGATCAGCAGAAACAGCTTAGTTCATCCTCCTAATGAGTTCGTTTATGAAATCCTCACGATTACCAGCATCACCACCTTCAACATAGTGGTTCCTCTTCTTCTTCAGCCCACCCAGTGGGGCTTTGAGCTGGAATGGCCACAAGTAGTTGTTGGCTTCCTTGAAGTGGGGCCCAACAGTCAAGATTTCATGAATGAGATCTTCGATGCAAATTATTCCGTACTTGCCCAACACCTATGAAGTAGCAATACGTAAATTAGAAATAAGAAAACATAAAACTTTACTTTCAAACAATATTTTTTAGCCAGTAATCAACCTGTTCGATTATGGAATTGTCTGTTAACGCAATTCTCTGCTTGTTAACTTTTCCATAACCACGCTTGTAAATCAATTCTCTGACACTTTTAAGGTTGGGATACCTGAAAGAAGAGCATTAAGCAGTTGGTAGACAGTTATTCAGACAATATAGACTTAAAAGTCTGAATGTAAACTATGGCTTACCCATAAGTGACATAAGGCTCAACTCGGTGCAGCATGTTCATTGTGGCCTTGTTTACTTTCAAGAAGACACCATTAAATATCTACACAAACATCAAATGGAAAATCAAATGAAAAAAATTAAGATGGGAAAAGAAATTGTAAAGCTACAAGAGAACTATAAAAACCCAAGGACATCAATATAAAACTAAATGGAAAAGAGAAAAATTCATTCAGTAAACAATTTGAAGAAAATAGCAGTAAATGTTGGAAACAACCAAAAGCACATAATAAATTTCTCAACCACAGTTTAAGCTTAACAGCATTGACTACAAAACTTCTAGAAAACTGCCCCCCTGAAACTTGAAAGCACAATCAAATGTACGATTTGTCATCTTATTCAAGGAGATGAAATCATTGTTAACTTATTTAAAAGAACAATTCAGCACTATTTATCCTCACAAATAACTAGTCTGCATTCCAACTCAGCTTTTACTAAGTAATTCATACTGAAAACAACTCCACAAATAAAAAATTATTCCAAGTTCAGAGAACTAAGCCCTTCCAAGGAAACATTGGTCCACAGAGAAATATATGTTACGTGAACATAACACATTCTCATTTTCAAGATAACTCCCTGATCACTTCACTTATCACTTCACTTTCACATAAATAGCAGATAATTGCTCACACTACCAAGCATAATAATAAGACTATAAGAAATACATTTAATCAGAGTTCACTTAGCGAATTAGACAAAAATTATACAATACAGTGAATACACAGCACACATGCAAGTCTGTTAAGAGACAAAGATGAGGGAAATACTGACATGGCACAGATTACCATAATAAACATGCTCATAAGTACCTGTCGCAATCTCAAGAGCTGCAGAATTTTCTTGGTTGTCGGGTGCATAGCATTGATACTGAAGATTTGAAATTCAACATGTAAATAACACTATCTTTCACATTTAACTGGTTATGCACGAATTTAAAGGCGACTATAATGACTTACCCACGAATTCTGATGATGAACAGAAGCTTAGCTTCTGGATTGACATAGAAGCCGCCCTTCAACCTCGCTTCACGCTTCAACCTAATCAACTCCTTATCCTAGATAACAAAATTACAAAGTCTATAAAAGACCAAAGAAAATACGAACATTTACCATAGAAGATTGACATTATTCTAAAGCATAAACAATTCAATCATACATGTTCCTCGTATTCCTTGGCATAATCTCTTGCTTTCTTGCAGATCAACTTCCTAGTCTCCACTTTTTTTTTCTTAGCTTCTTCGACCTCTTTCGACTTTGCTAGAGCCCACTCTTCAGCCCGCTTCTGCTTCTTCAAAACCGACTCAGGAACAACCTCAGCCATCTCTAGTTATGAGCAATCAGAAACAATAAAACAAAATCCCCAATGAGAAATTTGTCAAACTTCAACTATCTACAGCCACAATCTCCGGTAAAATCCCAAACTAAAACTATGAAAATCAAAACACAAACACAATGCAATCGGGTAAAACAGCCTAAAACTTTCACAAATTCTAAGCATGTATCCAAAACCTATGATTGAAACCAAAAATTACGTCGAAACTTATTATCATTTATTTCCACCATTTCAAAAACAAATCAATTTATAAAATGCTATCAGTAACCAAACTAATCTTAATATCAGAAGCTCAATTTTCAGTTACTAGGAATCTTAAAAATGAAAACTACAAGAAAGATCAGCGAAGTACCTGATTCAAAATTAAGCGCAGGAAGAACGAGGCTGTCTGCTGCGGTGAGAGAGTCCAGGAAGTGAAGAGAGCTAACCCTAGTCCATTTATATACTGTGAAGAAGGATCTGAACAATTTTGGGCCTTAGTCGGGCTTATGGTTTTTTAATCCCATTATTTTATCTGCTAATAACAAAGCCCAAGCCTACTTGAATTGATGGCCCAAAGCCCATAATATATCATTGCATTATTGTGGAGAAAAAGTAAAGCCCACTTGAACTAAATGGCCCAATGCCGACATACACCATCATTATATGTAGAGGCAAAAGTACAAACCACCCTCTTTAATAGTGACATGTGATTTTTGTGAAGACAAAAATTAATTTTAAAAATAAATACAGTAGTTAATAAAATAATAATAGTTATATATCCTTTTTTAATAATATAAAGTCATGTATTTACAATTTATATCAAAATTTGTAAGACCAGTGGAACCATGATATATCAACCTAAGCTGATTTATAACATCTTATAAACTCTCACATTTTATAAGATATTGTTAAAAAGATTAAAGATGCATAATAGATTTTATTAATTGTTATAGACTAAAACAAGTTGTCAATTTTTTTATAAATATAAGGATTTATAATTGTAACAAATGACATTTATAGAATGTGTAAAGTACAAATTAACAAAATGTTGAGTTTACTTGAAATTCTTTCTCACACACAATTAAGTATAGAAGCCAACTACAGTAATAACGTTGGTTAATTTTTGCCATTGTGAAAATTATCCACATAAAAATAATTCAAATAAAAGAAAATAAGTTCATATGAGCAAAAATATTTAAGAGAAAAGTAGTCTAGCTAGATCTCTCAACCCAAGTCTCTATCTTTATTCACTGAAGATTGAGAATTAATTAAGGGCAATAATTGTCACCTGCTTTCTTCTGTCACACTTCATAACATTTCCTTGAAGTTTCCTAAATTTAAATTATTGCACATTTCTTTGTCCTACTTTTGTAACACGGAATTTATTACCTGCTCATATATTTATAAACCCATATAATAATAATATATAATGGGTAATTAAACATTTAAATTAGTTGAAATTATTTATTCCAAACTTTCATATGCATGCATGATGCATGGATTTTATTTTGTCTCTTATCTTCACCATATATTACTACCAATTAAAATTGGATTTAATTCACTAAATAAATTGTTATTTATTTATATATGGAGTGAAAATTAAACAAATAACTCTCTTTCGACGAAATTTCCAAAACTTGACTTTACAATTCCAACAACTCCACTGGTCACAATAATATTGATACAAATAATTAAATAATTATTCAAATAATCATATTTTATTTATTTATATATAAGTGCAGAAATTAATGGAAACTGAAGAAGAAAAAAAGGGAAGAGATAAGAAGAATAAAGCATTTACACTACTTAGAGTGCAAGTCATCCTCATCATCATCACTCTCATCGGTTTCTCTCTCTATCTCTTGCCTTGTTCGTAACAAGTAGGTACGCACTGCTTTTCTTTTATTATTATTATTATCGCCACTTTTTAAAGTTAACGCGTTCATTGCTTTCATTCTATGCATATATGCCTCTTTCATTTTAAACAACCAAATTTATTGGGCACTAATTTTATGTCAACCGTATTACATGGGTCATTTCATGTGAGATTGATCGTCTATAATCCATATTTTACACATCAAATGTAAATTCATGGAAGTAGATTGGGTTAATAGGTAAATAGAATCAGTTTTATGGAAATTATTCATAAGACCGTCTCACACATTTTTTTGTTTATTGTGCAAAAACTTTTTTCCAGATGGTTTAATTGATAGTTTTAGTGAGACGGTGGTCTTTACAGTTAAATCAAACTTATTTTCGTTGATTTATAAGTAAATTGTGAAGTGTGAATTGTAGGCTAATACATAAATTATTAAGTGTGAGTTGTGGATTGATACGTTTACTCACTCGATTTATTATTGTTTGTTTTGATTTTCATCTTTTTTGAAATAATCTTGCATGTTGATAAAAGAAGTAGAGAGTAGTAGATACCAATTGGAGATGATCGGATTCTCTATTTAGATTGTAGTTAATCATGTATTCTAAAGTTTATTGATCCACGACGTGTTTATAAAATATATGACATTTGTTTCATGACAAGTTAAAGATGACATTAGTAAATAACAAATAAAATGAATAAAAATATATAATGGAATATAATATAAAATACTAATTGGAATAGAGGTCTTAATCTGAATACTACTAATTAAGTTTAAATTTTGATTCAAGTGTTGTTTTTAACCTCTATGCAATGTTATTTCCAAATTTTTATGAAATTGATTTTGATTCACTCTTCAATTCTAAATTCTTTAATTAATTAGTGATATATTTTATGTTTTTAATTTGTAACAATAACTTTAAAATGATACATATGATGAAACGGAAATAGTGACTGTTTAATTTGCAAAATTAGCAAATTGGACAAGGAATGGGAAAATATCTGCAAATAAAGTAAGAGAATATTACCATTAATAAATTATCTCACAACCCGAATGATTCATTTTTTATATGTGATCGACAATGAGGTTCACATTGTTCCCCTATTTAGTCCTAAATAATTAAAATATCATGAAAATAAAATTATACATAGTTTTCCCCTCGAAAATTGAATATTATAATAACAAGAAATCAACTACAAAAAATTATGTCATATCTTTTATTTTATATATAGTAATATACTAAATAATTTGTGTGATATATCAAAGACATTTCCGATTTCCATCTATTTCCCATATACCTTTTGTCAAAACTAAAAAGCAAAAAAATAAAAAAGAATAATGTTTCATATATGCTTTTTGTGCCGACCTACTAACGTGCTATGTATATAAGTCAAAATTTATTTGAATTATCATAATTATATTGTCAATAAGTTGAACCACTTGCTTTAGATTTCGTGACAAAATAAATTTATCTAAGAAGATTAATGAACATGTCGGCATGGTGAATTTAAATCATGCATGCTTAATGCTTTCATGAGATCAAGATAAAGCTAATGCACAGTATAGAAACTAAACATAATAGGATAATTATATCCACATCGAAGATGATTCCTTACTTGCAATTAATCCAAGAATAACGTCTTTTCCCCATCATATTTATATATACATATCTATATCTATCTATATATATAAAAGAATATTCATTCATATATATAAGTAGAATATTCTGCAAAAAATAGCTACAATAAATGTCTCATTTACATTTATTAAATATTTCCATTTTAAGAAATCATTAATATCTTTTATTTTAAATTTATTAATAAACAATACATAAATATTAATATTTAATACATTTAATTTTATATTTATTGTATAGAAACTCAAAAGAAAAAGTAAATAGATAAATTTATCTATATATTTCTCTATATTATAGATGAAAAGTTTGAGATATTTACATAAATACTATTTTCTGAACAAAAAAGTGTCACATCAACAATATTTTTATTTTTATTTTTTATTATTTAATCCATTCAATTTATAATATATATTGTATTAGTTTATTCTTATTTTATTAATAATAATTAAGTTATTTTTATTGAATAATTTATTATACACCAACAATAGATAGTGTTCGATGTAAAACGATACTAATAAAAAAAATATAATTCAATTTATTTTGAAATAAAAGGTTGAAAATACATAATTGACAGGGCTTGCATCAAGTTCCTAATTTTATTGTGTAATGTTTCTATATATACATACTCATACACACATGTATTTAATTTAAATAACTCAATTTGATTTTTAATTCATAATTTTATATAGATACTCATACACACATGTATTTAATTTAAATAATTGAATTTCATTTTTAATTCATAATTTTTTTAGTTTTTTATGTATATTTAATTCAAGTGACTGAAGATATTAGTTTGTAACACAAATGCTAAAAAAATGTTTCGACTGTAATTGTTGTGTATAAAGAATTTTTAATAAACTTACAAACTTTACAGGTAGAATTTACAATTTTGATTTGAAGATCATGATATTGATACTTTTATTTTTAGTATTAATCATAGTTTAGTGAATTGGATGTGTATAATATCAATATATTGTTGTGAATTGAATTATCTTAACCAATTTTATACTTTCTTAGTTATTAAGTATTATATTGTCTTTTATATACTAAAATTACTTATACTATATTATGAAATAATTAATATTTACCAACATTATATCACAAAACACGCATCGCGCGCGTGGAGTACTAGTACATATAAAAAACACTTATGTAGTTTTATTCATAAATGGAGTTTTACATTAAAAAAAAAAATCTTGAAAAAAAATAAAAGCAATATGAATCCATTAAAAATTGTGTACCTTATATATACATTTTTTAAGTTATAGACTTACAGATATATATGTACCTCGATAGTATAATATACATATATGTACTCATTATGAGAGTAGTAACTTAAAAATAGTGGAAATACCTCCGATTACCCAATTTGACATGTCAAGGAATTTGTTTACTTATTTTTATGGGAAAATATTTTTTACCCAATTTGAGGTCGAAATGTCAATAATAACTTAGGAACCAAGTCATAAATTAGCTTATTCCCAAACCATCACAAATAAGTAATATGAGATGAGTTTGTAGCTTAGTTGATATTTCATTTTTATACAAATGTAAAATGTGTAACGCTCAAAGTATGAACTTGGGTCATGTTGATTTTCAAATCTTTATTGTCTCATACCTTTGAATTCCCTTGAACCCATAAAAAAGAAACAATAAACTTATTGATATACCATGAACCCCATAGCTTAAGTAGTATCTCTCATATATAATGTATAAGTTGTGATGATTAGGATCCTAATCCAAATCACGTAAGTTTTCTTATTCTTATTATGTCTTCTCTTCCATTCACCCCACCTTATTTAAATAAATATATATCATTCATCCCATATATGAAGACATAATACTTAACACAAGAACAAAAAATATGACTTTTACAATGTGAAGTATATCCCTGCATATATGTAGTTTATTCAACATAAGAACTTTTCTGTGAACATTAAAAAAAATAAAAATAGAGAAACATTTTCCATATACAATTTAAAATCGGAAGATGGGAATTTAATTTTGCAAAATTACAACCAACGAACACGTAGCTATCCCATGAAAAATAAAATATTGTGAGATGAATGCCACGTGTGAGGGCTGGGATCAAACAGAAAATCACCTGCTCAGAATATATACACAACACAATATAAATAAATAAATAAATATATATATATAGAGAGAGAGAGAGAGAGAGAGAGAGAGATGACTTCCATTTCTATACATACACGTATTATAGTAAATAAGTCTATGTGTGGCGCTTTGCATGTGAACCATCTGTCCTTGTTTCAGAAACTCACCTTTATTCGCTAAAGTAAGATATTATAAACAAAAAGAAATATGTATCCAACGCTGCATCATACGTTACACATCTGTATACTAACTACTTCCCCATTATGGCCCTACATTATCCAGATTCTATAACTTTTTTATAAGGGTTTATTAGTAATTTCATAATCACTCTAGCTTGTAATTTACACTCTTTTAAATAAGTACATTAATACATGTCCAAATTATAAACGAAGTAAAACTGTGTGGAATACATATTTCTTTTTCCTTAATTCACGATTGGAAATGTTGAATATAGATCTTGATATAGACATTAAACCAACCGACCATAATATATATGACATATAGTTGATGTTTTGGGTTTATGGTGTGCATTACCATCCACGTCTTCACAACGTGTCTTACCTAACTTATTTTGTGATTTATATTCATTTTTATTCATCATTTGGTGAAATTCAACGTATTTCATGATTAATATGTAAAAATGAAAACTTGTGTGGGACGCTTTCACAAAAATTCTCTTTTACAGTAACTCAATTCACTTTTGTAAATTTGTATGTGATGTGTGAAATATACCACATAAAATGATCCGTGATGTGATCTCTCATAAGACTTACTCTAATATAAATTCTTACACATTACACGTGTGTATATACATAGTCATGTCATCCTACCCATCACTCACAAATTACGTGCCCACCGATATTCATCATATCAATTTTATTTTTTACTTTCATATAACTAGAGGGTGATATTATTACATGTTAACGTTAGACATATTAACAATTATCCGTCATCGTAGATATTTTAGCATTTATGTATATATTACCTTTGTCATGTATATTTATATGATATATCTTAATAATCTGATTCTCTGTATCTTGGTAACTTCAAATTTTTTACAAATAATTCCGTCCCACCTTTTACGGTTGCGAATCTTTATGATTATATAATTATTTAAAGTATCATGGGAATTTAATAAAAAATGAGTCAGATAAATTCCAAAAGCTCCAAATCTTGCACAAATATAAAATAAAGTCAAGCCAAAAATCCTTTTTTCAAAAAGCTATGCCAAAATTATGATTTCCTCGGACAAATCTGATGCAGCAAATATTCTTATTTCATTAATTTTGACTTTCCATCTCATATTCGATTTGAAATCATGTTATTTAAAATTATAATCCTTAAAAAAACTTATATTTCTTAAGAAATCATCAGTCATGTATGGTATGATTTTTTTGTAAATATATTAATATCAACAAATTGATATATTTCGTATTATTATACTTATAAGTTTTCCAAGAAAAAAATAAAATTGAAACATAATTGAATTCTTTATTTTGATTAAATAAACTGAAGCGGTAAAGGAAAAAAAGAAAAAAGAAAAAAAAGCGGTAAAGTAAGCATTATCCTGTAAAAAAAAAAGGGTATATAAAATGTTCCGATGGACCTTATCACAGAGAATCTCAATTTCGCAGAATTTGAACCCGAGAGAAATTGCAAGGAAATTTCCTACTGCCACTCTGCTTCCCTGCGTCTCACCTGCAACCGAACAGTGCTTACCGTTCGCCGACTCTTCCTCAGGTTTTTACTTTTTACTGCTTCTTCTTCGCTGAGATTAGGAATCAGTTATGGCTGCTTTCGATTGATTCGTGTTTGCGCAAAGTGAATACTGTTGAAGCAAGCAAAGAATAGGAATATAGAGAATCTGCTTAGTGATTTGACGGAGATTAGCGGTGTCATCTCTCCTGCGTCACAGAATGGCGGATGATATCCCGACCTCGCCGTACCGGCGCCACCGGAATGATCCTGAAGCCGGCGTCTCCGCCGGGGACTACGAGGAAGACGCCGATGATTCGCCGTTTAATATTGTGCGGACTAAAAGTGCTCCCATCCATCAGCTGCGTAAGTGGAGGGTAAGCTAACCATACATTGGGTTTTGAGTTCTCAACTTTATCACATCTCCTGTTTTGCTTATTTTGTTTGCTTAATTAATTGCTGCCATGAATAATGACGAGAAGATCTCAATGTTTTATATGATGTTACTTATTGGTTGGAAATGACCTGCCACTTGCAATGTGCTGGCTAGAATCTAATGTGAGAGATGAGTTTAGCAATTTGGGATTAACTCTTCTCGGGCTTAATTTTTCCCAAAGTTTTGCTTGATTAAGCGTTTTGCAAGTTAAGTGGCAGGGATTCAAACCTTTTACTTTTCTCGGTGATCTTTGTTGTTTTGTAGTTTAAGATGTTTGATATAGGTTTAGCAAGTTTGAGAAATCCTGATAGGTTACTATATGATACAAATATATTTGCACTTTTATGGGATCGATCAATTGATGAGATAGCAGATGTGTATCAGATGATGTGAATGCTATAAATTGCTATTATGCGTAAAAGTTGAAAAGAAATCAAGTATGGCAGTTGTTCACACCATGTTTTCAGGTTATCTTCCTAGCAGCTACTTATCCAGTCGTTTTTAACATGCATACAAGTGAATGGCCTGTAGTGTGCCAAATTTCTTTATTTAGTAAGAAGATATTGGCTACGCCTTTTGATTCATTAAATTAAACAAAGCGATTTTTCAGACTCCTCCACCTACCAACAGCTAGAACTTGGTACTGTTGCAAAAATAACCACTAGGTGTAATCACTGTTTCCTGGTGCAATTTTCATGTAATGGGCTGAATTAGGTGAAATCCTCACCATGGGGCTCTAATTGCTAATTTAATAGGCATAGGCACCAGTTAGTTTCTTTTAATGATTTTAGATGACGAAGCAACATCATCTCTAGTCAGCTCGTTTTTGTTTCTTTTAACCTGGAAAACAGTAAAATATTAGAGGTAGAATGTAATAGCAGGAAAAAAAACCTGTTTTTTGTATGATTAAAAATTATTATTATTTTACTTTAATGAACTTCCTTGTTTTTTGTTTAATATTATACCTAGAAAATGGTGAAATGTTAAAAGTTGGATGTTAGAAACTAGAAGGAAAATAAAAAACGAAAATTTGGCCGACTAAGCGCTAGCCATTTTTGAAATGCTGAACAAGTCTCTTTAGGCATTTCAGTGATATGTTTGACGAGGATAGAAAAGTAATGTTGGGGCTGTAATAAAATTTTACTTTGATTATTGAATGGAAATTTCAATTTTGACTAGGTTGCTGAATGAGAAATTAAATTTGGTTGATGCTAATGTTTCTTACCGTTCTTTGTCATCTGAAAGTCGAAATGTCCTCAAAATTTTCAATTGACTGGCCGTGGCATTCCTGTTAACCCCATCCAGGCTTCGCTGTGTATTCATTTTTCTGATACAATGTTCCTCTTGATCCGGCTATGTGGATCGACAATCATGCTCACTTTTTTTTAAACATCTTTGAAGCAAGACCAACCATTAAGGTGGTGACAGAAGGTCAAGTGGGAAAACAAGTAGTGATTGACCACTTATTTCACATCAATAGCATTATACTATGAGGATATTTGACTATGTACCTACTGTTGTTGCTCAAATATGATCTGTTTTCTGGTAAATTTAGTAGTGGCTTGATATCTTATTCTTGCTTTAGATCGTCTATGTTATTGGATTTATAATTTAGAGGTCAATTTTAATATTAATTCTATACCATTGTTTATTTCAGCAAGCTGCACTTGTACTGAATGCATCACGACGATTCCGATATACGTTGGATTTGAAGAAAGAAGAAGAGAGGAAGGAATTGATTGCTAAGATAAGAATGCATGCTCAAGTCATTCGGGTACTTACATTTCTTATTCATAGTTGGATTTTCCATCTATCATTAATTGTTTGATTAGTGATCAATAATTTCTTGAGCAGGCTGCTGTTCTTTTCCAAGCGGCTGGCAAAGGAATGAATGGTAATTCTCTTTTTTTCTTTCTTACGTCATTAATTCTCTGTTGATGAAGCTTCATGGTACTTTTTCTCTTAACCTTGTGTTTGCCAAATGAATGCTGAACATTAATTGCATGAAACTCACTTTAATTCTCTTATTTGATCTTATGGTGAAGCTTGTATGGCCAGTTCTCCAATGATAACCGAGCTATTTTGTTATTAATATTTCATGACATAATTTTCTTTGTTTGATTTTTTCTTGAAAAATGTGCATGTTAGCAATTTTTTGGGTTGCTTTTCTGATGATATATTTCTCATAGTGTGATCTCGGAATCTGATGCGGCATTTTGTTGTTGATACATAGAATCATTCTAAACTGTCTGTATCTTCTTTCTCTCATGATCATCACATTTTTGTATTTTAGTACCCAAATCTGTAGAGTTGCCGTCAAGTCCAACTCGAATTGGTGATTTTGGTATCAGCTCAGAGGAACTGGTTGCATTGTCCAGGGAGCATGATCTTTCTTTTTTGCAGCGAAATGGAGGGGCAAGTTTACTGCAGTTGCATCTAATGCGTTGTTTCTTGGCTGCTTGACTTTCATAATGTTTTAACTATATCTATATCTATTGTCCTAATCCTTCTCCTTATATTTCGCATTAGGTTCAAGGAGTGGCTGAGAAGTTGAAGTCTAATCCAGAGAAAGGTGCACCTGGAGATGAGGATGACTTGATAAACCGGAAGAAAGCTTTTGGATCCAACACATATCCTCGAAAGAAGGGGCGGAGTTTCTGGGTGAACAATGATTGATCTTGTTACCAATACAGTAGTTCTATTATAAATGTAGTATTAGTTCACTGGTTTAATTGGTTAGTTTTGTATTGTGGTAAATGTAGAATTTTGTTTGGGATGCTTGTCGAGATACCACACTGATTATCCTGATGGTAGCTGCAGCTGCTTCCTTAGCGCTTGGTATAAAGACTGAGGTAAGCTTATGGATCATATCTTGTAATTGAAACTATCAGAAGAGTAATCTCTTTAGAAGTAGTTTGGCTTCATTTTCAACTCTTGATTTAAAATTTGGCTCATATCTTCAATATATTATGACCAAGGCCACTTAGCTTATTGGAGAAGCAGTTTAGGGTACCGTTTTAGTTGTTGGGTGAACCCCTGTTTGATATAATTGATGGCCTATTTGCTTTCCCAAAATAGTTGGGGTTATTGAAATTACTTACCTGGGCCATCATCATTTTATTTTATCTGGCTTCAAATAGTTATTTGAACATGAGATTTATGACCTTGTGTTCGCTATGGAATGAGTTCGAACATGGAAAATATATAATTTTTGACGCATTCTATTAAATTTTACTTAACCAAAATGCTTATTTCATTTTTAGGGTATAAAAGAAGGTTGGTATGATGGAGGAAGCATTGCCTTGGCAGTTTTCATTGTCATTGTATTTACAGGTATGCCATGATTTAATCTTTCATTTGTTGCAATTTTAAAGTGCATGATCCATGTGTGGCTGTAGTTGTGTTAGTTTAGTATATCACTCTTTCTGTAGCTGTGCTTGATTTTTCATTATTTATTAGTGGATGATGAGTATGTGTTTTATCAGCCTAATTGAAAGGAACTTTAAGAGAGGTTGTGAGCTCACTTTTTAACATTTTCTCCTTTTTAGCACCTTTTACAAAAAAAAGCCTGTGAGATAAAATTATGGACTTCTTTGTTTTCCAGTTTCATATGAACTGTTTGTCCTTAACATTTTTTTTAGGTTAATCACCATACCATAAAAAAAAAACCCTTTTGTGCTTATAATCAGGCCATGTTAATTTTTGCAATGCTATATATGAACTTCCTTAAATCTGCAATTCATTTCACCTGGTCCGTGTTCAGTTGAATTTTTCATCGGGGCTCAACTCCTCCTCTATGCTGTACAACTCATTGGAGAGGGATGCTCTGTATAAACTTGCAGTTCTTGTGAAGTTCTTATATGGCATTGCCAAACAAAAAAAACTTGATTAAATCGTGGAAGACACAAAAGTGTGTGTATATATGCACACACATATTTTGCATATTACCCTTCTATTTTCTATAGGACATGCTGTTGTCAAGATATTTAATTTTTTTTGGTGGTTGTTACTAATTGATGATTGAAATATTCTGTTTAATGGTGTTACAATTGTCAACTGGTTATTAATCGAGCATTACTTTTTTGTAGCTGTTAGCGATTACAAACAATCGCTTCAGTTCCAAAATTTGAATGAGGAGAAACAAAACATTCAAATGGAGGTAGGTTTAACGCAGTGCAATGATACTCCCCTCCTATAATTTATACCTTTCTTCTTACATATGTGGTAATTATTTGCAGGTTGTTAGGGGTGGGCGCAGAATTAAGGTTTCAATATTTGATATAGTGGTTGGCGATATTGTGCCCCTCAAAATTGGTGATCAGGTGATGCAGATATTTTCTCCCCTTCTTTCCTAGCCTCTTCCCCTAAAAAAGATAAATATAGATAATGAAATCAAATATATTACTTTCACTTTAGAGGAGATTTTCACAAAGCAGAAACTGGAGAGTGGTTTTGATTGATGCACTCTTGATTTTATATATACAGGTGCCTGCAGATGGACTGGTGATCTCAGGTCACTCCCTTGCAATGGATGAATCAAGTATGACTGGGGAAAGTAAAATCGTGAGTTCATGAGATCATCTGCTGCATTTATTGGGGGTTACTGTTCTAAATTCTAATGCAATTGTGGTAACTGGTATTAGGTTCACAAGGACTCAACACGGTCACCTTTTCTTATGTCGGGATGCAAGGTTGCTGATGGGTATGGGAGCATGCTGGTAATTTTTCTTTCATCACATAAATGCTTAGTAGAAGCAATAGTATGAGAAGTTTTTTGTTCAGTTAGAGAATTCCTCTACTTGATGTCGAAATTTGTTACATGTGAACTGGTAAAAGTGGATAGATAAGTATCTTTGCTGCAAAAAAATTCTCCATTTCTCTGTGTTGTTCCATCGTAGTTGTAGATATTATATTTGAGCCTAATGCTACTTTGAACATGTAATTTTCTATGGGTTGTTGGTTAAAATGCTTCTACATGTCTGCCTGCTTGCTTCTGATGTAATTTCCTGCTTTCTCACATGTTCCCTGTCATATCTCAAAACTTTTATCGTTTGATAATCATACAGTGCTTACTGCTTACTGCTTACTGCTTATGGCTTACTAACATTTGGATAAAGAATATTGGAAGCCTGTGCTTATAATATAAATAGATTTGTGTGATTACAGAATTGCCCTTCATACTCAAAAGAGCACACATGTTTTGTTGACAATGGTCATTTGCTACTATACTCGGAATTTGCATCTCCATCTATGCAATCTTACTTGTTAGCTTATTGTGGGTTGGAATTCTACTTGTTTATCAGGTAACAAGTGTGGGAATAAATACAGAGTGGGGTTTGCTTATGGCAAGCATATCAGAGGATAATGGTGAAGAAACACCATTGCAGGTTATTTTTGTTGTGAAACTTCTAAACTCTCATTTGAATGCCTAATGGGGCTGCTTCTGGTACTGAGGTTCACCTGTTACTGAGTATAGGTACGATTAAATGGGGTTGCTACATTTATTGGTATAGTTGGTCTTGCTGTGGCAGTAGCAGTTCTCATTATCCTTGTGGTCAGGTAGTTCTATCGTGGGCCTGGTTCGTGTATTTTTTTCCACTTATTTTTTCTGTAAGATGGTATGAAGTAGTTTAACTTTTCTGTCTGCTAGGTTTTTTACTGGGAATACCCAAAACCCTGACGGCTCTGTACAATTCCAAGCTGGGAAGACTACAGTTGGTCGTGCAATTGATGGCTTCATCAATATATTCACTGTTGCAGTATGTACCCCATTAGATTATCATTTGATTTAGTTTCATAGTGTGTTCATCTTCAGTTTGTTAACTGATCTCAACAAAACTCTAGGTGACCATTGTAGTTGTTGCTGTACCCGAAGGCCTTCCATTGGCTGTTACCCTGACGTAAGCATATGTCTTTTTATTTATTCTCATGGATCATATGTTCATCATTAATGTTTTGTAGTTCTTTGGCTTTATCCATGATTTTTTCAATGAGTGTATTGTTGGCATCTTGTAATTGTGCGTTTACCTCGTGTTTCATGATACATACTGTCAGCTGCATCATTTAGTAAGGTGATGGAGTTTCAATTAATCATCCATTTCATTTGTGGCCATCAATCATTTTTAACCAGATCTCCTGATGCTTCCTTTTGACATGTGTGCACCATGCAATTGTTATATGAATGAGCATTTCTTTTTAGCATTTGATTGACACATATGTTGCAGGCTTGCATATTCCATGAGAAAAATGATGGCGGATAAGGCATTGGTATGTATGGTTCCTGTACTTCAAAGGCACGGCTAACCATGTTGCTTCTATGTAAACTTACCTTTTATTTTCGTGATCCACACTTTTAACTGCAGGTCAGGAGGCTATCAGCTTGTGAAACGATGGGCTCTGCCACTACAATTTGCAGTGATAAGACTGGCACATTAACTCTGAATCAGGTGCTTATCTGCTTGCTTTCATTGTGTCCACTTTGCTGTAAGAGGGCAAACCTAGAATAAGTTGCTCTAGCTATTGAATCACTGATTAGGTCTAGTATATTTTTTTTTTGGATTTGTATGGTAACATTTCTTTTTGTTATCCTTTTACAGATGACAGTGGTTGAGGCACATGCTTGTGGGAAAAAAATTGATCCAGCTGATAACAAGTCTCTCTTTCCTCCCACAGTTACCTCGTTGCTTATTGAAGGCGTTGCACAAAACACGACTGGAAGCGTCTATGTACCTGAGGTAATTTTTAGCTGAATCTTGGGCTTGTCTATGATTGGTTATGTCTTTATTAGGACATATGTTTCTCTAGATGGACCAAGGATGCTTGGTAGGTTATTATTCTATATTCATATTGAAGCTCCTTAGACATCTAAGGTTCTGGTGGCATATCTACTCTCCTATAATTTTATGTTAGATGAATGTGCAGGTGTAGTGATCATTCTGCAAAATCTTGATTTTTCAAAATGTCAATGTTCATAATCAGCTCTGATCTCTCTCTAAAACTGACGATATTGGGATTTAAAATTGTTTTTTGGGGAAGTACATCAGTTACGATTTGGGGAAGGACGTCAGGTTAATATCAGAGGCGGATCTACATGAGACCAAGGGGGTGCAAGTGCACCCCCATGAATTTTTTTTTTATATATATTTACTAATATACTCCTAACCATTTACATAATTACAATTTTGCCATTTATATATATATATATATTCATTTACATTCTAACCTTTATACAATGCATTATATATTATAATTATTAAGGTTTGAATATCATTATTCATATTCATTAATTGATTCAACTATTTGTTTATACATTAGGGTTTGTGTATTTTAAAAAATGTGTATGAAATATATTGATTTTATGATATTTGTGTTGTGATTTCAATGAGTTCATGATTTGAGTTGATATTATAGTTTTAATTTCGTATGGAATTGAAGTTATATATTTCATGTATTGTATTCTCATGATGTGGTTTAAATCTCAAAGATTGTTCCTCTTCTTTTGACATAGAAAAAATACTCAAACTTGCCACATTTTATCAATTCGAGTTTTCAAGTATTGATTTGGTGACTAGAATGAAATCTCGACATATTCACTGAAGATATGCAAAAGGATGATAGGTTTCAAGATTTACTTGATCTTGATACTCTTTCGAAGAAGCTAGTAGAAACAAATAAGCATGTCACTTATCCGTTACTGTATTTGCTTATCAAGTATGTATTTGCATATTTTAGTCGAACAACTTTTACGTACAATGTTTTTCTGTTATATATTTAATTATTCGTTCGCACCCCCATCTTTCAAATCCTGGATCCGCCACTGGTTAATATCACTTTTTGTTTAGTAATAGTGATATATTTGATATGGTTTATGCAATAATAAAAGGAGCACACTTCAACTGCTTGGTTGCATATTTCTTCAAAAAAAAAAAAAAAAAAGGAAGCCATTCTGTGTTCGGACTTCCACCACCGTTCATTCTTTCTGACATCTCAGTTTTTCATATTTTTTCCATCACTGCCCAAACTTTGTTGCCTCAGATGTCATAGGTACATGTTCAAGTAATTGTTAAGTATGGTCTGTGTTGTGCACAACATTTTGATATATGAGTTCATGCTGCGGAGTGCTAATCTTTGATGATGTCTCCTGAAAGAAATATATAAAGCACTGATTTATGTAAAAGAATTACTGAACTTGATGCTGTATATGGAGCTTTAGGAGCAAATTTCCTGGGTCAAGTTGCTCTAATCATCTGTATATGGATGTGTGGTGGTTGGAGACTTTATAATATCAAATTTAGTCCTCCTTTACCTTTTTGATGAGGTGGTTAATCTAACATGATATCAAAGTCTGCTAATCGAAAGGTCTTGTGTTCAAATCCTCTATAGTAGCTAGTCTTTTAGACGTGGTGGTCTTATATCCATGGTCATGATTGTATTGTTTTTGTTATAATGTTTTATATTTAGGTATCAAGCATGAGTTCACTATGGCTTTTTTTTTTTAATAGGGTGTTGGAGCTCTAGAAATTTCTGGGTCACCAACAGAAAAGGCCATTCTGCAGTGGGGTATAAATGTAATGCGACTGTTCTTTTTTCCTTTGGATATAGAAGTTTCTGCTCTCTAGTATGCTTCAGTAACCTCATTTGGCTATTGTTTTGTCTTTAGCTTGGAATGGATTTTGGTGCTGCTCGATCAGATTCAGTGATAATTCATGCCTTCCCATTCAACTCAGAGAAAAAGCGAGGTGGTGTTGCTCTTAAATTGGTAAATTCCAATATCTATTCAGATGGTTTACTTTTGGGTTTCCTTTTCTGCCTCAACTTACTTGATGAGAAAGCACTTCTTCAACTTTACTTCATTCTTAAATTTTCTCTCCATACATGCCAAGTGACCTTTTTTTTTTCTCCAGTCAAATTCTGAGATTCGCGTGCACTGGAAAGGTGCTGCTGAAATAGTCCTTGCATGCTGTACAAGTTACATTGATGAAAATGATAATGTGGTCGACATGGATGAAGAAAAGGTTTGTTCTGATGATATCTTTTTGTAGTTAAACAGCTGTCTTGACTCTTGATCCTGTGCCCAATTTGTACCGGCTATTAATTCTTTGAACTTGGTATAGAGTTTTTGTGAGAGAAGCATAGAACTCAGCAAGCTATATGATGCCCGACCTAGATTACTATCTAAGATGTTTTTATTTTCTCTGAACTTTGATTTTGTTCCAGCTAATGCAAGTGTATTTCTTTTTTCTTTTTTAATAAGAAACAGAACGCATGATATGTATGATAATTAATAAAATGTGCAGAAGTACAACCAAAGGACATATTCTTAATTTCCTAACATTGTCCGGAACAAAATATTATGATTAGACACCACCAAGCAACCCTGAGCCTAACTCCCAAACCTCATCTAACCATTCCTCTTGATCTCCAAGAAAAATTTGTTGTGCCTTGCTAACCACAAGGATCAATTTCTTGTCTGCAGTTGTCACTATTTAAAAAAGCGATTGAAGATATGGCTGTGCGAAGTTTGAGATGTGTTGCTATAGCATATAGAATGTGTGAAATGGAGAAAATACCAACTAGTGAAGACGAAATCGAGAATTGGCAGCTACCTGAGGGAGAGCTAATCTTGCTTGCCATTGTTGGTATCAAGGTGCGTATTACTTTTAATATTCAATCAAGATTGCTCAATATGATTTTCTCAACATTCAGTTTCTGTTTTCAAATTTCTCTCTGTTGCTTCTGGTGATGTTCGTAGTTTTGTTGTGTTTTTTAACACAGTTATTTTCCCCTGACTATAGTTTCTGAGCTCCGGTTGAACATCTGCATGCAAATATGCAGTTGCATCATTAAATTATTTATTTATTCTCCCATACTTCCAATGAAATTATGTTCTCTGCATCTGTTCTTTAATCCAAAATATTTCTTCTCAATGAGGCTGCATACGTTGTAGGATCCTTGTCGACCGGGAGTACGAGATGCAGTTCAATTATGTGTTGATGCTGGTGTTAAGGTACACATACATCACTTACAGATGCATATGCACATGATGTGCAATTTTGACTTGCTTTACGCTTCTTGGATTGTAAATTTCTGTCGTGCTTGGTGTTTTTGGGTTTTTTGACTTTGTGGAGTAAAATTTTAAGATGACGTTGATTCCAGAAATTGGTTGTGACGATCTATTGTTTGTTCTCTTTAGTCGGGTTGTGCTGTAGGAAAAGATCAATACCGAGAGTAATTGCATGTAACTGTAATAGTTGCTGTCTGTTTTGGATGACCTGCATTGCTTTTTTTCCATGTTTCAGAACCTTGTGCCCCTAAAAACTTGCCCTGTATTTAATATTTTAGCTGATATATCCATTAGCTTCTTGTTCTCACCATGAAGATTGTGTTGAATATGGGTTTTGTAAGTTGATTTTTGGTTTAATGATTCTATAGGTACGCATGGTTACTGGAGATAATCTTCAAACAGCTAGAGCAATAGCTTTAGAGTGTGGAATCTTAGGGTCAGATGCAGATGCTACAGAGCCTAATCTTATTGAAGGAAAGAAATTTCGTGAAATGACCGAGTCACAGCGATTACAAGTGGCCAATAGGATATCGGTATGAACTGAAAATTGACTTGTTGCTTGAGTTTAAGCTTTATTGGTTCTAGTTAAAGTGGCAAAATTGAGTTCTTGTTGAAACGTTGGTCTCAGGTGATGGGAAGGTCATCACCCAATGACAAACTCTTGCTTGTCCAAGCACTGAGGAGGAATGGACATGTTGTTGCCGTCACTGGAGATGGCACTAATGATGCTCCTGCACTGCACGAGGTAAGGATTTTCATTTTGCTGTGTATAGTAAAACACCCCTCTAGATTAGGCAAAGAATCCGGTGGTGTGGGACATTATTCTTGTTTAACCCGTGATTTTAAAATTTCATTTGGTGGCCATGAATGGTGTCAGAAACTGCATATCAGCTTAAATGACTACTACCCTTCTTTTTTTGTCTTATCTTGTTTTTTTTTTTTTTTTTTTAAATCACATGACATGGTTCCAATTCTATCATGGTGTAGGCTGATATTGGTCTTGCAATGGGTATTCAAGGCACAGAAGTCGCCAAAGAGAGTTCAGATATCATTATATTGGATGATAATTTTGCTTCTGTCGTGAAGGTTTGTCTATAGTGTCACTAATATGTTGATGAAACTGAATGTTTGAGTGCTGAACACTGAAAATCCATCTTTTCTGCTACATATGGGGTTACACTATTTGGATTATATTAGCAAGTGGTGATATTACAACCTTTGTTTGGCAATTCGGATAAGATGGCTGTTTGTCTTGAAATTTTCTTTTACCAGCCAAAGCTTCAGAAAACTGGGTTTGTAACACCAGATTATTGACATATGCACTTCGAATAAATCGTCCACTTTCATGATCTCTGTAGATACTGTTTCACAAATTTAAACTGATATTCGTTGATGACGTAGATTTTGACTTTAGTCATATATTTTCCTGTATGGTTAAGAATGTTGAACTGTTATGACAGGAGTTGAGTAAATATTATGTCCATTGCAGGTTGTCCGTTGGGGTAGATCAGTATATTCAAATATTCAGAAATTCATACAATTTCAACTTACAGTTAATGTTGCAGCTCTAGTCATTAATGTTGCGGCTGCAGTTTCTTCCGGTAATGTTCCACTCAATGCTGTGCAGGTGTGTAATCTCTCACCCACATTATATGCTTGTATGCATGACTTTCGGTCTGAGCTTTACTTTGGCCTGAGACGTTTAGTCTTAGCAGTCTGTTTTCATGGAAATGTTAATTTCATTTTCATATACCATTTGTCCAGCTTCTTTGGGTAAATCTTATCATGGACACACTAGGAGCTCTTGCACTTGCCACTGAACCCCCTACTGATCATGTCATGAGAAGACCACCTGTTGGTAGAAGGTTAGACTTCACTCACATTTCAAACGAAACCCTGATGATATCATTATCGAAAAATTGGTTTTACTTTGTTAAATGTTTAAACCCAGTCTTATCTTCTGTTTTCTCTAAAAGCAAAAACATAATAACTACACACATTGGATTTTGATGTACATGATTAAGTTTCAAAGATCATGCTAACTTGGTCTCATGATTGACATGGTCTAGCTTTGCATATCTCATTCATGCTGTAACACTCTCATCATATGATTATGTCTGGCTAAATATTTGGTCAATTCAGTTTCTTAGGGGCTGTAGTACCAAATGAGGAACTGAGTTTTTTTGCTGCTGTTACATCTTAATTTGGAAGATTTCTGGACTTGTATATAATCGATGTTGGGGTAATGATACATATTGTGTTTGTGTGCACACATACCATCTTGTGTTTGTGTACACACATACTTCCTCCATTGTTTTAGATGGTAAAAGATGTGTTTTGCTCTGTATTATCTCAATGGTGACTGCAAGATATTGGCCAACTAGTGATGCTTGTAATATGAAAGTGTTCAAGAACTGTTACTCCTATTTGCTATCAACGATTGAGTTCTGGATCTTTTAAATCTATTTAATTCATTTACTATGATATATTTGTACTCTGTTTATTTTGAGTATTTGCTGATTAAGGTGTTACTTATCTAGGGAACCCCTAATAACAAATATCATGTGGAGGAATCTGCTAATACAGGTATCACATATTTTTCTTTTAATGCACTTTACTGCCTAAAAGTTCATTTTCTCGCAATCGTAATAGTGGTTGGTGAATCTTTTCAGGCTTTCTATCAAGTAACTGTTCTCTTAGTGCTCAATTTCCGTGGAAAGAGCATTCTTAATCTAGAGCATGATTCAGTTGATCATGCTTTCAAAGTGAAGAATACTCTGATATTCAACGCATTCGTCTTTTGTCAGGTGAATGTATTTCTAAATTATGATACATGGAAAGCATCATGTATGTATGCCAACATGGAATCAAATGCTAGGACATTGGGACATGTGGAATTTGTAACTTCCTTCTCTGTGTGATCTGTATATGCTTACCTGGCTATTTTGCATTTACACATTTTACTGGGTTGGAAATACTGTGTCATGCTATGTTTTTTTAATGGGTTTAGAATAAAGTAGTTATAGCTCTATTTTTATTTACTGGAAAGGAATATTCTATATAACTAAGTGTGGTTTTTTTTTTTTTTCCCTACTTAAATACATTAGTGAAGCTCTCTCTCTCTCTCTCTCTCAACAGACATCTTTTCAATGTTATATTGTAGGTTTTTAACGAGTTCAATGCCCGAAAGCCAGATCAAATCAATGTTTGGAAAGGTGTCACCAAGAACCTCCTCTTCATGGGAATAATTAGCATTGAAGTGGTGCTTCAGGTATTCTATTTACTAACTTAGGTCTGCAACTGTTGTTTGTTCATGAAACTTAGTCATCTAATCCTCATACACCCTAGGTTATGATTATCTTCTTCCTTGGGAAGTTCACTTCAACTGTTCGTCTCAGTTGGCAATTGTGGCTTGTTTCCCTTGCCATTGGTTTGATCAGGTCGGTATAAATAATCTAAACATCATCTTACTAACTCTTTTCTGTTTGGAGAACGAAAGCATATGATGGTATCTAATACTTGTTCACCATTTTCTGTTTGTCGATTACCAGTTGGCCTCTTGCTATGGTTGGAAAACTGATTCCTGTTCCAGAGAGAAACTTCAGTGAATACTTCACCAAGAAAATTCGTCGAAAAAAGAAGCCTAGTGGTGAGTATTGCTAGATGAGGTGTGGCCCGGAACAATGGATCTCATTATAAGTTAATATTAATCACTTGATGCTTTCAGGGAAAGGGGACACTGCTGCTTCGGAAACTTCTATCGAATAGGCTGGCATTTGTATAGATGAAAAGTAGCAACTTGGCTGACTTCGATGCTAGAGGAAATCAAGCTTGATGGGAGTTGTATATCTGAAATCGAATTTGTGCTTTTATATAAGATGGATTCGAATGGATTTTGTTTAGCTAGTGAGATTTGCTTGGATTTTCTTTTTTGGTGCCTGTATATGTAGGTAGTTGCTTACTCTTATGTCACTACTAGAGCTGCAAAAATTATTGTCAGATATGTTATGTTATATATCAATATATGTACATACCAGTTCTTATATGCATATTACAGCAACTGCTCTAGGAGGAAAGGTCTTGATGGAGTAAGGTATGAAAATGATGCATTGCCATCTCTACAGTGGGACTATATCGTCCTACGTTGTAGGATGGAGATTCGATACCTCTTTGCACTGCATTACATAGCGTTGTGTCCTCAACCTGCATCGTAACTCTTTATTGTTACGTTGTCCAGATTCTGAACTTAAAAATAAAACAGTTTTGATTTTCCAAGGAAATCTAATTTTGATGTAACTCTTTATTGTTACGTTGCCCAGATTCTGAACTTGAAAATAAAACAGTTTTGATTTTCCAAGGAAATCTGATTTATGATGTAACTCTTTATTGTTACGTTGTCCAGATTCTGAACTTAAAAATAAAACAGTTTTGATTTTCCAAGGAAATCTGATTTATGAGCATCTTTTTGATGTTTTGTCAAAAACATGGATGCTAATGGGGATGCAAATAAAAAGGTTCCAATTAGAAGTGTAAATTCGAGTCAAAATCACATGCAAGTGGCTGGAAATTAGGATAATTTTGTAAGAAAGACAGATCTTAAAATAAAATTTCAATTTCAAAGGACAATAGACTTGTTACAATATTTAACCTATAAGGATATCTATATGGGGTGAAGGATATTTCTACCCAATATACCTAACATAAAATGAAAAATATGAAAATAAGTTTTGTACCCAAAATGGAGATGAAATTACTAAACTATCCTTCAAGCTAAGAAATTTGAATTTTGAGAAATTTTATGAATTTAGATCACGATGGTAGATAAATCACGAAGTGCACCATCATGATCTGTTTAACTTAGACCATGATGGTAAATAGATAAAATACCATCGTGATCTAAACAGATCACGATGATAAAATATCATTATGATATAAGTGCACCATCATGGTCTGTTCAACTTTTATCCTAATATAAGTGCACCATCATGATCTGTTCATTTTAGATCACAATGGTAGATAGATCACGATCGTAAAATAACATCGTGATCTAAGTGTACCATCATGATCTGTTCAACTTAGATCACGATGGTAAATAGATCTCGATGATATTTTACCATCATGATCTCCGTCCACCATCATGATTTGTTCTTTGTTCAAATTTTCATCTTTTTGATGTTTTTTTCTTCATTTTTTTAGCTCAAACTTTCATCTAAAAACACATATCTTAATTCACAACACTGTAAACCATATTTTACGACATTTTAAAATAATGAATATCTTACCTCTTTTGAGCAACAATCAAGAGATGGATTAATTTTACTTAATTGATTGTATTTTAGAAATGAAATGTATGAAAGATATCAAAATTGAATTTGGGTAAAACTAAAGTCACCACATTTTTCTAAGGGCACCACACTCCATGTGTGGTGTTTTTGGTCCAACTCTTGAATTTCTATATATATGATAGAGGGAATAGAGATGGTAAATGTAGTGGGTGAAATCATTAAAGGAAATGGATAAGGGTATTTATGACATTTTATCTCAATTTTGAGTAAAAAACTTGTTTTCTTATGAAGTGGGTAAAATTCATTTTTTGTTATACTTATTGGATAGAAATACATATTTCCACATATATCTATCTATTACCTATATAAAAGTATAGATATTTCTTACAAAATATGGATTACCTAATATATCCTTATTAAAGATTTTATTTAAGGTTATAATAGTAATTTATGATTTTTTTACATTGAAATTCTAAACCAAAATCATATAAAATTCTATTATGAGTATGACTCTATTATATTAGGATTCTAATTTATTATAAAAAAAAATCTGAGTTTTATTTAATTCAATATAAATTGTCTATCCTTATAAAAAAATATTATTTAAGGTTAATAGCAATATAATACTTTTGATTTAAAAAATTCATCTTCCACGTGCTAATACTCGTACTTAATATAAGTAGAAGTGAGTAGTAGTTATATGCTAATCAAATATCAAATCATTGATCACAACACAATTCATAAGCACCAAAGAAATTTCAATCTAACTTTTGGAATATAACTTTTCTTTGGGTGGGAGGGGGGTTATAAGAAAAATGATTATAGTTATAATCTGAGATGGAAAGAGTATTATCACGTATCATACCTGCACTTTATCACTGTCTTGTAAACTCGTCTCGACGAAATCAGCATCCTCCTAGCAAAAAAAACAGAATGAGGAGCTTATTCATACAAATGGAGAGACCAAACATTTTGATCTTTATCATCGTTTAGAACAATCTAAGCAGTATGCATTTCTACAAACTGTTATATCCCAATCTAGTATAACTAGGCTGAGTATCAATGCCATAATCTAGTGTAATAAACTAAATATGTATCAAATCACCTGGAGAGAAGCATCTAAGTAATAGTCAAAAATCACTTCACACCTTCGAGGTCCAAGTGGTAGTACGAGGTTAGTGTCCATCCATGGGCCATATCTGAGTTCCACATACAACTTGATATAATTCGACTCAAATAAAACACACACACACACATATATGTATAAGTCTGGTTGTACAGAAATCATACACATAAAATTACCTATTAATCATGAAGTTTGGGTATACATATACGTAGAAAGCTTTAGACCCGAGTCTATCAAGTTCTTGATCAGAGTTGTTGGTAATGCCCTCACATGTTTGGATGCTCACTTTTTCAAACATCTTGACAACAAAGGAGAGAATCACATGAATGATAAGGTACTTATTTTCGGGTCATTGGAAAGTATTGGGATTTTATACTTAACCATTTCTTTTTATTTCTTTTTTCAATAAGACATGTTCGGTATACAAATTTCTACACTCACCATCTTGAGTTGCCCCAAAAATCGACACATTGTCTGTTGGTGAAGTGTGTAAAAGTTTATATACTTTAAATGACAAAGAAAAAGAGTAGATGTTCAGATAAAGAACTTGAAAGACTCGGGCATACAGTGGTAGAATATGAGTCAAGCTGGAGACCGGAGGCAAGGCCTTTATGTGCATACGGCACGTGATAACCGCCATCTAGATAGTTGTCGCAAAAAACCTGCACATGAAATTATGAGTACATCATTAATTCAACATGTTTGACTGTTTCTATCCTGTGAAAATTTGTAGTCTTCTCAAACAATAGATTAGTTTGATATACTAGATCAATTGATTCAATTTTTTCATACAACAAAGAATAAAAATATTTGACAGAGAATGTTGTAACCTTCCAGTTGCATTCAAGGGTGTATGTACGTCTGCAGAGATACTTTAATGATGTATCAACTCCATTGGCCCGCATGATCTCTGCTGCATTACCTAGCCATTCATCGCCCACATTCTTGGTATCAAGAGCTTCATTTGACGAAGCTCCAAAATTTATTATCACAAATGGCCCCCAAATTGCAACTTTGAGTGGAACAAGTCCCATTTCCTACCTTCCATTAGATTAGATTACGAAAAATTATAATTTGGTATGAAAATATAATAGATAAATAGAATTGCAGCATACATTGACTTTGAAGTTCTTGATTCCTTTCATCCTAGTTGCCTTCACAAGTGCTCCATCCAAACCGTAGGTCCAACCCTAGCAGATAAAAATTAGAGAATGGAATGAAAAGGATCGAATTGGTTAATATTAAGTTGCTCATTATTATATATGAAGTATGACTTAGATATCAGTGATCGTACAATTTAGGCTAATTGGTGCTGAGAATGTAGAACAAAGTAGGACGCTCGTAGATGAAGGGAAAATAAAGGTAACATTTGCTTCTTAAACACTTCAAATCTTGGGAACCCAGCTGATTAAGATGCATGGTATGAAGCACCAAAACCACAGAAATATCAACCATTGAAAGAAACATGCTACAAGATTTGATGATAATAAATATATCATTGGTTTCCATGCATTATCTCTACCAGGGAAAGTCATGACTATAAACATGACTAGGAAAAACGCACATAAGAGAATAGTTATGAGTGATCCTTATGCTTTCAAGAACTCACATGATATGGACAGACAAAGCAAGATTTTTTCCCAGTTCCTGTGGCAAGTATAGACGCATGATGGCGACACACGTTGTGAAAAGCAGACAATGTGCCATTTTCATCACGAGAAACAACGTATTCAATGCTTCCCAATCTGCTGCACTCACTCGTTAGCTACCTTCATAACAAGCTAAGTCACATAAATTACGTTTTCTTTTCATTCTCAGCTAGTCTTTCATCCCATCTTACTTATAAGTCCAAAATTCCATGGTTCTTTATACAATCTTGCAACAGGCTAGTGTTATTGTATTTAAGTAATAAATGATTCCGATTAAGAGTACCTGCCAGTAAAATAATCACGGGGCTCTTTAATCTGTTCGGTATATCCTAAAAACATACAGCCAGAAACACAAAACGGAACCAAAACAAAAAAAAAGAATGGAGAAAGAAAGAAAGAAGGATTAGACATCAATAAAGTTAAAAGATATAACAAGAGTTATGCTAGTTAATCTGAAGTGAACTGCAAAGCCCACTATATCACACGAGTATTTGTTTCAAAAAAATTCATACATATCAACATAAAACAGGAATTTGAAAATTTAGACTTGCAACTACAAAACGGTCTCTCAATTTAGCCTGGCATGTATTAAGACGTTTGTGGATCTTTTTTTACCAATATGTCAAGACTAAAACTATAAAATTTGATAAATATAAGACTCAAATTGTAAATTTTACTACTTACAGGACTAGATTTGCAAATTTTAATTCAGGACTAGATCACAGGATTCCATAAATTTAAGACTCAAACTGTAAGTTTACTACTTACAGAACTAGATTTGCAGATTTTAATTCAGGACTAACTTTGGAACCCCTATATATGTTTAAAGATTCTCGATTCTAGTTTTGCATTAATTGAACCGTGCATTTAGTCCATGTATGTAACATGTATAGAGTTTTAATCACAGGTTTAGTCCATTATACGAGGACCAAATTGCAAATTTCAATCCGTAGAGGACTAAACTCAAAAGAAATTTAGTACGCACGGACTAGAATTTTGCATATTTAACAAGTACATAACTGAAATTCAAACAGTTCTATACGCGTATGATATAGTTACTCAAATCAATTTTGCAAATCTCCTCCAAAATTCAAAAGAGAGTTTGGCAAAGTGTACCAACGGCCTGCCATCCTCTGTAGAAGACTTGATCGAGCTCAAAGGAATAGAAATCAGAGTCAGTGTACCAGGAGCTGGGCGGAGTTGAAGCTTCTTCAATTGGAATTCTAGGGTTGAATTCTCGGACAAATTTCTCCAATTTCCCACGGTTTCGACGGTTTTCTTCGGCTGAAAATTGGAGAGAATCGCCGCCGCCGCCGCCGCCGCCGCCGCTGCGGCAGCTGGTATGGCGGGTGTGCGGAAGAGATGGATTGATGGGGAATTGAAGAGGTGGCGATTGGGCGAAGAGCTTCTGGAGCATCATGGTTGCAGGCTGGCAGCAGTGGCGATTGAAACTATGTGTTGTGGGATGAATACAAAAGCTGGCCAGGCAATGATCAGTATATAAGTAGGCGGATATATACTTTGGAGTTTTATGACTATCAAATGAAATTATATATATAAAAGTGTGGTTTACACCTCAAGTGTTTGACAAGTGGCACTTTACATTATTGTCAAGTGTCACCTCCAAGTGTTTGACAAGTGTCACTTTACAATGTCAAGTGTCCTTCCTTAAAAATTATTTTATTTATAAAATATCAAAATATTAATATCAATTAAATACACACCCCACTACCCTACAATAATAAAGTGCTTGGAAAAATTAAATATGTAAGTTACAAATGTTTGTTAATGTTGTATTTTTTTTTCTTTTTTGTTTTACATGAAATCTTTGGTGTCAAACTTTAATAATTGTTTTTGTCTAACATTTCAATTTCAAAAAAATAAAACAAATTTTGAAGAGTAATTCTGCTGCTACTTTTCAAGGAATTAAAATAAATAAATAAAAGATATTTGAATGTGCTAATAATATTTTACAAAAGAACATTCAAGTAGTTCAAACTCAAAAAAATAAAAACATTTCCATTTGGATAGAGTGATTTGAAATTCAGGATTTTAAATGAGTGGATTTCAAATCCTCTCAAGTTTGAGTGGATTTGAAATCCACCAAAATGACTCCAAAATTAGCTCAAAATAAAAACCATGGATTTCAAATCCATATCCATCCAAACACTACCGGTGGATTTGCTATCATGGATTTCAAATCCCTCCTCAAATCCACCCATCCAAACACTACTGGTGGATTTGCTATCATTAGAGAAAAAATTATTTAGAGGATTCAAGAAAAAAATAACATATAAATATTAGAATTCGGTAATGTCAGAGATGAAATAAAAAAATGTACTTTAAAATTGTAATTTAAATTATGAAACATATTGCTAATGAGATTACCAAAAATAGGTGCTCAAAAAACATTAAGATATGTGAGATTGAAACATATTTGACATTAGATAATGAAAAGTTGTGTTTGTTTAGAAATTTTAAAGGGTATTATAAAAAAATAATTGCTTGGAAAAAAAAAATGTAAGTTACAAGTGCTTGCTAATGTTGTATTACTTCATTTGAATAGAGTGATTTCAAATCCAGAATTTGAAATGAGTGGATTTCAAATCCTTTCAAGTTTGAGTGGATTTGAAATCCACCAAAATGACTTTAAAATTAGCTCAAAATGAAAACTATGGATTTTAAATTCACATCCTACCCAACACTATCAGTGGATTTGCCAACAAGGATTTCAAATCCCTTCTTAAATCCACATATTCAAATATACCTTAAGAAATATTATTTTAAGAATAAAGAAAAAATATCACACTTATGTAAAAAATTACTATCATATAACAATAAACACTAATTATAAAATAAAAAATGAGATAAGTATTAAATGAAACTCGTGCAACGCATGGGTTCAACCGTTCAAACCTAATTTAAATAAATATTTCCATCAAGTTTTAAGGCATTCTGATTCATAGGCTCAGAAATTGCCAACACAGATCATTTACATTTATATTTTAGTGGGGATATATATACACACACATAATACACACCATATAACTGATTTTTAAGATTAAGGTTTACGCACGTAGAGATGTGCGATGAGTTCGAGCATGATCATGTCCTAAGATATGATCGTGTGCAATAACAATGTATAAGTATATTTTTCTCAACTATTGTACTTTTTGGTGTTTTTTTTCCTCACGCACGACAATGCTTTGGGACACAGTTTGACCGTGCACCACAAAACAATAGTGGGTGTACTACGCACAATCATTTCCCGTAACCAAGGATGAAAATATCGATATCGCATGTCGTATCGCAATTTTGATTTTACGGATATATCGATGTCGATATCGATATCGCATATCGATATCGCAAAAAATTTGAAAAAACAACGGAAATCTTATTAAAATTTTGGAAATTTAATATGAAATTTTAGGGATTATTTTTACACTTCATTACACATATATTCCACTCAAAATCACATTAAAATAATATATTTAAAACTAACATATAGATAATAAGCATTATAAATACTGTTTTTCGAATGAAAAATGATAATATATTACATAATACAAGATAAAATTACTAAAATTACATCATACAATATACTAGTACCAAAAGGATGACCTATGAGGTTCAAACATAGTAGATGGAATGTCATATTGATTCAAGCAGTACTGATACCAACATATATATAATTAGCACTATTAAAATTTTACTAAAACTAATTATAACAATTAATTGTAAATTCACAATTACAACATTACATTTTACGTGCTAGCTTCACTATAAAATAATTAATTATAAAATTATGATTTTATAATAAAGTTTTATAAGTTAACTAAATACTTCACCTAACATATACATAATTAGCACAATTAAACACATATCAATTTACAATATACCAACAATTAAACATAGCAATTTACAATATACCAACATATACATAATTAGCACTATTAAAATTTTACTAAAACTAATTATAACAATTAATTGTAAATACACAATTACAACATTACATTTTACGTGCTAGCTTCACTATAAAATAATTAATTGTAAAATTATGATTTTATAATAAAGTTCTATAAGTTAACTAAATGTTTCACCTAACATATACATAATTAGCACAATTAAACATAGTAATTTACAATATACCAATAAAATGCTAGTTTTATCAACTAAAATGAAAAAAAAAGATTAAATTTACATACCAATTCGTAGTTCTTCAAAATGACAATTGAGTGATATATATAGTGGTGCAAGTATTTCCTCTCCAATGTCAATGCCCTATATCCAAAAAAATAAATAAATTAGATACATTAAAATAGTCATAATCTATAAAGTAAATAATTGAAATTAATTTAATCAAAAATGTTGGGAGAGAGTTATTGATATGAGAGAATATCATACCTTGAACCTTAAATTGTATGATAGAAAATGTCACTTGCCTTCAACATATATATATATATATATATATAGAGAGAGAGAGAGAGAGAAATATATCATGCAAAAAAATTAGAAAAAAAAGAAGTAAATGAAGTAATAATTGGTTAAATGAATGAAAATTTAAAAAAGCCACAAAATATGGCTATATCCGTGAATGAAAGATTGATGTGAGGAGAATATATTACTTTCAATATCAAACACAATACATAATACAAAGTAAGGAAAAAAAATCACATAGTTCAATTTTGTGAATCAAAATCGCTCGTTTTGATATACATGCGATATTTTGTGATATATCCGCGATATTTCCCAATTTTCATCCAATTTTATACTACACTGAACCGATATCGATATCGATATCGATATTTTGCGAAATATCCGCGATACCCAGGAAAAAAAACATTAACACCCAATATCCGTATCGCAATATCCGTATCCACGATATATCCGCGATATTTCGCGATATTTTCATCCTTGCCCGTAACATGATCGAATAAGTATGTGTTTTTTTTTTAATTGATGGGATCCTAGATGTCAACTACGTCACACATGATACCGTCTCACAACACCAATTCTAAAGTTTATATTACCTATGTTTTTTTCTTTTGTAAATCAAAATATCCGAAGGGCGAAGTACCTATATACGAGAAAAACGATGTTCTAATGCTTTCTTTAAATGATCTAAAAACTTGTATCAAAAACTTCAATTGTATCCATTTTCACCTTTGCAAAAATATTGCTGAACATTTTCGAGTTGAACCATCGTATATACATAACATCGCAACACAATTTATTGTCGTAAAAATTACACGATCAGGGGATTGGGAAAGTAATGAAAACACACCAACCTAACTAAATCAAAGGAAAATTATGCATTATAGAACTGCTAAAATTTGAATACTACTCAGCCAAAAAATGTTTTTTCCTGCAAAAGGAAATCACTAACTAGAAAACGCATTCATTTTGCGAACGGAGTCGTTGGTGCCTCAAAAGAGGTTTCTTCACACAACACGAAGCAACACAACCTTTATTTGACAGAGCATGAGGTTGAAACCAGTGTACACAAATGGTGATACCTAGATGAGGATCAATGCCAGGCCGCCCAAAAACAGATACCGGTGAATGCAGCGCAGTAGATTAAAGTGTTGAGAAATACGATTCCGCCACTGAAAAATACTTGTCTTTCCAGATTTTGTACTGATTGTAGCGCATGTTAGCATATGTCAGATAGTCGAATTCAATTGGAGACATTTTTGCCTGCCATAATAATATACAAGGCTAAGAATCTGTCTCAGATGAATGGAGCGATCATTTCGCTACTTGGTTCTTAGAAGTTACCAATAGCGAAAATAATCGGAGGTTTTTCTTGACGTAATATGCAACTATTGGTTGGACTTGATTAAGGAAATACTGAGAGGATTATAACAAAACCTGGATTATAGCCCATATTCCCCAGTAGAGATGTGAAGCTAGCATATAAATATTTGCTTCCGCATAAAGAGCTTCAAGTTCCTTATTAGAAACCTGACATTTTTTTTACCAATTCTCATTATTAGTTCAAAAACATGTAAATGAAGATAGAAACATATTGTGATACAAGGCACATTGTCCCAAAATTTCCAATAAGCAAAGCTAGACTCCCCTCGTTCCACTCAATTCGTTTCACAGAATACAATTATTTCCGTCTTGCTTGCCATATAGGTCTTTTCTACTTTATGGAAGTAATTAATTCACTACTTTTAGTTTTTGCTAAAAGATGGTAACATAGTTTTATATCCATAATTATAACTACACCTATTAAACAGCATTCTTAATCATGACAACACTTCCTCAAAGACTAGTCCACCCAAGAATCAAGATATATACCCTTGTCTACATACGGATTCAGGGAGATTATGATGGTGATATTTTTATTCGACTAGGGTCCCTTTGATTATATTGATGGATCAATTTCACATACCTCATCTGGTCTCTCAGGTCTTAAATAGTGCCTGAAAAAGTAATATTGTTCATCTTTACTCGGGTACCTACAAAGTTTCAATCTTGTCAACAGTCTAAGGAAAAAAGTAGCACATAAAAGAAATTTGGATGGGGAAGAAGACATACAAGCCATAATCACAATCATAGCCAGCATATTCATTGAAGTGATTTCCAATGTCAAAGCCTCTGAAACTGTATGAGCCATACTCAAAGTCGATGAAGTAAAGCTTATCTGAACATTTTTCAAGGACACATGGAAATTCAGCAGAAGGTAGATAAAACGACACACATACGAGAAAAGCTAGTCATAATAGCATATATATTGTAATTATTTCAATCTCAGATTTCTTGGCAACAAATAAGGAGAAACCAGTTCATGTCTCCAAGAACTTTGTATCTAATGCCATAGCTGAATGTTTCCAGTAATCACACCTACATCAGATAGAATCCAGTTACAACCGTCTTTAGCCTTGTTATATCCCCCGCAAATAATCTGTCAGTAAATTTTTCAGGAGAACAGTATCTGGTTATGAAGTTTTTCATTGTTTCAGAACTGCAATTACCATATGGTAGGCACATAAGCAATCTGTTCCTTTCAATTTCATATATTTAGTTAAATCTCAAGATCTCAACTCCTATTCAATTCCGGAAATGTTTGGAATCATTATCACGAAATTATAATTCATAGGTATAAACCAAACCTATCCCTGTGAAGTACAGATGCTTAAAATCAAACAGAATCGTTCTACAAATACACATCGGAGTTAAGTACTGCATCCACATCAACTGCGCATTTGTGTGGAATGCAGAATCTAAGTATTAAAAGGTGTACACAATCTAAAACACACTCCAAAGGATATGACACCCATGACAGAGACTGAAGCAGATGACTTTTGTAGTATAACTGAGAATAATAATTTACCTTCCTCATCATTAAACATCAAATTCCCAGAAAGCAGATCGTTGTGACAAAATACAACGGGAGCACTAAAACGCTCTGTCATTACCTGTACAAATAATATATTGGTTTAGAAAAATAGTTTTTTTACCAAAGTGAAACCAAAAAAAAAAAAAACATTATATGCATCAGACAGAGATAAGATGTCCAAGTTCACCCACACAAGATGCCTTTCCCACATTTGGCTACATTTGACTTGGAAAGTTGCAACATATGATACTGCTAACAAACAATAAGCATCTTCACATTCCTTTTATTCTTCACTTATTTAACTATTGGTGCAAAAGAAACTCTGGGTAAATAGGAACTTATTAAAAAGAGATAAACGTATAAATTGATAGACCTAATTAGAAGAAAAAAGTTCTTCATGAAAAGAAGCATTTATTACATGCACAAAGTGCATCCTGTTTCCAAGAAATAAAATTTATAAGAAAGCAATGAAAGTAACCTACTCTTTCTTCTCTATAGGAAAGCAAGATAACAATGCGGAGATAATGCAATAACTTAACATATAAATTCTTCATTGACCGTCAGTCTATAACTGATGAAGTAAAAATTATTACAACTCAAACTATTAAGAGAAAAGGAATGCATAAGATAACGCCAAGATCCTAGCTTATGACAATTGCCAACATGCTTTCCTGGACCAGAGAAGGCAAAATGCCACCATGCATAGCGTAAGCAAGACTCAATGTAGAAGATCACCTTGAGGTCAGTGATTTCTTTATTGATTTCTTCAAATGAAAATCTCTCATACACCTTTTGCTTCTCGCTGTCATCATCAAAATTAAGGGTCGATGCTGCACAAAACAGTATAGCAGATTAGAGAAAATGTTCAAACAGACAGCCAATAAAAAATTAAACACAAATAACAAGAATCCAAATATATTTTATTATGAGAAAGAACATCATAGAACACCTTTGTCTAAGAACTTAGAGATGTCATTCCATAGTTGGGGTTCCATAGAACCAGGGATTTTCACCTCATGGAAATTTCGCAGCTGCTTAGCAATTTCTGCAGCGTACTTTGGTTTCCGCATTTCTGTAAAGAAAATTATGAAAGTATTGTAAGGAACGGAAATCAAAGAGTGGTCAAAATACTGGCTGGTAAGCCAATTAGATTGATCACTTCCATACCCTTCTAATACAAGAATTTGGACATGTCATCATCTCTCGTTTGCAATCAATTAACTTAAAAAAAAGCTCTACACAAAAAAAATGGGGCTTGGTCACATATGATGAAATCATAAAATACATAGTTATGTGACATGGTCAAGCATAAAATCAATGATGAATACATATGGGAGGACATACATGTGTTGGTAATCATATAATATGCCTCTTCAGTTGTGAACTTGTGATCTTAAATTGTTCCAAATCAAGAATGATTAATGATTAAAATGGAACATCAACATTTTAGTTACTTATATGTATGCTCACTAGGATATGTCTCCTTTTATGAACACTAGTGGGAAGTAGAATGCTCAGCAAGTTCTTGTAAGGAACAAGAGCATTAAATTATGCCACCTAAATATTTTAGTAGGAAAAATATTACCGAATATGAAACATTTTACTAGTGCACCAATCATTAAACTGAAAACTTATATTTTCTACATATTTAATTATATTTCTGTTTCATTTCTGATCAAGGTTAATCAGACAAGATAAAAGGTTTGTGCAACTTAGTCGCATATGGTTAAAAAAACTAAGAAAAGATCCATGACCTATGTAAATAAGCAAATGTATTATGTTTTCCATAATAGTTCACTTCTAAGAAGCTAGTTCTCTACCAAAGTTGGATGGTGTTAGACAAGGAATCTTTCTATCATATCCATGGAGTTCATGATTAAAAAGATTCAATGGTTCACCTACATCAAGATTTCTTGAGATTTTCGCAAAACATGATTGGTGTGTTTTCAAAATTAAGAAGTTGGTTCTAAAAGGATAAACTAATTAAATAATTAATAAAAACAATACAATTATCAAATTAAGTACCCATTCTGTTTCATTATCAAACTCATTTTCACATTTTCAACATTTCAATGTGTTGATAAAATTTGTCAGAGAAAAAATTAATTATGTAGAGATTTAGAAAATGGAAATGTGTTCGTCTAATTTTGTACAAACAGTAAATAACAGTATTTGCCATCAATTTTCATGGTTGTTGTATGTTGCATCTAACACTAACACTATAAATAGGTGTCCTTATGAGTTAGGTGGATTTACACAGATTTGGACTCCTAGATGTGTACTCATAAAATCAGTTCCAAGCAACATAGGCTAACTACAATCGTTAGAGACTTCTGAAATTAATTAGACACAACAGAAGAAGAATTTTCATGGAGAAGGTAATCGCCACTTCATAGTAGATGATCATCTTCAACTTACCTAATGGAGAAAGTGTGCGACCTTTAATAAATGATTGCACCATACCATTCCCAAAAACTCCCAGCAACTTGGCACCAAATCCTGCGGCTGAGAGGTGTGGAATAGCCTGAACACAATATACAGGATCTAGAATCAATTTAGGATTAATTAAAAGGGGCAAGTCTTCGCTAACAGATTTGAAGTGTAGAAACACAATGATGTATAAATATAATTAGATTCAATAAGGTTCAAATCACATGTCAGTTTCAGGTTTAATGTACAAGGAAATATTATTAGAAAGACCTCAGTAACATACCTGAAGTTCTCGTTGACGATCGATTACATATTCAGTATTTGGTCCATATAACCTAACTGCCACACTCACAACACTCCCATCATTCTCCCTCACAGATACCTTGAGTACTGTTAAAATATAAGATAATTCTTGGGTAAATGATTAGCAGTAGTACACACAATAAACCATCACTAGGTGGGAATATAAGATATCTTCATAGTTCTAAACTTACAAATAGAACTGTTCAAAGGGAAAACAATGAAGAATAGATATCATTACTGAAAGACAACAAGAGACGCACACAGATTTGTGATGCCACCGGTTACTTTTTCAAGGGAAAGCTTTGACTCATCCAGATTTGACCATTGTTTGAATAGATCTTTGAATAGCTCCCTGCCAGAAATAATTTACATGGAAAATTAAGACCATATAGAAGCAGCACTATTACACAGAATACTACCAGAATCTTACTCATATTTGTCAAAGTAAATGCCGGTTTACCACATGTTGCTTCAAATAAAGCAGTTGAAGCAACTATATGGATGAAGATGTACTAGTAAACATTGGTAAAAGAAAGACATTAAGGTCACTTCCAACATTAAAATGACTAAAATCATAACAAAAGCACAGCAAAAAGGCAGGTCTATTCCAAATGTTGACCAGATAGGCCAATCTGATTTCCAAATGCAGCATTACATGGGAAAATGTTAAATATAAAAAATAGAAAGAAAGGAAAAAAAGGAAGAAGAAGACATTTACAAAAAGAAATCAGCATAACAGTTACACTTGGCTTCTCAATTCATGGATGTTCTCTAAACTTCATCTGAAATCCTGACTTTAGACCAAACAAATCAGCTCAAACATTCAACACACACACACACACACACACACACATACACTTTCCCCTTGATAACTAAACTTGATTCTAATGTGGCGATAACACTCAATAGCATCCACTAAAATAAGCAAAGCTGTACTTTGAATGGGGAAAACACTGGAATCGCCATTGTTCATACGGTTAACTTATTGTTCACAATTTCCTTCAAATATGGCAAATAAATATATCGCTCACAACAGAATGGAATCTCAACTGTCACCATCATCAAAACTCCAGCTCCTTATTTCAGATTCATCCCCTTCAAAATTCAATTTCCTCAATAATTTACAATATTCAAAAATTCCAATCGTGAAATTTTAACCGCCTGACGTCCATATGACTTAGAATAGCGGTGCTTCCAATTTTCAAACGCAGAAACACAACATACATCCAAACTTCATCATCAACAAACACTTTCCGCACAACTATGCTGCATAAACTATGTCTATGCGTATTTGGCAACACGAGACAACACCATTTCTTAAAATTGAGATAGAAATATCAGGATTTAGAGCAGCATATCTCTCTACACAGATAGAAACACCAAAAAAAGCTTCCAATTCACCTGAATCTATAAAACGGAATTTTTTTCACAAACGTCGATGAAAATCAAGCGAAAAACAACACCGATACTCACACGATGAGAGGCTTCATATCGGGGAGTGAGAGCGCGTGATTGACGGTGATAGAGGATGACGGAAGATCGTCGATGTGAGTCTCCGCCACCTCCGTCGCGTTCCAAATCTTCCCCGCCGCTCCCATTAGCAGAGGTTCGTTGAGAAATTTCGAAATCTTAAAACAGAGTGTTTGATATTGAGACAAAAAGATGTTTGGCTCCTTAACTGAAAACTCTTCCCCATTTTTAGTCGTTTTATTTAGTTGCATTTCCCAGATCTGTCGAAATGACTGGAATACCCCTCGCTATAAAATATAAATAAATCAGGAAACTCAATCATGTGGCTTAGAATTTTATATATAAATATATATTCTTTTTAAAAATGGCAAGGATTTCATTGTTGATTGTTATAAAGGTGGGAGATCACTTTTATTATATATAATATAATATAAGATCTCGTTTTTTTTTTTTTAATAATGAGGCAAATATCTCATCAATGGTTGACCTGTGTGGATGTTTGTTTTTTCATCGAGGGCATTTATGTAATTCAACCAGCTTGGTCTTGGGCATTCCTCCATCCACCCACGCTTTCTACGCCCCAATATGTTTTCTAACTTCGTGGGTCACGTTTCCTTCATTGTTCCAATCCCATTTCAAGAATCAAAAATAAAATAGTATTCAAATATTTAATATACAAATATTCAATTACTTGTTTAGGTGTAATTTAAAATGAAATTAAATTCATTGAAAATTTTAGGATCTCAAAATTCATTCAAAAACAACTTAGCCATCTATTGACCAATTCTCATGAGTTTCTACTTATATATGTACATATAATATTTTTCTACTAATGGAATCACTATATTTAGAAATTTGATAGGATCCGTACATATAAAGACAAAATATTTTGTATAACTGGTGCATGGATCCATACATCCGGGTCGACCCGTCCCACACACCCCAACACGCTCTCACACGCTCTCAGCGCCTGGTGGGTGTGCTCAAATCCACCTAAATTCGCTCCAGGCAGTCATACCTTCATGTTATGTTAGTATTACATTCATGTTATGTCAGCATATTTCATTCAAAATAATTTACAGATTTCAAAATTTTAGTTTTTACATTTCATTTGAAACAAAGAAAAAAAACAACAACAACAATAATAATAATAATGAATTTATCTCATTAACAATTGGCCCAAACGATTCACAATATATCTTTTTCAAGATAAACCACCAAAGTTCATTCATCCATTAATCACTCATTCAGTTGCGAACTTCATTTTACACGATACTCTTTGCAAACGAATAATTCAGTTGCGAACTTCATTTTACACGATACTCTTTGCAAACGAATAATTCATCTAAGTTATCTAATAACTAATCAAAATTCTAATTAGTGTCAAATTGATAATGCCCAAATCAACAACAAAAAAAATTGTTTAGCTTATGGTTCATTATACATCAATTTTTACTTTTTTATGTGAGAGACGATCCACCATTCATTGTTGATACACTTTAGTTTTAATGGACTTTCATTGTAGCAACAATAAGTATGAAAAAGAAGATTCGATTTGATGAAAAGAGTTAGTAGGAGTTCAAAAAAGTTAATTTAAAAATAAAAAAGAAAATACATTTTGTAAAGAATTAAAGTTTTTTTAATTATAAAAACATATACAAAATATACAAGTAATTCATAGAGAAAATTAAAGGGTGGCACTTGCCACTCCATGCCCAGGTGTGTGTCCGTCAATGTACATACATCTCACATAAAAGTATTATCTAATACACACAAAGATATTATTTGCTACATGAGAGAGAAGAGAACGTCTCAACAATCTATAATCCATGTGTTTTTTAAGTGACCTGACATGATCCAATTAGGATCATACAAAAATAGTATATAATATACATACAATTATTATAAGATACATAAAAGTATTACATATTTCCCACTAGTACATATTTTCTTATAATCTAACTGAAATCAAATTTAGAAAATGCATCAAATTTAGACTTTGTACAACAAAGTGGAAGGATTCAAATTAATATATTACTTTATAAAAAAAGGGCAAAAACTTATATACCCCTAGGGCACATAGGAACATAGATCTAGGTGTTATATACGTGCTCTTCAGGTGTTATATATATACTTTATAGATGTTATGTTTTTTGGTGTTATACATATACTCTATATGTATCATATTTATATAAGAGTATATATGTGATACCTAAAGAGTATACACATGATACCTGTAGAATATGTATTTAACACCAATATGATGATTAATTTGGTGGCACCGTGCCCCCGGGGCACACAAGTGTCACTCTAAAAAAAGGGCCAAGGTATATATATATATATATATATAAACATACTCACAATTGACAACTTTTGATATGCCCACCTATCTGATTGGATCCTATATTAAATTTGGTGTTATATCTCATATTTTATAGAAGTAGCATTTAATATACATCATGTGTTAACTAGTGATATCATCGAATGTATATAGATTTGTGTGATTATTTTAAAATAGAAGATTTAAGTCAAAATAATGGAATCTCTCATATGAACCATCTATAACATGTAATGATATTTATCTTGCCACGAAAATTTGTTTTTTTCCCTCTCCAACATTTAAGGAAATAATTTAAGATGATTAGAAATGGAGGACAATAAAAATAGAATGCCCATATGATGAGGGTAAGATTACCCCCTAAAAAAAATTCCAATTCCATATATTTTCCATGTGATTGCAATAAAAATAGAAAATCACAAGTCTCTCATAAACGCAAAAAAGGAAAAACAAAAAAATCCTATCTATATCTCATAAAAAAGTATTGTTTTGAAATTTTTGTCAAAAACATGAAAATTGAACAAACATAGCCTTAAAAATTAATTCCATAAAAATCATATGAGACCCCTAAATAATTTGAAAATAAATTGCATGAAATTAAATATAAAATTAAAAGAATCATTAATTGTGTAATAGTGTTAACATAAATTAATTAATGTAATAAAAGTTGAATAATACTACTATATAATAAAGAGAAAGAAGACAGAAAAAAGAAGAAAAGAAAAGATTGTAATGATGGGAAAAAGAGAGGAAAACAAAGTGGAAGTTAGAAGTAGGGCTTTTGGCCTTCCATCTTCATCAGCAGCAGCATAGGTATAATAATAAATCTCCCTTTTCATTCAGCCATTTCCTTCTCCCCATGCCAAAAACCACCAATTGTAGCCTCTCTCTCTCTCATCAGATACCCAACTCTCTCTCTCTCTCTCATTAATGAAAGCAACAGAATAGTACCAACACAACAATTCCATATATACGCACATACACCCCCTTTCTCATGCCATGATCAGTGTTCAGTACTAAAACAACCCACTAATTTCACCAGCTCTCTCTTTCTCTCTCTTCTTCTTCCCTCTCTCTATAAGTGTGGTACACCATGTCGCAGCCATGGTTCCCTGGTGCCAGCAGCGGCTCCGGCCGCCAGCCTCGCCGTGCTCTGTCCACGTACCTTCCCCCGCACGTACGTACGCAGCCTAATCCGCCGCGTTCTGCTCCGCGCCGCCGCGTGCCTCTCTCCGCGGCGGCGAGCCCGTTTGATCTCTCGGACAAGTTCGATGAACTGGAGGTTATTTCACAACAAGAAGACGGGGAGGACGCTCCCATGGGTAGCAAGGCCGACGACGTTCCGGTGGAGGCGGAGGGGAGGGACATTCCGCCGCCGGCGAGGTCATTTGAGGAGATGGGGTTCTCGGCGAAGGCCTTGAGCGACAACATACGGCGGTGTAAGTACGTGGACCCCACACCGATTCAGAGGCACGCCATTCCGGTGGCCATGACAGGGAGGGACCTGATGGCATGCGCGCAGACGGGATCCGGTAAAACGGCGGCGTTCTGCTTCCCAATCATCAATGGCGTTATGGTGGGCAAGCAAAACCAGCATCGGAACGTCATGGGTTTCGGTAATGGTGGTATAGTTTCTCCGATGGCTCTCATACTAGCTCCTACCAGAGAACTCGCCTGTCAGGTTCTCTCTCTCTGTCTTTTCCATTTCACCATCAACTTCTTGTCAACACGTCTCTTCCCATCTCAGTGATTATTTGGTTTCCCAACACTCATTATCATTTTTTCTATTTTTCGCCCTCTTTTTTCATGTAAACATTCTTCCACACTGGTTTTATTGGCAAAAAATAACTTGCATTTTTAGATATGATCGCCTATTTTTCTGGGCTTTCAAAAAGATTGAGTGTTTTATTCATTTGAGTATGTTAATATTGTTTTGCATTTTCTGTTGTTTGAATAATATTGATGAGTTGTTTGAATGTTGCTCTTTGCTGTATAGATTCACGAAGAGGCAAAAAAGTTTTCACATCAAACCGGACTCAAAGTCGACGTCGTTTATGGTGGAACTCCTGTTTACCAACAGGTTTGTCAACTCAGTAATCTACTTCAACAACTTTAGTTTAAACAATATGAAATGGTTATGAATGTTCTTAATCCATGATTGTGCAATTCTGGTAGTTGAGAAGTCTGGGAAAGGGCGTGGACGTGCTGGTGGCAACTCCAGGCCGATTAGTGGACTTGATCGAACGATCAAAGGTTTCTCTTACAAACGTGAAGTATTTGGCGTTGGACGAGGCTGATCGAATGCTGGACATGGGGTTTGAACGCCAAGTTCGTAGAATTGTTGAGCAGTTGGATATGCCTCCACCTGGCAAGAGGCAGACATTGCTCTTCAGTGCTACGTTTCCACCTGAGATTAAGGTTGCTTGTTTGTTCTAATGCATTTGTGTTCATGTTTGAATCCTTTGATTCGAAACCTGCATTTGAGTCCATTGTTATTGTTGTTGTCGCTGTTGCAGAGGCTTGCATCGGATTTTCTTTCCAATTACATATTTCTAGCGGCTGGGAAGGTTGGATCTAGCACGGATCTCATAGTTCAAAGAGTTGAGTTCGTGCCTGAGATGGATAAACGGCGCCGCTTGGTGGAACTTCTGTCTTCCCAGAAGACAAACAGGGCCTCTGCTAAGGTATACCTTTTAGTTAACATATGTGTAAACGAGTTGAGTCGAGTTACTTATAACACTACTCATAACATCAACTTAAATTTGACACGATGGTAATAAATTAGGCTCGTGTGCTTGTAGAGTTGAGCCGAGTATTAAACTGATCTGACGATTGTCTTGGAGTTGAATTCGACTATATTGTCTCGTTTACACCTCACATTAGCCCAACTCAGCGTGTGATTTTCGTGTTCTTTCTTGTTGGTTGCAGGATGGTTTGACCCTCGTCTTCGTGGAGACAAAGAGAGGAGCCGATGCACTGGAAATCTGGCTATCGAGGAAGGGCTATGGATCTGCTGCCATTCATGGAGACAAAATACAAATGGTAAAATCACTAAGCCTAGTGATTCTTGATTTATTCTAGTCTACTACAATGAGCATGTATGTGATTTCCTTCTTGATTTTCTTGATGTGTCTGTACGTAGGAGAGGGAGAGAGCCCTGAACTCATTCAGAAACGGGCGGACTCCGATTCTTGTCGCCACTGACGTGGCAGCAAGAGGGCTGGACATCCCACACGTGGCCCACGTCATCAACTTTGACCTGCCAAGAAGCGTGGAGGATTACGTGCACCGTATAGGGCGCACGGGCCGCGCTGGCAAGTCCGGTCTGGCGACCGCCTTGTTCAACGAGAAGAACGCGCCTCTTGCCAAGCCGCTCGTTGATCTCATGACCGAGGCAAACCAGGTGGTTCCGCCGTGGCTCACGGAGTATGCCAACACACCTTGTTACACCGGTGGTGGAGCCCGCAGACCTCGTAGCTACAACAACTACAACAATAACAATAACGGATACTCATCGAACCAATATGGTGCTGACGTGGCTCCTGATCCTTATGGTACCAATGGTGGTGATGCATTGGACCCTTACGGTGCGTCCTCGTCGAGATTTCCTGCTTATGTTGCTGCTGAGTCAGCAGCTCCTTGTTATGGTCCTATAAATCCCAGTGGATGGGAGTAGAATCTTCTATTTTGACTATTTTCCCATGATTTTTGAACTGAACCTATGGTGTATTTTTTGGGGGAGTGGAAGGCTAGTATGGTCAATTCCACCTCATTTTGTCATGTTTTTATTTTGGTAATACCCCTTTTTGTTTGGTTGATTATGCACACCACACCATGAAATGGAATAGTACCTTTTTTGTTTCAAGCTCTTGCTTGCTTTTATTTATTTATTTATAAAGAATCAAGAATAGTTAATCATTTCTTTCCCATGGTTTTATTTTCTTGTATATATTAATCTTTATGTTTCATTCTCTCTCTCTCCTAGAAGTGATTAATAATTTTCTATGCATTGCTTAAAATTTTGGTATTATTATAAAATAATAGTTAAATGGAGAATATGTTGGCATTTTATAATTTAAAATGACTTCAAATATTATCATATTTTTCTTGTTTCTAGCAACCTATATACTTTTTCCCTAACCATTACTAACAACAAAACTTATATACGATTTGAGCCCCCAGCCTGATCCAGCCCATCCTTCAGCATGACCCATGCGCCCACACCTGAATTGTGGTGCATCCATGCACATCAGATTTGTATCTTTTTTTTTTTTTTGTTCAGGTATTATATGGATAGTCTTTAGGTGGTATATATAAACATTTAAAGTATCATATGTATTTTTGTGATTTGAAAATTTGAAAAATACCAATTTATGTTGCTTTTGAGGATATATAACTATAATTAATTGGATGCTATATTTGAGCATTTACTTGTTGTGTAATTACCAACATTCTATTTATAATCATCTAACAAATCTTTTCAGCAAAACATATATTTAAAGTTTAATTAATAAAATAAAACCACGGAAATCATTTACATTATTTTCATAATCACTTGAAGAAACTACATCAAAAATTTATAATACCTTTAGAAAATGTATATAACACTTATAGAGAGTATCAATAACACATTTATAATATTCTCATAATCACTTGAAAGAACTATATTAAAATTTTCATAATACCTTTAGAAAATGTATATAACACCTATAGAGACAATCAGAAACATCTAAGTAATTTTTTTCATAATCACTTGAAGAAACTACTTCAAAAATTCATAATACGTTTAGAAATGGTATATAACACTTATAGAGACAATCAGTAACACTGACCACGCTGTCGTGACGCGATAAAATTAAATAAAAATCCTTCCTAACCTAACTAACTAGTAGATAGGGTAAGTCGGAGTCGATCCCACTGAGAATGACAATTCAATTATGTCTACTTATGTCTAAATTCAAAGGAACAAGAAATATGGGGGTTATCAGATTGATTGATGATTAAACTAAAAATTACTAAAGATGTAGGAAACAAATTAAACAAAAATCAATTAATAAAAAACATTCCAGTTAACAGTTCAGTTATCCCCCAATATCAATTACGCCTTAATCAATGTTACCCCCTCTTTCAGATTATCATGGAATTATCACCCCTAATCTAACAACAAGCTCTGTTAAATCGAATCGTCTCTTATGATTAGTTAAATTAGGATAAGATCACTAATTAACCCTATTTAATTGAACAACCTAGAATAAACTCTCTAGATTTAATTCATTAAACGCATTAGTTACCAAGACGATAGGGTGAACTAGACTCCAAATACGCAAGCTCGATTTGATAATCTAGGATTGTATTACCCTAGAGATGTGCGACCTCTAGTTTACTACCATTGAAAATTAAACCACAACAATTAGGATTCATGATTCAAGATTCTAGCAATCAATTATCAAACACTTAACCTAGGTCGCGAATCTAAATCAAGTATCAATAATTGAAATCATTCATCATAGATAACACAAGCAATTCCAACCAAAACATCGAGAGGGAGAAACGAGATTAATTAAAACATAAAAAGATAATTGGGTTCAAACATCCCTGCTAACCGGAATTGAAGAATTAGCCAATCATCATCTCGATTGGATCCACAAAAGTTGTTGATTGATCCATAAAAGAGAAAAAAATAGAATAAAGTAAATGTATGTTTGTAAAGAAAACTCTCTCTCCTCCAAATCCTCAAAACTGCCGTGTATCCTCTGTGACTTGTGGCCAAAGAATTCCGTTTCGCTTATAACATCTCTCTCCTCAATATGATGTGGACCCTAGGCCCATGGTGATAATGTATTCTTCTTTGATCTTCATTACTCTTGGGCCTTGGTCCATTTAACTCCAAAATACTTCAAAAATCCTACAATAATAGAGAAAATAAAATATGAAGTATCTCGAGTTCAAAAGTGCATATAGGTACGAAAATGATGCATCAAATCAAATAAAAGATGATATAAATCCAATTAAGTCAACAATTAAATGCATATATTTTCTACCTATCAAATCCCCCCACACTTAAACCATTGCTCGTCCTCGAGCAACAAAAGAACTAAAGCACATCGGGGATAAAACAACAAAATGAGTATTACTTGCTCGGATCTTTACTACACTCATAGGAAGTCGAATTTATGTCAAACAAAACATATGCAAACAAAAACATGTTGGACTAAATGTAACTATCTCAAGAAATCACAAATTTAGGTAGGACATCGGAAATCAAATTTTTCATAAACAATTCATCAATCCACTCCACCATCCCACATCAATCAACACACTCCAACTCCTTTTACGATTTCCTTCATCTAAATCAAAATTCGTTAAGACTTCTCACATAATGAATCACCCCTTTTACTCCATTTTTTTTTTTACTATTCGTTTTTTTTTTCATAGACGATGATGGCTTCTCGTCTTTGTTTTTGTTTTTTATTGGATGGGGTTGGCAGCTCCACACCACTCTTAGGTTAGTCCGTTTATTGTGATTTTTTTCGCATTTTAACTTTCAAACGTGGACCCCTAAGAGTAGGCAGCTGATTCCACACCTCCATCATCTTTTCCAATCTCAATTTTTTTTTCAACTCAACACATTCTCCAAACCCATAAATAATTTTTTTCCAACCAAGGGGTTCATCAAAAGTGATCAAACTTTCACAAATTTCAATTTAGACTACTTCCATCAAGGAATTAAAAGCATATCTCAAGACACAAGTAAACAAAGCAAATCAACTCACAATCATATATAGATTAATTCTCAAACCAATGTTATCCTTCCTAACAACAATTTCTCGAGACGACATTTAGCAATTTTAACCAACAGAAAGCAATGCTCAACAACACCTCGTCCAACATAAACGAATTCCCAAAAATAAAATTAATAACACTCGAATCATCATTGCAAGCTCACTTACTCAAAACTTTTTTTAAATTTTTTTTTTGAACGACCAGCGACCCGGCCGGGTTGCACAGCACCCGACCCAGGTCGCAGCTTCGACTTGAGCGTGTAGAATGGCTAATCACGCAACCTGGCCGGGCTGCACAGCACCCGGCCCGGGTCGCGCCTACGACCTGGGCGCGCTAGACGGCAAAACACGTGACCCGGCCGAGCTGCTCAGCACCCGGCCCAGGTCGCTCCCTAATTTTTTTTTTTTTAACATATGCAAATGCCAATAAAATTTAAACGTGCTAAAGAAATTAAACGTGCAATCTAACTAAAAGGGAAAGAACAACCTACATGCAACTACATGCAAGATATGCAATCTATTCCACACTTTCTCAATTATGCAACATTCTCTAATCCCCCTACACTTAAATCTTGTTTGTCCTCAAGCAGCTCATCATCAAAACACAACAAAAGATATAGACAAGACAAGACTCATATATGTAGGAACTAAAGCAAAAATAAAAGTGTGGAACATAATTCACCAAATCACCAAGGAGGCTTTGGAATTGGCTTCAAAGTAGGAGCATCTAACACAGTCATCTTCAACCTTCTGTTGAGCTTTCTCCAGTTTCTTGCTTTGAGTCTTGAAAATTTGTTGAAATATTTTACGCTTTTTGTCAACACCACTTTCGAATTGTCCCTACAATTCATCTCAAAAACATTCTCGACAACAGGGTCAATCAAACTCAAAGCAAAAACAGAATTCTCATCATTAGGATATTTCATGGCATCAAAAATATTGAATTTAATAATTTGCCCATCAAATTCCATCGTAAGAGTTCCCTCACGAACATCTATTTTTGTTTGAGAGGTGTTTAAGAACGGCCTTCCTAACAAAATAGGTGGTGAAATTGAAGGGTCACCATTCATATCCAAAACATAAAAGTCAGCAGGAAATATCAGATCATTGACTTCAACTAGAATATCTTCAATGACCCCATCAGGATATGCGGTGCTATGATCGGCTAATTGAATAACAACTCGTGTATCTTTCAATGACCCTAAATCTAAGGATGCATAAATGGATCGTGGCATGACATTTATCGATGCTCCTAGATCTAGCATAGCACGCTCAATTCTAGTATTTCCTATGCGACATGGGATGACGAACATACCTGGATCTTTTCGTTTTTGAGGAAACTTTTTCTGAAAAATCGCAGATACATTCTCTTCCATCACGACCTTCTCGTCTCCCTTGAGCTTTCACTTGTTTGTACACAAATCCTTGAGGAACTTCGCATATCTTGGAACTTGCTTGATTGCATCGATCAATGGTATGTTGATCTCGACCTTACGAAACACGTCAAGGATCTGTTTTTCCTTATCCTCCTTTGCTGCCCGAGCCAACCTGGAAGGAAAAGGAACCAAATGAATAGGAAATTTTTCAGAAAATTCATTTTTTACCTTTGCAGACTTCGGAGTTTTGACACTGGATGACCTGCTTCGACACTGGAGGCCCTGTGTCAGACTACTCGGCATGCTTCTTCTTCCTCATCGATTTTCTGAGTTCCAACAGGCATTTTCGGACTTTCCAGCTCCTTCCCACTCCGTAGGGTCATGGCACCTGACATTCCTTGGATTTATTTCTGGTTGAGATGACAATTTCCCTCCGCTTTGGGTCTTAAGATGACTCACGACCGTCGCCAATTGACTCATTTGCATCTCAAGATTCTTGATGCTTGATTGGGTGTCCTTCTGAAATTGCATGGTACTGGAAGTCAGCGTCTTCATCATCTCCTCCAAAGATAAGCTCGAATTTTGCCCGGATGATTGCCCTTGATAATTGGAATTTCCTCCTTGATGATTTTGATTCCTCAAGAGTTGTGGAGGCCTATTATTCTCTCCATTGAAGGCATCTTGCTGATTTCCCCATCTAAAATTTAGGTGATCTCTCCAATCCGGATTGTAAGTGTTCGAGAAGGGATCGTATTTCCTCCCTTGATAATTTCCACTTCCCACAGCATTGGCATGATCCTCTATTTCATCAAGCAAGATTCGGCATGCGTCTGTGGTATGCTTGATGGTGTTGCAAATACGACATAGCTTCACAAGAGGAGCACCTGTAGCAACTTGACGTACAAGAGCAGTTAATTCAGAAATTTTATCCTCAACAGTTGATTCATTTACCTCTTTTACGCTCCAATCCGAATAATCTCGGCTGCCATATTGATGTGAACTTTTGGCCATGTTTGAGATGAGAAGTCTTGCTGCTGAGGGTGTCTTATCCATCAATGTTCCCCCACTTGCTGCATCGATTGCATTCCGGTCCATTGGAGATAGACTCTCATAGAAATATTGAATCAGCAATTGCTCAGAAAGTTGATGATGTGGACAACTAGCTTCCAACTTTGTGAAACGATCCCAATAATCATACAAAGTTTCTCCCTTCCTTTGTCGGGCTCCACATATCTCCCTTCGAATATGAGCAGCTCGAGATGCAGGGGAATACCGCTCCAGGAATTGACGTTGCATCTCATCCCAAGTGGTGATGGACCCCGATGGAAGATAGTGGAGCCAGTCTTTTACACCATCTTTCAAAGTGAAAGGAAATGCATGAAGTTTGAGTTGCTCCTCCGTCACCCCTGATGGTTTCATGCTCGAACAGGTGGTGTGAAATTCCTTCAAGTGTTTGTGGGGATCCTCACCTGCAAGACCAAAGAAAGAAGGTAAATAGTGAATCAAACCAGATCTTAATTCAAAATTAATAGCATCAGAAAGTTCAGGAAAAGTGATGCAAAGAGGTTGTTAAGTGAGGCTCGGATTTGCTAGCTCCCTCAAAGTTCGTTCTTCAGCCATTGCTCCTTCTTCTTCTTCGGAATCACCGATATCAGATTCAGGAGGTGGTAGTGTAAACTCCAAAGCTCGCTTAGCTTGTTACCTTAGAACTCGATCTCTCCGGGTAATTTCAGGGTAAAATTCCAGGTCCTTATTACCCTGAGAATGAGTGTGCATCCACAACCTGAAATCATAAAATTCGAGTGAGAAGATTCGAATTTTCAGCAAGGAAAATCAAACTAATTCGATGAAACAGTCTGCAGAATTCGACACTGGAAAAGATGGATCACACTGGGTTCCCAGTGCAAAAAACAGAGCAAAACAGAGCAGACTTTGAAACAGCGAAATTCGACCAAAATTCAGAAAAATTCAGAAAATTGAACAAATTTTTTTTAAAAAATAAAAATAGGAAAAGACAAAAGATGACACAATCAAATTAAATCACTCCCCGGCAATGGCGCCAAAATTTGACCGCGCTGTCGTGACGCGATAAAATTAAATAAAAATTCTTCCTAACCTAACTAACTAGTAGATAGGGTAAGTCGGAGTCGATCCCACGGAGAATGACAATTCAATTATGTCTACTTATGTCTAAATTCAAAGGAACAAGAAATATGGGGGTTATCAGATTGATTGATGATTAAACTAAAAATTACTAAAGATGTAGGAAACAAATTAAACAAAAATCAATTAATAAAAAACATTCAAGTTAACAGTTCAGTTATCCCCCAATATCAATTACGCCTTAATCAATGTTACCCCCTCTCTCAGATTATCATGGAATTATCACCCCTAATCTAACAACAGGCTCTGTTAAATCGAATCGTCTCTTATGATTAGTTAAATTAGGATAAGATCACTAATTAACCCTATTTAATTGAACAACCTAGAATAAGCTCTCTAGATTTAATTCATTAAACGTATTAGTTACCAAGACGATAGGGTGAACTAGACTCCAAATACGCAAGCTCGATTTGATAATCTAGGATTGTATTACCCTAGAGATGCGCGACCTCTAGTTTACTACCATTGAAAATTAAACCACAACAATTAGGATTCATGATTCAAGATTCTAGCAATCAATTATCAAACACTTAACCTAGGTCGCAAATCTAAATCAAGTATCAATAATTGAAATCATTCATCACAGATAACACAATCAATTCCAACCAAAACATCGAGAGGGAGAAACGAGATTAATTAAAACATAAAAAGATAATTGGGTTCAAACATCCCTGCTAACCGGAATTGAAGAATTAGCCAATCGTCATCTCGATTGGATCCACAAAAGTTGTTGATTGATCCATAAAAGAGAAAAAAAATAGAATAAAGTAAAGGTATGTTTGTAAAGAAAACTCTCTCTCCTCCAAATCCTCAAAACTGCCGTGTATCCTCTGTGACTTGTGGCCAAAGAATTCCATTTCGCTTATAACATCTCTCTCCTCAATATGATGTGGACCCTAGGCCCATGGTGATAATGTATTCTTCTTTGATCTTCATTACTCTTGGGCCTTGGTCCATCTAACTCCAAAATACTTCAAAAATCCTACAATAATAGAGAAAATACAATATGAAGTATCTCGAGTTCAAAAGTGCATATAGGTACGAAAATGATGCATCAAATCAAATAAAAGATGATATAAATCCAATTAAGTCAACAATTAAATGCATATATTTTCTACCTATCAAACACCTTTGTAATTTTTTCATAATCAGTTGAAGAAACTACATTAAAACTTTAATAATATCTTTAGAAATGGTATATAACACCTATATAAACAATCAGAAATACCTAAGTAATTTTTTCATAATAACTTAAAGAAATTACATCAAAAATTCGATAATACCTTTAGAGAATGTATATAACACCTATAGAGAATATCAGTGACACCTTTGTAATTTTTTCAGATCATCTATCAAGTAATGTCGAAGCTAAATGAATGTCTTGGTCAAGTTGAATGCACAAATTCATATGATTTTTTTGAATTAGATCTTATAAGCATTTTCGTGTCTTTGTACCAGAAAAAAAGTGGCACAACTCGTACCAGAAAGAATCTCACAGTTGCAGGATATGAAAGAATTAAAAATTATTTATATTAACAGGAACTGAGTCAGAGCGGGTCGGATTCTAGGGGCACCTAAGAGCTTCTCCATAACTAAATTTATAGATTATGGAGAAAAAGATGAGGAGATAACCTAGCACAGGGGTAAAAAGGAGAAAACAATCATGTGTACATTTAATGAGTGAAACCCTAGACATCCCTATTTATATTCCACAATACTATTTAAAATAACTTATAATAATTTAAATAAAAATTTACTTAACTTACAATAACTTATTTTAAAAAAACATAATAATTTAAATTAACAATAGATTAACTCTTAGAATTATATGCTTTGATAATAGTATTGTAGAAGAGTATTTCATCTAAAAGAGGATTTCATTAGGAAAAGAGTTGGTCTCTGGGTTTCTCTCAACTCGCACTGAAAAACGCAGAACATCTCGTGCGTGAATTCAGAGCAAACTCGAATTGGTTAACAATGGAGGAAATTACCGACGGAGTTGCCGACATTAACATCGCCGGAGATTCTCAGAAGAAGAATCGAATCCAAGTTTCCAACACCAAAAAACCCCTCTTTTTCTACGTCAACCTCGCCAAGGTACTACCCCGCCGCCTTCTTTCTGTGAATCCGTTAATTAATCTGGTTTTCTGTTGTGTGGATCTGGAATTGATTAATTGTTTGTTAATTTGTGCAGAGGTACATGCAACAGTACGATGAGGTGGAGCTTTCTGCTCTTGGAATGGGTATTTTCTCCTCTGAGGATTTCATCTTCTTTTCTACCATTTTCAACTGTCGTATTCGGCTTCGTTGTGATTTGCTCTATAATTCCTTGTGTTGTGTTTCTATTTATGCAAATGAATGATACATATTGGTTGTTAGGTCAGAATCTACTGTTGTGAGTTTATTTTGGGGCATTTATTTGCTTGATAACATGATTTACCAATTTTCGAGAATTATACTAGATTATTCAATTACGAAATAGGACATAACATCTATAAATGTGAGAAAATTAGAAACTTTTTTTTATATTTTTTGCTCACTTTTTGCATAGATAGTATATAATCTGGGATTTTCTGTATTGTGATGAGTTTGTATTCATGTTTTTAACATTTTTAAGCATATAAATTGTTATAGCAATCTGTAATGTGCTCGTTGCTCATGCTTGTCGAGTGATTTGAATTTGAACCGTTTTACTGTTAGTGGTATCATTGCACATTGGCAGCCTTTCTTATTGAACTCGACGCTATATCCTATTGTTCCTACTTTTGTTCAATGCTTGTTTTAATGCAATGTGTGTATTCCTCTTGGAGGTCATTTATGTGTATGTAGTGTGTTAATGTGTGTCCTTATACATATTAAGATAACAAATAGTTAGTTGCGCCATCATGCTTGAGATATTCAATTTGATTCTAAAGAAATTTATGAGAACAAATTCATTAGATTGCAAAGTGAGGTACCTAAATTGCACTGTTCACCTTGAATAGTGTTGAACCCTGTCTAAAAATGTAGTTAGTACTTAGTAATGACAACTATATAATGTTTGAACCACCACTTTAGGTTCAGTGATCAGAATCCTCCTCATCCGCTTCCTGACATCTATGCATGCATATGCAAATTAAAGTGATACTGTTAAAAGTTTAATTGAGCACTCTATATCACTATCCTCACATATATTTCAGTCTTTATAAATTTAATATACAGCTATTTTTTGAGTTGGTTGTCCTCTTTATGAGGAGATGGATTGTATTCTGTTGTTACCCCTTCGATTTTAGCATGGTTGATATATAGTAGTTGATTATATATCTCTATGTGAGTGAAACAATAATCTGTATTGATGGATGTTCTTTGATTCACACAAACCATATCCTTAAAATGAATTCCAATATATTCAGTGAAACTTACACTGCATAACTTATTTCTACTCAATCTACATTCAAAGTGACTTCGTCGTTTTTTCTACCAAAATTAAGTTATTATCCTTTTTTGGCATAAATTTTGAGTTACCCTCATGAAAGTTTCCTGTTTATTGTATTTATTCAAGATAACTGATTCAAAAACCTGAAGTTTAAGCAGTTTACTACTACTGATGAGTAGTTATCTTCTGTATATGCAGCTATTTCTACTGTCGTGAGTATTGCCGAGATCCTGAAGAATAATGGATTTGCAGTCGAGAAAAGTGAGGCTCCTAACAACCATACCTTTTTCTTTATCTGTATACGATTGTTGTTTGTTTGGTTTTAAAATGATATTCCTTATATGTTAACAAGTATGGCCATGACAATTCGCAGAGATATTGACATCGACTGTTGAAATCAGGGATGAATCAAGAGGGCGACCTATCTCAAAAGCCAAAGTAAGTGCATACTCTATTATTAATCCCCATCATAGACTTTTACTCTAAAGTCTATTATCATTCCTAATAAAACTCTATTATATATATTTCCCAATTTTAATCTGATAATTTCTAATCAGATTGAGGTAGTGCTTGGGAAGACACAGAAGTTTGATGAGTTGATGGCAGCTGCTGCTGAAGAGAGGGCTGCAAATGAAGAGCAAAGCTAAAAGATGGTTTTTTCTTTTCAGTTGGTGATTTGTTTTTTTCTATGAGGATTAAGAGTTTATTTTGGAGGTTCTAATTGCAGAATTTTGGATTGTATTTAGAGAATATGGGAAAACTTCTAAAGGCAATTTGAAACTTTTCTGCACTTTTGTGTATGAGAAAAATGCATTCCATTGACAAAACCATTCTTTTTATTAGTACAAATTATATAATTTCATCCATTGCAGGTAGCTTTGGCACTATTATAAAATATAAGACTTTTGTATTTGAAATTATTATTAAAGTACCATCATTATTGATGGTAAACTTTTTTGGGTCACATCTTCCTTTGACTCGTCCAACACATTGGCTACAACAATAGTTGGAATATAATCGTTGATCAAGATTCAGGGTTCATGGCTCATGAAAATATTAATTTAAAATTAACTTATAATTTTAAAAAAGAAGAAGAATAAAATCTTAACCTAATTTGTGTTCTTATCTAAAATAGCGCATTCTGTAAATTCAAGAAATTAAAAGGGTAATTTCGACACCATTTGTGTTCTTTATTTAAATACAAACTCTATTATTACATGTTTCCTTAAAAAGGGGGGAAAAAATTAGTAATCGCATAAATTAAGAGCTCAAGTAAAAAGTGGTGAGTTGGATTCCTTTTGCAAGGCAGGCATCAGCTAATCTCTCTCTCTCTCTCTCTCTCTCTCTCTCTCTCTCTCACACACACACACACACGGGGCAAGAAGAAGCCGACAGTCAATTTTCAAGTCTGATCAGTCTTCTCACTCTTTTTTGCTGTTTCTCCATTGTTGAACTCAATTTACTCCACTCTCTTACTGAGTAAGCTTCTTAGTCTCAATTCTTCACACTTTTCATTTTTTCCATGTATGTGTAAACATTATGGCAGAGAATTATGGGTTTTTCTGAAACTGCTGTGCAAGATTTGGATGTTTAGTTTACATATTTGGAGTGGATTGTATTACTGAAAGCTTCAGGGCCATTTTACATGCTTTATGATATCCAATATTGGGTTTGAGAGCAATTGATGTTTTCAAGTTCTTAGCTTTTAAGGGCCATTTTAAGTGATTGTGGGAATTCATGAATTGAAGAATTTCTTTTTCCAGCTTTGCTTGTGAATTCAGAGTTTTGTGGGGTGGTACTGTTGGAATGATCGAGTAAAACTCGGTTGTGTTTCTTTGTTCATGGATTATGCTGCCAAAATTCAGACTCTACTTCAGATTGAGAAAGGGAAATGGCTTTTATTGGTGTGCTTGGTTGCTTTGACTCATTTATTTTGCCAATCTTTGATGCTTCCTTATGGAAACACGCTTTTATCGCTGTTTCCCAACGAGAAGAATGAAGTACTTGCGATAAAAGTGTTGAATGTGGATAGTGAATCTTTGTTGGTGAGAAGAGTGCAAAGCATGAAAGTTGACAATGTGGGAAGTGATGGTGAGGATGATGATGATGATAAGGAATACAAGAAAGAAAAGATGAATTTTGATTTAAATGGTGATGGCATGGACAATGATTTTGATTTTGTCGAGGATGAAACATTAACTAATGTGAATGTGGACTTGGATGAGGATTTTATGATGCAAAATGCTACTTCGCCACCTTTGGTTGTCTCACCAGATACGCCATTGTTGATTGAATCAATCACTCAAAATAAATCAGAATCTGAAGCAAGCATCTCTGATGGTTCTGATCTTCGTATATTCTTCAATGGAACCACACAAGTGTCTGCCATTTCGAACAATGGTTCTTTAGTGCCGAATAAGTCTGCTAAAAAGAAGATGAGGTGTGACATGCCACCTAAAACTGTAACACCTATAGATGAGATGGAACGTTTGTTAGTCCGACATCGTGCTCGTTCACGTGCAATGGTATGCCCTTTTCTTGATGATTTTGTGTTTCACTTCATCAGTTAGGAGACGTGAAACGTTTATGTATTATTAAATTGTAGAGACCAAGGTGGTCTTCTGAGCGTGACCAGGAAATACTAAAAGCAAAGTTGAAGATTGAAAATCCCCCCATTTTAAAGAATGATCAAGAACTCCATGCCCCTCTATTTCGAAATGTCTCCATGTTCAAAAGGTTAGAGCTTCCTTATTGTTTTAGGTTTTCATTGAAGAACATAACTTTTGCCAACTTGCTTTTCTTCATCCGTCTTTCGTAGAAAAGAAGGCTTATAAACTATAGAACTTTAATGTACCGTAATGAAGCTTGCTAATGCTTTAGCTTTAGCATCTAAGTTTGAGCTTATATGGTGTTTATTTGGTTATGGTTTTGGACTGGTAGGAGCTATGAACTGATGGAGCGTGTATTGAAGATATATGTGTACAGGGAAGGTGAAAAGCCCATCTTTCATCAACCGATATTGAAAGGATTGTATGCGTCTGAGGGATGGTTTATGAAACTAATGGAGGCGAATAATAACCGTTTTGTTGTGAAGGATCCAAGAAAGGCTCATCTCTTTTACATGCCATTCAGTTCACGGATGCTTCAATATACGCTGTATGTACGCAATTCCCACAACAGGACTAACCTACGCCAGTATTTGAAGGATTACTCGGAAAAGATTGCATCAAAATACCGGTTCTGGAACAGAACAGGTGGTGCAGACCATTTTCTTGTTGCCTGCCATGATTGGGTAATCTCTCTCTCTCTCTCTCTCTCTCTCTCTCTCATGTTTGCATATTCACAAGCATGGACAGACTATAGAGCTTCTCATATGAATGAACTTCAAGAAGTTCTTATATGGTGTTCTCATGCATTACATATACACAGGCTCCATACGAGACGAGACACCACATGGAACACTGCATAAAAGCCCTCTGCAACGCTGATGTCACTGCAGGCTTCAAGATAGGACGGGACGTCTCCCTTCCAGAAACATATGTCCGTTCTGCAAGAAACCCGCTAAGAGATCTTGGTGGAAATCCCCCATCAAAAAGGCACAATCTTGCATTCTATGCTGGAAGTATGCACGGCTATCTTCGTCCCATTTTGCTAAAGAATTGGCAAAACAAAGAGCCCGATATGAAGATATTAGGCCCAATGCCTCCAAGTGTGGCAAGCAAAATGAACTACATACACCAAATGAAAAGCAGCAAATACTGCATTTGCCCAAAGGGGTATGAAGTGAACAGCCCAAGAATAGTCGAGGCCATCTTTTACGAGTGTGTGCCAGTCATTATATCTGATAACTTCGTCCCCCCATTCTTCGAGGTGTTGAATTGGAACGCCTTTTCAGTGATTATTGCAGAAAAGGACATCATAAACTTGAAAAGGATACTCGGGTCCATAAACGAGCAGAAGTATGTCAAAATGCAGCTTAATGTCCGTAGAGTTCAGAAGCATTTTCTGTGGCATGCAAAGCCAGTGAAGTACGATCTTTTTCACATGACCCTTCATTCGATTTGGTATAATCGAGTTTTTCAGATCAAATCCAGGTAACAATCTGAACTACTTAGCTTGAAACATGAAGGAAAATAATCTGAATGTTGTGTTGAACTTGTATAGTAGGAGGTTCATCTTTTGTTGTAAGTAGCTTTCTGTATATATGTGTTTTGTTGTACTTGTACTTGGATTTTAGACTGTAAAAAGTTAGATTGTGCTTCAATGAAGGGTCTTGATTATACATTTGGAATTGATAACAATAAATCAAGTGATGGTTGTTTCGATTTACATAGATTTGAAATCCACTTTATTTGATTGAAATTAAAATTCACCTTATTGGATAGAAATTATGATCCAAATTCACAAGTCAATTTCCATGAATGAAAGAAAGGCTCAAAGCATGGGAAAGAACGAAAACAAGTGTAAAAGATAATCCAATTATTAAACTTATTAATTAATGTCAGTTAAAAAAAGGGGTAAATAAAAATAAAATTGAACGGTGGAAAATTGAATAAAAAAAGTCAAATATTCTTCATGAATTTTGTATAAATGTGACAGCTTTGATTGGACAAAATAATTTCTGGATATTCATTTAAATAATAATCGAAGTTGGATTCGGTCAAACGCAGCAACTTGCACTATTAATTTTACGGAAAAAACAAAACAAAACAAAAAACAATTTACATCAATGAGAGAGAGAGAAGTCAACGGAGGCAATAAAGTTGACTTTTTTTTTTTTTTTGGTTTCATTCAGACAGCAACACATGAATTAAGAAGCCATATATCATTCATCTCTTTGAATCAATAAGATTGGTGAGCCTTGATATTGTTGAATTTGGAGCAAAGATAAAGATGAGGATCAAGGACAAGAACTCAAAGTTGTCATCTGGAAATGGAAACGGAAACGAAAATAGTTCCATCACCATTCATGTATGTGCAGAATCTGGAGATCTCATTGGACTTCAGAGGTTGCTAACTCACAACCCTTCTCTTCTGAATCAACCAAGCACTCTTGTAAGCTCTCTCTCTCTCTCTCTCTCTCTCTCTCTCTCTCTCTCTCTCTCTCTCTCTCATCTTGTTGTTTAAAGATATCCTTTATGTGTTGCTTGAACTAAATCTTGGGATCAATCTTTATTTCGGAGCTCATATTAATCTGTATTCCAGATGGTACAAACACCATTGCACATAGCTGCTAGTCTCAATAAAGTTGAGATTGTAAAGTATTTGCTCGAATGGAACGGGCCAGGACAGGTCGAGTTGGAGGCCCAGAACATCGTACGTTCAAATAAACCGAGCATTGAATCATTAATGTTTCGTATAAACCAGAGGATCCTCTCTCATTTTCATCTTATATACAATGCTTTTTAACCACTGCAGTATAGTGAGACCCCATTGCACTCAGCAGCTAAGAATGGATGTAACCAGTCGGTGAGAATGCTTCTTCAACGTGGCGCCAATGTCGAAGCCAGAACCAATGTAATCACCATAGCTTGAGCTGTTATATATGTGTAACTAACATTGGTTGTAATAATACTAATCTCTTTGTGTCATCATGTCTCTCAGCACTGGATGACTCCGTTGCATCTTGCCGTTGGCTATGCATTGAGATCTGGGGACAACTCCACTGTGAGGACCTTGTGTGAATACAATGCCGATCTCTCTGCAAGAGATGAGGTAATGCATCCATGTTTCATCTTAATTTCAATCCCATTAATTGAATTGGTGATGTTATTGATAAGAATGATCTTTTGGTTTGTAGGAGGGAATGATTCCTTTCAACTATGTGCCTGCTGGCCTACAAAACGACGAGCTGTTGAGCCTCGTCCGTCCAAACATTACTCAACAGATTAACCATGTTACACAGCAGATCACTAGTTTCACTGAACAATTGTATGGTACAACAAGCTACTCAACCTCCTCGTTGTGTGGCTACCAAAATGTCGAAGTGGCTAAGGATTACGACAGTGGAATAAAAGCGAAGATGGATGAGTTTGATTATGAGCTATCTAAGATAGTAGGATTGCAGGAACTCAAAAAGCAGCTTAAGAATTGGGCCAAAGGGATTCTCTTGGATGAGAAGCGTCGTGCAATGGGGGTTAATCTTGGCTCGAGAAAGCCACCTCACATGGCGTTTCTTGGAAATCCCGGGACAGGTTAAGTTATTGCAGGATTTGGATCATTTGTTGTGCACGTTTCATGAAAATTATTCGTACTCATGATGATCAACTGCTTTTGTTTGCAGGTAAGACAACTGTTGCACGGATCCTTGGAAGGCTACTCCAATCTGTCGGGGTGCTTTCTTCTGATAATGTGATAGAAGTACAAAGAACTGATTTGGTGGGAGAATACCTCGGTCAGACCGGACCAAAGACCAGGAAAAAGGTAATGAGTACTTGCTTTTAATTTTCTTAGATTATGCTTGTTCTGAACTTAAGTTTGGATTTTTAAAATCTTGTGTTTGTTATGAGATTTTATAGGATATGATTATTATTAAGATGTCAGTATTAATGATTGCAGATTGAAGAGGCAATGGGGGGAATTTTGTTTGTGGACGAAGCGTATCGTCTAGCCCCTGCACAATCCTCAGGGGATCATGTCGATTTTGGTGTTGAGGCATTGGAAGAGATCATGTCAGTGTTGGAAGACGGGGGGCTTGTCGTTGTTTTTGCAGGCTATACGGAGCCAATGCAACGAGTGTTCTCCTCGAATGAAGGGTTCTGTCGAAGAGTGAGTCACTTCTTCGAGTTTGATGACTATAGCTGCAAGGACCTTACGGAGATGCTCATGATCAAGATGAGCAAACAAGACGAGAAAAGCCGGTTGTACGGGTTCAGGATCCATCCATCGTGTACTTACGAAGCCGTTTTCAAGGTGGTCGAGAGGTGCTCGACCGAGAAACTACGTAACAAAATGAACGGAGGTTTGGTCGATCACATGCTCAACAATGCTCGAGAAAACCTCGACTCGAGGCTGAGTTTCGACTCCCGGGGCGACGAGCTGCTTACGATCCTATTGAGTGATTTGGAGGCTGGTCTTCGGATGTTGGCACAAAGAGTGAAAGTTGACAAGTGAGAAGAAGATGTTTGATGATTTTCTCTCCTTTTTCTTATGCTTTCTTGTTTCTCATTCTATTCACAATCACTCAACTTAAATTCTTCACATGTTTGCCCAATGTTTTATCAAAAAACCTTGTACCTTTAATTGTAATTTTTCAGATCAAAATTGGGGCCAACTGGATATTTTTAAGGCCCTATAACGGTTTCATGATGAACCAATTAGGCCCAATTATTTTGGGTCCACTAAATTTAAGCCCAATCAAACTCTCTCAAGTCCAATTATTTCGGGTCCACTAAAATTAAGCCCAATATATCTACTTCCCTCTCATGCACCAAGTAGGCCCAATTATTTCAGGTCCACTAAAACTAATCTCTCTCTCTCTCTCTCTCTCTCTCTCTCTCTCTCTCCACAATAATGAAACTTTGGGATTTCCTTCTCACATATGAGGACCCCCCCCCCCCCCCAACTATGCTTTAATGGGTCATATTAATGGAAGAAAATAAATTTTGTAGAAGAAGTAAACCTTTCTCTAATATTCTAGTTTGTTTCCTAAAAACACTTTTTTATTGTTTATTATCAAGTGGGAAAATGGTGAATATTCACAACAATTATCTAGGTATAAATAGTAACAACTATATATTAACAAATTAGAAGATATATATACACATTGAATTTAGGTAAGATTCAATAAATCTACCTAATCCACTTTTGAGGGGTAATAAGCTACGCAATTGTAATATAATTAAGCTGCCAAATTAAACTAATTAATTAGAAGATGACAAATGTAAATGGTGCATGGGTCATGATGTCAGCATACTAATGGTCCTCAACGGGCCAATTCATTTCAGTATTTTATACTATTAAATTCAATAAATATAGAAGTGGGTCCCACCTACACAAAATATTTTATTTTATACCTTAATTTGATATGCAATAGTGCATGGCCATGAAGTTACGTGACTTCATAATGTCTCTTTCAATTTTATCCAAATGCCTTGTTTACATACAAATTGTCGGTATATCTACATTGCAAGTCCATCTCAAATTAAAAGTTGGATTCTCTAAATATTTCTTATTGTGATTTTATGCAAGACAAATATGTTTTTTAGTTACAAGTATAGTAATATATTTATTTTCTTACACACTTTCCTATTGACATATTTTTAAAACGTGTTTTTTAATTTTGAAGCCCATTGCAAAATATAAAAAATATAAAAATTGATTCAATTTAATATTTGTTTTAATTTGGGATATGTTTGAGTTTTTCGACTCCAATTGCTGATTTGAAGTTCAAAAACTTATTAACCCTAAATTTATGTTTTTTATATAATAAACCTTTCTTTTTGTTGGCTTATTATTATATTATTCTCAAGTTCAGAAAAGCCAGTTTTATGCCTATTTTTACTCATTCTAAAAAGCCAAGATTTAAGAACAACAATTAATATTATGTGCATTAAAACCTGCAAGGATTCCTAGAATAAAGACAAATGAAAGCACAATCTTGGCCTTTTTTCTCATTACACAATAAATAATAAAAACCTATAATCAGGTAAAGTGGACAAGGCACGATTAAATTTAATAGACTGACAAATGTATAATAATGGATAATTAATTATAAATAATGTGTTAGGTTTTATTTTCCTATCAATACTAGTTTTACACGAATACCAAAATTGTTACGCAACTTCTTGGTCACCACGCTAGATTATAGATTTTTTTCAATTATATATGTTAAACATTTTTAAATTGGGATGTGTTTGATTAAATTTAAAACTTGATTTTAAACCTTGTAACATGTTTAAATTTTATTTTTATAAATAATTTTTTGAAGAACTTTGTGTAAGCATCAATTACCATTTGAACCACTTTATTAAACAAATTTTTATCAATTGCATCAAATACGAATTTTTTAGTCGACTTAATAGTACTCCATCATTTCCAAATAAGAAGAGACGATTTTCAACTTATCTATCATTTTTCTTTACTAGGGAAATAAAATTATAATTTCTGATAAACAGTAAGCAACAAATATTCTTGAATTAAAAAATAACAAATTTCTCAATACAGATTTGAAATAAATAGTACTACACGTAAGAAAAGACTCTTAAGTGAAGTTAAAGAATAATGAAATAGTAGTTGAAGTTGAAGCATTTCCTAAGGTTCTGATTTGCTGGTTTTCTGGGCTGCTGAAACTGAAGAGAATCTCCTCCTTCCCACTTTACAATTCTTGAAACTTGTAATATTTAATGTAACCAAAATGCCAATCTAATTCAATTATTATCATATAGTAGTACACAAATTTATCCAAAGAAAAAATAAAAAAGTAATATATTTGATTTTGTGTATAAAATAATCAAGTGACATGGACCAAAGTTAAAAAAAGACTATTTCTTATATTGGGAAAATGCAAATTATAATGTCAACTATACTGAAAGTTATAAAAATTGTTTGCCAGATCACTTGCAAGTTGCATCTGATTTATTAAAACATTGATGTCTATATTAATTCTCTGTAGCTAGCTAGGTTGTTCAAATAATCAAAACTCAGAACAACCATTATTCAATTCTAAAATTTAATTTAATTTATGTGGGAAAACAATTTTAAAATGGAAAAGCATACAAAGTCCCCTATTCAAATGCTTGTTCCATATAATAATATTCTGCAAATATACTCTGTATATATATAAAATTATAAATAATATCTCTGATTCAATTGTGCAAAAACTAAAAGTAGATGAATATAATTAAGATAATAACACAAATTAAAGTTTGATATCCAAATATTCAATATTCTCATTCACTATACACTTCAAAAGTTGAAGCGGTGGCCACGTGGCCCGTTGACTTTCTTCATCTACAAAACTGTGGAACTATATATGATTTTTAAATTTTCTCTCTTTGGCAAATTACAGTAAAAACATAGCTAATTACCTAATTAGCAACTCTTTGAAGCGGTAAAAAAAAGTATTTGGGATTAATTCAAGATTAATTATAGATCTAGCTAAAAGAATTTGAAACTAGTAATCTACTGGGTTGTGTTTGATCTTCATCAAATTTGAGAATGTGGAGCTCTTCTTTCTCTATTTGCAAACCACTCCACTGTTTTTCTTGCAATTGGCAACCAAACCCTTCTTCTTCTTTCTTCTCTAACATTAATTTCTCCAAAAGATGAATCTAATATTTTATTCCTGGGATGAACAACGATTTCCGACATGGATCTCTTCTCATTCGGGCAGAGCGCATTCGGCCCGAACCCGGTGTTTTTGGAGCTTGTCGGGCCCTGCAAGCAAGATCCTCTATGATCATCATCACTACTACTCTTGATTTCTCTAAGCTTACTCTCAAACGCTCTTTTCCTCTCCATATCCAGTTTTATACTCGTCATCGTGCTCGTCTCCAGCGCGCGTTGCTCGTCCCCGTTGCTAGTCTCGAGGGACGGGGACGAGAACCGGGCGCTGGAGACGAGGTTAAGCATCTCGGAGTTGAGGAACATGAGGTCCGAGGAGCTCACGTTGCTCCACCGGTTCTTCAGAACCGCGTCGGAGACGACGATCTTGTGGTTGAACCGATGGTGAGGATCCTGTGGGTGCACCGCGCAATCCATGCTCCCGTGTGTAGGCATTAACTCCTCCTCCGTCTTCCTGAAGCTTCCACCAATGCTGAACCGCGAAGAAGAATTGGATCCGCGATTGGAACATTCCTCTCTCTCGACGTAGATCTCCACGCCGGAATATTCCTCCTCGCCGGCCGTTTGATTCCATAGGAACCTCAAGCTGCTCGACAAGTGCGAGAGGTCGTCGGAGCTGACCTTCCGCCGGCAGAGAGGACACGTGGCGTGCTTTTCCAGCCACTGATCAATGCAATCGATATGAAACGCGTGTTTACATTTAGGCAGCAATCGGAGAATCTCCACGTCCTCGAATCGCGCCAAGCAGACGGCGCATTCGAGACCGTGTTTGGATCCCCGGAGAGACGAGAAGCGGAAGAAGGGGAGCGACTCGACGACTGTCTTGTCGACTCCGGCGGGCGGCGATCGGAGCAGGCTATCGTGGATGTGGTGGCTGACGGCGGCGCCGCTGGAGGCAGCTGCGTGGTGGCAGAACTTGGCGTAGAGAAGTAGGAGAAAGGTTAGAGAAAACATGATGGCGAGCATGCCGATGACCACAGCTAAGCTGGGCTGGAAATTGCTGACGGAATCCGGAGAGTTAGGGATGATTTCAGCGTTCTCCATCGGGTTTTGAGATCGGACATAGTCGAAGAAGATGAAGGGAAGAGGGATAATGAATGATGAAGAAATCATGGTGTTCATGATCATGAAGGGGTTTTTGAATTTCAGATAAATAATTAATGGGGTTGGGAAATTTAGGCCAAACAAATACTTATCTTGTGTCAACAACAATCCAAATTAATTTATGTGGAAGGTTTGACAATGGTTACATATATATATCTATCTCTTTTTTTTTTTTGTATGTCACTCTTCAAATATTATTCTCTTCATTTCTTGATTTTAGTTTATAGTGTGTTTATTTAGAATAAGGTTCTTGTTTAGATGAATAGACTTAAGTTTGAGATTGAATTGTCAAAAAAGTAATATTCCAACGTGGAGCTGGTGAAAAGTTATATTTCTATTACGATTTTATGAATAGAATTAATATTCTTCAATATGTCCTACAAAAGAAAAACAGAACATTTTTAATTGTTGTTCATAATAATATTTTCTATAAGACAGTGATTATAACCTATGTTTTTTCACATACTTGCGAGATTATTATCTTATCGAATTGCATTAATGTATTTTTTCATATGCATTTTAATTCTATGATCTTTTTTGAAAATTCATACTCAATGTCACAAGAAGAATAACTACAAATTGACCTTTTAAGATGTACATTTTTCATAAGATAAAAAAAATCCTAAAATTGAGGTTTTGCATTGGTGGTATTATTTGCACAAAAACTCATTGTGACGGTTGCACTTATAGTAGGAAAAATATATTTATAGTGTAAATAACATATATAATAAATATAGTTATAAAATATGTACTTATATATAACTAAAAAAACACATACTTTTTTCAGTAAAAGAAATACTTATATCTCGTCTCATGTGAGACTGTACTACAAGAGACCAACTTATTTTTTTAATAAGACGAAAAGAAAAAAAAGGCAAAAACTTTTATGCACCGGTTGCACGGATTTGGAATTCGTGCAACCGGGTCGACCCGTTCACGAGCCCAAAATGCACTTCCACGCGCTCCCACGCGCCTGAACACTTGTGCTGAGGCTCACCAAAATTCGCTCCAATAGACCAACTTTTGTGTATAGTTAAACCAACCTCTGTGTATAGTTAGACCAACCATGTGTAGGTAGGTCTAAATATATACAAAAATATGTCTAACATATATAAAGGTATGTTTAACTATATACAAAGGTATGTCTAACATATACAAAGGTATGTCTAATACAACGTAAATGTATATCTAACATAACGTAATGGTGTGTGCCAAAATTCAAAAATCAAGCCAAAAAAAGACAAGACATGAAATCTGGGCAGAACTTGTATGTTTAATATAGCTTTAAAGGTATGTTTAACATAACGTAAATGTACGTCTAACATAACCTATTGGTATGTGATTTTTTTCAAAAATCATGTGCGGAAAAAAAAAATGATGCGGTCCCCCCAACCCGGATACATGAATTTAATATCCATGTACCTGATTTACAAGAGAACTACTAAAAAAAGGAATAGTGACAAAAAGTCAAAGCATATATTTACATCAAAGATGGGTTTAATTAACATGTAAACAGCGACGCCATTTATAAACGTTAGTTAGCAAGATAATTAGCTAAAAATCATTCCTATCTTTATTGTCTTCAGTCTTTTTCAACCAATTAAAATCTAAGTAATTGTTTAATTAAGAGGACATTAATTTATTTATGTATTGGATAAAGTGGATGCATGTTGAGGGCCGAGCTTGGACATCACACTAATTACAATATAACAACTCATAAATAGCCTATTATTCAATAAAAGTCCACTGCATTAATTATTCATCCACTTTTTTTAAACTCTATTATTTTCTTCATATAATAATAAACCTATTCTTTCAAAATAAATTCATTAAATAATTTTTCCATTCAATAAATTTTTTAATTTATCCTTTAAGTGAAATCCGATGCAAAAACCAAAAATTTTCATTAACAATAAGATGAATCTAAATTCGCTTTTTTTTTAAGTAAAAATAAAAATATTGTTGAATAATTAAGTAAAACTAGTATTTACCCTGTGCGATGCACGGATATAAATTTTAAAACAAAAAATCTTTATATAAATACAATGTAAATAGATTTTTATATATAATAACATGTTTATATACATATAAAATATAGTTATTGAATGAGATTGAGTAATATTTCTTATACAATATTGTTATTGGTTATAATGTAATTTAATAACATCTAAAAACTTTTTCTTTAGAACTGGTATTTAATAAATTTTGTTACATGTTTTTTATTAGTTTTTATAGTTATAAATTTTTGAAAGTGATTGAAAATGTCTATATTAAAACTAATCATATAAATTTATAAGAAAAAAATAACTAAAATAAAAAAATCTTATGCACATATGTGTATCTTGGCATCAAATATATATATAATGATGTGTTTGTCATTATATATGTTAGATTAACAATAATGTGTTTGTCATAAAATTCTGGAGAAACACTGAAATTTTCTACAGCAAAGCAAATAATATTTTTATCATAACAACAAAAGTGTATAAAATAACCAAGATGTGGACATATGAAAAAATAATTAATGAACTGGTGGAAATTTTGACTATACTTTTCTAAAGAAATAAATTTCAGAATTAGAGTTTTCTAAAGACATTCATAAGAAGTTTAAGGATAGCATTTCAATCAGAAGTGTAAACTTAGCTTTCAGTAATGTAAGTAGGATTTCTTGACTTGATCATTTGACAAAGATAGTATACCAGAAATTAATATTGAACAATATCGCTAATTATATGTCTGATAATATTGTTATTGTGAACTTATTGAAAGCTGAATGACAAAAGAAATATAGAAAAAAACTTTTGCAACAATATGATAGATGTAGAACATAAATAAGAATTCACCTGCAAGTACCGTTAAAGCAAATAAATAGTTAATCAAAATGTATCATCAGAGAAAATACAAATTAAGAGGAATATCGAAACGATAATAGGTATTTGGTGATATGTATATCATCTTTATATATTGGTGAATATGTCTGTTTTCTAAATATATTTTTGATAAATGCAATCGGTATGGTAAACTCAATCAATTGATTGATATTTATCAATTAATTATCTATATAGATTGCAAAAGTATTGTATCAAATCAAGATCAAGACAAATTTACTTTCCTTTTCATATAATATAAACCAAAGGAAATTAACTTTCCTTTTCATTTTTATTTCAATCAATGACATTAAATATTAAATATATGTATAAGGAAACTCATATCACAATGATCCATCATTCTTATATCACGGTATGTATATGTATTTATATATCATGCATAGTGTATTTAATAGTTTCATTCACGTTAAATATAATTAAATAAAATATATGAATTTTTTTCCCCTAAAAGTTGAATGTTGTTTTTAGGTGGGAAAACACTCACATTACCTTTATTTTAATATAATGGTCTTATATATATATATATATATGTGTGTGTGTGTGTGAGATTTGGAGATATGTAGCAATTAAGAAATTAAAAAGCAATTAAAAAGAAATTAAAGGCATCATATCATTTCTTAAAAAAAAATGGAATCATATATATTAATTCTAATATTACTTGAAAATATGGATATTTGATTTGGTTATATGTAGGAAATTTTATTTTATAGACTACTAACTTATTTCATTATATGTATATACATATATACATATATATATAATTGAACTTTTAAATAATTATTAAATTTTAAAGAATCATGAATTTGGACTTGCTATTTCATGACCGGATCTTGTAAATTTCATCCTTAAAATAATCTAACAATTTATTTAAATTGAAAGGTGTATTCATATATAACGTCCATAAATTTTTTCTTACCTAAAAGAATTGAGTTTGACTTTCCTTAAAAAATTGAATGCAATTAATACATATGAAATAAAAAAAAGTTACGTTTTTTATATACTTAATTAACATATGTATATCAGTTAATATACTTAATATATGTATATAAAATAAATACATATAAAAAAGTTACATAAATAGAAAGTGATTTTAGACGGGAAAATTCTCACTTTCTTTTTTCGGCAATGTTTATGTTTTTATATATATAAAGATTTAAGCCAAGGATACATTCAATGAAACTGAAAGGATTTTATCAAAATAAATGTTTGTAGATTTCAATACCATTGCACATTTTCAAGAATGATTTGTTAAATAAACTAGTCATGTAACCTGCGTTGCACGGTATATGTTATATATATGTATATATAATTATTCAAAATTATAATATCATATGTGATTTTTTTATTTTAATATAAATATTAATACTTCTAATATTTATATTAATTAGTTCAAAGTTATGTATTTGAAATTTAAATTTATGTTTATATTAGAAAATATTAGAAATTTGAAATACATAAGTATTATAATAATATATGGATTAAGGTAAAATATTTTATAATAACGCGCGTTTTCACGCCCCGACGCGCTCCCACGCGCCTGATGGGTGCGCTCAAACCCACCAAGATTCGCTTCAGGCAGTCATACCCTCATGTTATGTTAGGGTTACCCTCATGTTATGTTAGTGTTACCCCGTGTTACCCTAATGAAGGTAACCCTAACATAACATGAGGATCACTCTAACATAACATGAAGGTAAAAAACCACTGTTTTTTACCTTCATGTTATGTTAATGTTACTTTCATGTTATATTAGTGTTACCTTCATGTTATATTAGTGTTACCATCGTGTTATTTTAGATCAGTGGTTTTAAACTAAGGGTATGAAATCTGGAGATGGGGTCACATTAACATAACGCGAAGGTAACCCTAACATAACACGAAGGTAACACTAACATAACGTGAGGGTAACGACCAAAACATGCGAAAGAAGTAAAGAGGCACGGGCTGGGCGGGCCAGCCCAGCCCGTGCGCGGCCCAGTTGCACGGATCTGATCCGTGCAACTGGTGCACAGGAGAGTAACTCATGGATTAAACAAAAAAATTGGAAAGTCTGTGTTCGAAATATAAGATAAGTAAAATGACCAATTTGACCAAACTTGTAAACCCATTTAGTACTTAAAAATCTCAATATATTAAATATAGTAGCAAAAAAGGAAACAAAGAAAAGAAGAAGGTATGTTACATACAAATATATTAAAAAAAAAGATATATATATATATTAACTTTTAATGTAATAAAATATTCGTTCACTGACACATATATATAACTCGTTTATTCTAAATTCAATAAAAAATATATCGAATTATCGAATATAAAACAATATCCTTTTCTATCTATTTAAATAAAATCATTCAAAATTGGATTCAATAAAAAAATTATAAATAATAATGATAAGATTGATAAATCAATATGTCATGTATGATTTGTAAAAAACAAAAAAATCACCCTTATCCAACCAACCCCATTTATAATATAAATATGCAAAAAAAAAAAAAAAAAAAAATTTTGACAACAAATAAATAGTATCAAATAAGAAGGATGGAATAAAACATGTGTATATTTCAATTGAAGAAGTTGTTTAATTTGCTAAAACAATTTTTATTTAATATTTTTATAAAGATTACTTGATTTTGTTTTATATGTGTAAACTATTAAGTACATTTATAATACATTTAATTCCTACATATAATATCAATTTATAACAAATTAACACTTGTATTTTATCTTAAAAATATATAAGAGATAGTCATTGAAACCCTCAAACATATAGTTCCATTTTTTTTATTTGATACATTTAATATGAATATTACATTTAAGATTATTAAAAATATATTACATATTTAAGAGTAATTTAAAATAATGTATATTTATTTTACATTAAAAAAATGATGAAAGTTGATAGATATATCATCCTTTGTTTTATCTTATTTATCTATAAACTAATTAATTGAGTTTCTATACAATAAATACAATATTAAACATAAATAAGATTTCTTAAATTAAATATCTATGTACTCTTTATTAATAAATGCAAAATAAATGTTATTAATGATTTCATAAAATGTAAATATTTTTTAAATGAAAAATTTATTACACATATTTTTGATAGAATATCTTGGTTTATACGCGTATATATAGAGAGTAAAAAAAACATGTTATTTCAAGTAGGAAAATGAAAAGAATGATCCAAATGGGTAGGATCAAATCTAGTTGCCCAACTAAATGGAATGATATTGGGCTTAATGAGCCCAAATGAAAATGGGCCTCTCATACCAACTTACCAAAAACTAAATTACAAAACAAGCTTATTTAATTATCAATTCATAGAATCCAAAGTACAGATCATTCAAGTTGATATCATCCATTTTATCTTTATATATACTAAAGAAATAATCACCAATTCCACAATTCTTTTTTACAAATTAAATATATTTAAAATCTAATTAATGTTGCTATTAAATGTTGTCAAGATTAATATTGATAACATACATTAGTAAATAATTTTTATATATACTAAATGAATAACCATAAAGGACACTTGTCATCTTTATATATACTAAATGAATAACTTTATTGTCAATCCCACAAATTTTATCATTTTTTTACAAATTAAATATATTTAAAATCTAATTAATGTTGCTATTAAATGTTGTCAAGATTAATAATGATAAGATATATTAGTAAATAATATAAAGAAAATGAACTAAATTTGTTAAAGTAACACATACTACGGAAATGATCTATAAATTTGAAAATTTGTTAATTTAAAAAGTTTAGAATAAAATATAAACCAATAAATAATGAAAAAGTAAAATAAATGTGGGTTGATTGAAAAGAAATTATTAAGAAGTTTCAAACTAATTAATTATTAAAATTATATAGTTTTTTTGAATATGTGTTTTAAAATAATATATGAAATTTATTTGAAAATATTTGGCTTTAATTTTTCTATCAATTCATAAAAATAAAATTTGAGGGTTTGAATAATGTATACAAAAATATTTAAATTTCCTCAATAATAGAGAAAAAAAATAACCATATTCTTTTAGAATTATAGTTAGATATCATTCAGATTAGAAAACTAATGCAACATTAATATATTTTCTTATATAATTAATAATTAATTTTCTTTCTAAATTACTACATTTAATTTAATTTTTGTAATCCCGTGTATTTCACGGGTCATATACTAGTATCTATACTAAAGGAAGAACAATGAGGGACACATGTCGTTACCTGCTTAATCATGTTTATCACTTAAAATTTATTTCAATTTCAATTCAATATTCACTTTACATTTTTAATTGTTTATAATTAAAACATTTAATGTGATAATAATTGAAAACTACGATCTATATCTAGATCTATATTAAACGAATAATCAAAAGGAACACATGTCACACTCTTGTTAATCATATTTCTCACTCAAAATTTTAATTTTAATTTCAGTTAATTCACTTCACATTATCCTATTTAATTATAATTTAATTTTTTATTAATTCATTTAATATTTTTACATTATTATAATATGACATTTAAAGAGATAATAATAATTGAATAATAAAATGTTAATGATTACAGTTAATAATAAAATTGTAAATTATGAAATTTTAGGCAAACATTTTAATTAAAGTTGATTTTTACAATTACATTAGATGATAATTAAAATATTTCACACTTTAAATCTATGTTTATACAGAGGAATAACCAAGAGTGACATATGTCACTCTTTGGTTAAAAATCTATGTTTATTACCATTATTTAAAAAATTGATATAAATTTGGGTGAAATGCAAAAAAAAACCTAAACTATTGATTTTTTTTTTTCCAGTTTTCGACCTACTTTTCTTATCAAACTACAACTTAAACTACTAAAATTTATCAAATTACAACTTGAATTATTTTCTAAAAAAACGTGAACCCATAACATCTTCTTTAACTTTATATAATGGTCACCTTAAATTATAAGATCGTAATAATATCTTTATGTTTTCAATGTGTGGTCACGTGTTCACATTTTTATCGGAAAATAAGTTGAAAGTTGCAATTTGATCAATATCAGTAACACAAATACTCACATGCATCACTCGCGCGATTGTGGTGTATAAGTAAAAAAATTTCAACAATAAGTATGTTATTTTTTTTCCTCACCCACGACCGTGCCTCGCGCGAAAACTAAGAGCAATCAATGGAGTACGGTCGGGTCTCAGGACGTACGGTCGAGATAAATATGTTATTTTTATCTATAAATATGTCTTTTAAAGCTATAAGTATGCATTTTCGCGTACGGTCGGCCGCGTCATAGGATACGACCATGCACGAGTGCCGTCGTATATGAGACGGTCTCACAAGAGTCCAGCTCTATTAGTAATTGAGGTTGTAATTTGATTAAAAAAACAAAATAAATATCGGAAAATGAAAAAAGATTGATTTGATCTAGGTTGTTATTTGCATTCTACCCAATAAATTTATAATTTTAATAAAATCATGATTTTTTTGACTTAAATAAATATTAAAATAGAAAAATCCTAAACGGCTCTCTTCCACTATCAAAACCTTTTTCGTGTGTGGCACCCTCTAAATACACACACACACACATATATACACACATCATATAGATATAGATATAGATATAGGGAAAACCATGGCGAGGATAGTTCCCATGGCGGCATCAATCAAACCCTCGTTTTCGTCGTTCAATCTTTCTGGCACTGCTCGCTTCGGATTTCCTCTCTCCTCGCCCAATTCGTATCGTAGGGCACACCTCTCAAGTGGTATGTTTTTCTCGCTGATTTTCTCTTAAATTTCCTGTTTTTCAGTGTTTTTCTCGTTTTTTTTTCTGCTGGGCGAAGCTCTATTTCGAATTTGGGGAAGTAAATATGTATCTGTGTAGTGAAGGTCGTGTCTTTGGATGAGTGAATTTGTTGCATCTCGTTGATTATTGGATTTTAGGAATATTTTTTGAACAACGAAGTGGCTGCTGTTACTGTGAATTCAATGTGGATTGGCTCGGATTTTTTTTGTTTTTTTGTTTTTATTTATTTCTGATTTTTGTAGTTGTAATTTTACAAGGGATTGGCATATTAAGCATCCAGCTTCTTAACTGGTCGAACAGCCTATCGTAGTTCATACTCTCCGAGTAGCTGTTTACAATCCCTTTTCTCATTTTAACTCATGTAATATATCAATATCGATTTTTTATATGCACTGATCCGATTGCAATTGGAGTAACATGGAAGAGTTGTTCTTATTCTTCTCATTTTTTGTAATTGTAATGAATTCACCGCACGTGGTACCGAAGAAAACTTAATCAATTTTTATGAGAGATAAACCACATTAAATGAGATTACTGGAAAACAAACCCTTCTCCTGTCATTACGTCATTCAAATATAATATCACAGAATAGACTGTGCTTTATTATTTTTCTTTAACTAAATCTTGCAATAACCATAAAGATTCAGACAATATTACTCCTTACTTAACTTTATGATATTGGTGGCTGGAAAAAGTATTTATTCCTTACTTGATATTCTTGGTCCTTTTCCAGTTGTTCCACAGCTTCAACTTTTTGGTCATAGAACTTCTAGGTTGTTTCAAGAAGAGAACAATAGCAGAGCAGTTAGTGCTTCAGGAAGTTCAGCACAAGCAAGTACTGCTACCACGCAAGAAAATGTTTTAGAGTGGGTTAAAAAGGACAAGAGAAGAATGCTCCATGTTGTTTACCGTGTCGGGGACTTGGACAGGACAATAAAGTATGTTTCGTTAACATATCACTCAAAGGCTATTTATTTTGGCTTTCCTGTGATTTCTAGTTTATTCAAATGATTACTTTAGTATAATCTTACATTGGCTGCAGATTTTATACGGAGTGTCTAGGGATGAAACTGCTCAGAAAGCGAGATATACCAGAGGAAAGATATACAAATGCTTTTCTTGGATATGGGCCAGAAGATTCTCACTTTGTTATTGAACTCACTTATAGTAAGAAATTGGCAGCGTTTCAAGTTTTATCTTCTGCTGACCTCTAAATTTTTTGCTGGAACATGCTTTCATTGTGGCCCTTAAAATGTGGAACTGACAAGAGTTATTATTTGTTGATGCTGTCAGACTATGGGGTTGAGAAATATGATATTGGCAGTGCTTTTGGCCATTTTGGAATCGCAGTGGACGATGTAAGTCTCATCATTTTATATAATCATTTATCATGCCACATAAAACCTGATGATCTCTGAAATTAGAGAGTTAACCACCACCTATTTCAGTTATCAATTGCATTTCTTCAGAATGTACTTTAAATTTTCTAAATGGAATTTTATGGTCCTCTATGAGAAGAAGCTGGTAGATTTGTGATTTGATTTTTCTGGAAAATCGAGTACATCCACAGAAAATATATCATATATTGGAATGACTGTGTTAAGTTCTCTAACATGGTCTCCTTGGAGCTAGGTGATGCTTTTTGCAGCTCATTCTTGATTACGTAGAAATTACATCAAACCTCCTGTGTATTTCATTTTCAACTGTTTCAAGTATTTTCATGTGATGTAACTCCTTTTCCTTTAGAAGCAGATCGAGTTCATTGTTGTTTTGTATGTAGAGAATTTTCATAGAGAACCTCTTTTATTTCTGTCTCCTTCCCTTCATCTTTTTCACAGAAGTCTTGAGAGTTTTTCTCTGTCGAAAATAACTTAGTTTCCTTCATGTTGGTCTTGAACTTTTAGGTAGCTAAGACTGTAGATCTCATAAAGGCCAAGGGTGGTAAAGTTACTCGAGAACCTGGGCCTGTCAAAGGTGGCAACACTGTAATAGCATTTATAGAAGATCCAGATGGTTACAAGTTTGAACTTCTGGAGAGAGGTCCTACACCTGAGCCACTATGTCAAGTAATGCTTAGAGTAGGAGATCTTGATCGCGCTATCGAATTTTATGAGAAGGTGAGATTTCGTATGATTTTTCATGTTCGACGAATTCATGATTTCTTCGTCATTGTATTTCATATTGTTTTGTTTTGCTTGTATTCTCCAAATTTAATTTGAGCAATAATTTATAGGCTTTTGGCATGGAGCTTCTTCGGAAGAGGGACAATCCTGAATACAAGGTAAAATTGTTTTTCTCGTATAGATCTAGCTGGCAGAAAATCAAGTAAAGTTGCTTTCCTCATATACGATCTAGCTGGCAGAAAATCAAGTAAAATTGCTTTCCTCATATAAGATCTAGCTGGCAGAAAATCACAACATAACAATTAATCTTCTATTTGCTTTATATCAATTAATTTATAGAAGAAAGACCTCATTGAAGTTCCAAAGAGTGGTACATGGACGAGGCAACCTAATTGGTGCTAAGTTGGGAGATTTGCAACTTAATTGCGTTTTCACAGTTTATTGGAAACTTTAATACATTTTTTTAAATTAGAAGTTCCAAGGGAGATGTTGAAGCAGGGCAAGAGAAAACCTAATGATAGTTAAATTCTTAACTAAATGATAAATCTGATGGAAGTTGTTTATACAAGATTTAGGTGCTTTACAAACTCTTTCCTTTTCCTTCTCTCTCGTCACTAAATTTCCAAACGACTGCCCTTCACAGCTGAATGCACACTCAACTTACTTGAGGTTCTTGTTCATGTAGTAAATCTGTATGAAAATCTAGATAACACAGAGTACTCAAGAGTGTTGTCTGTGCAGTATACAATAGCGATGATGGGCTATGGTCCCGAAGATAAAAATGTTGTAATGGAGTTGACATACAACTATGGCATTACTGAATACGACAAGGGCAATGCTTATGCTCAGGTCCTATGTCTTCTTCTGATTCTTGAGCTTCTGCAACCTTTGCTGTTTTATGACTAATCTAAGAAAAAACAATGTTCTGCTATCCTGATTTACTATATCTTGCAGATAGCGATTGGGACAGATGATGTTTATAGAACTGCTGAAGCAGTTAAGCTATGTGGTGGGAAAATTACCAGGGAACCTGGACCCCTACCTGGTATCAACACCAAGATTACTGCATGCCTAGATCCTGATGGTTGGAAAACGGTATTGCCCTTACTTTTATTCATGTTTAATATCTCTTAGCTTTAAGTTGGTTGCTTGGCTTTTGTGCACGTATTTTGGAATTTTATCCTATTAAAGATTCAGTCTTGCATGAAAAAACGATTGAGGTGGGGGACATAGTAATAACGCTCTCCATTTCGTTTCTCTTCTTAGTTCATACCTTTTCTGACCAAGGTGGGCCTTTTCACTTCCTTGTGCTAGAATGCAGTTTGAAATGATGATGAAATCAGATGGGCTCTTTACATTGAACCATTCTATCATGTTGCACTTCATCTTTTCTGAAACTTAGCATCCAATTAGTATATAATTCATGTGCAAACCATTTAAAGATATTTTTGACAAAATTATTTAAAAGGATATCTTTTGAATCCTTGCAGGTTTTTGTTGATAACATTGATTTTCTCAAGGAACTGGAGTAAGTAAGCTCTTTGTGTACAAATTGTAGTGGCAGTCACTGGAGAAAAGCCTGAGATCAAAGCTCAAAGTTCCTCATGATCACAACATGCTTCATATCGGAGTGATGACGTGGCATCTAAATGTGTTTAATTAAGTTTTGTAGATTATATTACAGATTATCTCATGAGTCATACACAGCCAGAATATAAATTATAATACATATTGGGTACATTGTAGCAATTTCAGTCTAGTCATTTGTCACTACTAGAAAATATTGCTGTTGAATAAGCTCTCATTTAAGTTTTTATTATTTGCTGTTTGTCTTTTTATTTTTTGCCTTTTGACATTTTCTGATGTATATATTACTTATATGAGCCTAGCCATACACGCTTTAGTAGATTTAACAACTAATTTTCATCAATCTATGTAAAATAAAGTTTAAAAAATTAAAAATTTTATTATCCTTTCTAATAAATGATTTAGTTAATAATATTTGTATCTTTTATTAATATGGTAAATTACAAACTCGATATCAAATTTATTAATATTATATAAGCTAACTAATGATGAGATAATAGTGGAATCTTATTAAAAAAATGACTGCCCTTTTCACTATGTTCATGTTGTCTGCAAATTGTAAGTTTTTTTAAAATTCCACATTTTTTTTTAGTTTTTGATTTATGCAAAATAGGCAATGATGTATATATCTCATTTATTTTCAATTGTTGAAGAATTAACCACTATCATATGCTCATTCTTCTTCTACACAGCAGAAATTTTAAAAGAATGTGGGGTTGTATTGTGTAGTAATTATAGCCAATTCAATTTATTGTACTCAACTTCTGAGTAAAACATAATAAAACACTCGAAGTAAATTTCATACTAGCACAAAATAATAGGCTTTAATGGCTTTACAAATGCCAGCATCAACATCACGAGCAGGAAGGAAACGAGATCAACAAGAAAATCGAGAGGAAACGAGATCGATGAAAAAAATCTGTCGATGCTTACCAGTAAAAAGCAGCAGTTAGTCATGTAGGAGAAAGGCTGCATGGGTTCACCGCAAACAACCTTTCTATAAAACAGACCATTCAATTCATGTTCTGTGATAATGCAATTCAGGCATTCAACTCGATGGATCTGTAGCTTCTACAAACGCAAGCAACCTTTGGTTTGGCTGTATTAATTGGAGAAGAAAAGATATACAGTACAAGATACATAAACAGACCATATTCCTTTGACTAAACAAACCACAAGTAATCGGGGAATTTTAAACGGCTTCTCATTTGTATACTATACACACCATTCACTGAATAAACCAATGCTGAGGATGACTCATGCAATTTTGGTAACCAATGAGAGAGAGAGTCGCACCAACTACCACCAATACCATCCTCAAACGACTTTTCTCTCTCGTTCTACCATGGCAGCAAATCTAGTTGGAAAGAGCACATCCTGCAAATTGCAATTGCGTAGACTCATGATTGATAGCTTAGCAAAGTAAAGCATGGTTCGAATACTTAGAACAGCTACTTCAACAAAGATGTCCTCAAAACATATCAACAATTAGTTAACAAGAGAGGGAAAGGAACAAACCAGATGTTTTCTGTATCATCTACTTCGATGCATGCGGGCCAGGTTATGAACCCAACTACTGGAAGGACCAGAACTATCAACATTTTTGTGACTAGCATTTGCTTCATTTGATGTCACAGGCTTTGAGGAAGTTCCTTTTCCCACAACAGGAGAGAATGAAGTAGATGGCCCATGTGCAGTGCTCAAAACCTACACAATCAAGGGCACGATGCATAAATCACACTATGTCGTGACTATGGTCACACCAATAACACATGAATACAAGAGGTGCCATTTAATGTGTAAGCATTGGAAATAACAGTCAATATTCTTTGCATCAACATGATAATTACAGTACATTTCTATCAAGAGGAGTCCCATGAGTAAAATTTCGACTAGTGGGTGATTTAAATTGCAACCGAACACCAGGACAAGCAGCGGCATGGTTTGACCTCACACTGTCACCTAAATCAGTTGAAAAAGGCGCATTACTGCCTGTGGGCACCAAAAAGATTCAAGTTGCACAATCAACAATCTGAAACTAAATATTCTCAGTCAAAGATAAAACAAGTCTGCTTTTACATTAGATTCTTTTACTAAACGAAACAGCACAAAAGTATATAACCTTGATGCTTCTCAATATCTGTTGGAGCAGCATCACTGCTTTCTCCAGCAATAGGCTGCAAAAGGTTCCAAATGTTAGAATTCATTGGTGCACCAATTCCACATAAAACAGACAGAATATCAGGATGCTTGTATACCAGCTTATGCAGCAAAAACATATAGTAAAACAAGGCCTTGGAAAGACAGGCAACTCTAGCACCAAGAAGGAAGAAAAGGTACTAGATAAGACAAAAACAACTGATACCCGTTTTTGCGGTTTAGTTATTTGCGCCTGCTGGTACTTCAGAATAGTCCAGTCAAATATGTAATCGAACTCACAACCTGCAAGAGGCATAAAAATACAAATTTCAGGATAGATAAGGCAGAAAACTGGGTAGTCTCTAGTATTCCATCTTCAACTTCATTTTATTTAAATGTATCAAAGACCACAACTATTTCCAAATCCAACCTGTATGAAGCTGATTATATACATAGTCCTAGGGCGTTTGACTAAGCTCTCTCACCTTCACGAGTGAACAGTTCACGGAATAAGCGTTTCAAAAATCCATAATCCGGACGCTGGTCAAATGTCAATGAATGGCAGTAGTGGAAGTATGAAGCGAATTCCACAGGATGGGACTTGCACAAAACCTTCAACACAAAATCAATATTGCATTACAGAAGAGAATAGATACTAGGCAAAGAACTGAGTAATCAGGTTATTTAACCACCTCAATAGGAGTTGATAATTTCTTCTCACAAATCTTGTCATACTTCTGCTTTTTTGTGGCAGCTTTTAATCCCTGCCATGGGAGGCTATATGCAGATATACAGTTTAATAATGACAGGGTCTTAATCTATATTCCAAAAAAATAAAAAAATAATAACGATAATGAAATGGATAAAGGAGAGCAGAACAAGAACTGGCACACCTTCCTCTCAAAAAATAAAGAAGCACATATCCAAGGGACTCCAAATCATCCCTCCGGCTTTGTTCTACAAGATTAAAAAAAAAAAAAAAAAAAACAATTGAATACTCTTCATGAAAACCACCATTCTATATGTCTCATCTATCCTGGACTAAGGCAAAGGAAAAGGTCCCTCTCTTCTTACCAATCCCAAGATGGGTGTTACAACTTGCATATCGTGCAGTTCCTGTCAAATTTTTATTCTCCCTGTACAAATGAAAGGTAAAGTAAAATGCACAGAAAGAAAGCTGCAGCAAACTTGTTGTCACTGTTAATGGAGAGATATGACATATAGAAGCAAAACTTACAAAATGCGGAAAACACAAAGTCCACTTTTAATTTTATTTGTAGAAAAACTTATTACTTCTGTTATCATAATTTCAAATATCAAATGAAGGGTGCAAAACATATTAACATCACATCAAAGGGATTTTTGAGTTCAAATAACCTTGCAGCTGCAAATATGAGCAGAAAAGCACCTGTAAGGAATATGCCTGTTTGTTCCTGAATCCCGATACCTTTTAGCCAGACCAAAATCAATAATATAAACCTACAGGGTGTAACAAGCAAAAAGATTATGAAAAAAAGAGGAAGCGAGAAGTAGGAAGATCAAAGATGCTACAGTTTTAAAACAAATGCCTTTACCTGATTTGCTTTTCGACCAAGACCCATGAGAAAGTTATCAGGCTTGATATCTCGATGCAGAAATCCTTTGGAATGCACAAATTCTATTCTAGTAATCTATATGGAACAAAAGATAAGCATTCTGATCAAAGCAATTTCAACGTTGGAAATAGCAAGAGAAGGCATGTCCAATTTCTAAAGTTTGAAGTTACCATTTGATCTGCCAACATCAACACGGTCTTCAAGGAGAACTTCCTACCACAATACACAAAAAGATCTTCAAGGCTTGGTCCCAGCAAGTCGAGGACAAGAACATTGTCATCCCCATTGACACCAGACCACTTTATACTTGGTATACCACCTGACAGGAAATAAGTTTGCATTTGTGTTCAAATAGACTTAAAACAACAACTTCTGTGTAATGAATTCATACTCATTTATTTCTCAGGCCTCACTAATTTTAAAATTTTAAGAAGCGTGAACTGCATACACATGGAAACTTATCTAATGAATGAAATGTGATGTTACTTTACATTTAGGGTGTGCACAATCATGAAGCAACAAACTCCATGCAAATTTTAATCGACCATATCAATGACGACAGACAAGGATGACAATTGGAAACTGTTTGATGGCTATGTCAACCTTTGACTAACTCTTGGCTTTAAATAAGCTTAAAGGGAAAAGTGATAGATACGTTCAATAAACGACAAATACAAGAAGCAGCCAAATTAATTCATAAAATCAAGAAACAAACTTATGTGGGCATTTATTTCCTGATAAAAGGGAATGGCATGTCAGTGAAATAAGAATAAACCAATCCTCAACCCCAAACATCATTCACACTGAATCATTCTGGAAGCACAGAGACATACTTCCTCCTTGAAGAATGTTGTACAACTTGGCTTCATAGAGAAGTTGTGGATGCTTGGTTTTATTATTTTCCTGCAAAGACAAACAAATGCCAAAGTAACACATCGTTAGCACCCAGTTATACACTGAATTAACCCTAGAATCAGAAGTTGTCAAGCTGGATTTTATCACCAGCAAAATGACTCTCCAATCCAAGGAAGAACGAAAAGGAAAAAAAGAAAAAAAAGACTTAAAAAAATGGTTCATCGTTTCCAAAAGGAGCCACGTTTCAACAAAAGTAAATCGATTCACTCTTTATCATACAAAAACGAGTCACAATAGATAGACGATCAAAAGCCCATTGAAACATTCAAACACACCTAATAACTGAGCCTGGATGCGCTAAGAAAAATTCAAATTTCTAGTTGTATTTTAAAAAACAACTTAAAAAGCAAAAAAATTGTAGAACGAAGCACATATAGATGCATGCAGATTTTCAATCTACTGCAATCAATCATGAGCACATACAAACAAACAATTAGGAACAAAAACCCAATCATTTCACAATAATTAACAAAAAAGGAACTGCCGAAACTTACGATCTTCACTGCCACAATCTCAAACGTATCGATATGCGTAGCTGCAAAGCACAAAATTTGAAGGATTTCAGCAAAAACTATGAAGCTTAAAAGTGGCCGAACAGAATCAAACACAAAAAAGCTCACCGAGAAAGATTTCACCAAATGATCCACTGCCGATCTTACGGCCGAGCTTGAATTTACCCCCGACAATCCGCTCCATCAGATCAACGCACAAAATCCAATCTCAATTTCATAAATCGAATCCCACCTTCTCAGACTCGAGAAAGGCAATTGAATTTCCTGGACGGACACAGAGTGAAGGGTTTGTAGGGTAGAGAGAGAGAGAGAGAGAGAGAGAGAGAGGGCTTTGTCGAGTTGTACTTAGGGCTGGCAAAATGAAGAGGAAAGAAAGAGGATTAGGAGAGAGAAAGGGGGGTGATTTGGTAATCCTAATGGGCGATTGAATTTTAGTAGGTGGAGTTCCGTGCTATGACGGTTTGTACCTCTGAGTACAACTCTGCTTACTCAACTCACTGAGCTGGCGTGGCGAGGTGCCGCAGTTTTTTACACCTAATTTTAAATTCGTTTTTTTTAAACAAATTTATTTACTAACTTATTGCTAATCCTTAGCAAATATATATTTAATTTTTTAAAACCAATTTTATGTATTTAGTTGTAGCAAAGTGTAAATTCTTAGCAATATATATAAACAAGCGAAGTAAGAGAAACACTTGGGTTTACGTTTGAAAAAGGGTTTATATATATATATATATATATATCTTAAAGCAAGTTATTATGGCTAGTATGATTATGCTATCTATATATATCTATATCTATATAAAAAGAAAACCTTCAATAAAAATAGCAATAACTAATTTTCCCTCTCAAATTAACCTACTATAAATGGAAAGAAAATAATTATAAAAAATTAAATAAATCAAAAATAAAAAGATGTATACTTTTAATGGTTGTGGGGTCCACTAGGTTAGGTTATACCTATAGGTAGGTAGGTTATGAAATATATTTTATATTTTTTCTCTATTTCATATAAATTATAATCCTTAAATTAATTATTTTTTATTTTAAATTTTGTTTTAGTTTATGAAAAATATAAATTTTATATTTACATTTTGGTGCAAAATTGTATTTAACAAGATTACAAACACAAAGATAAATGACTAATTAAGCTATAGATTAGGAAATTAAAAAAATGATTTTTAAAATAAAAAATCTTAGATTGTTTGAGAAATTAATAACAATGAAAAACATTTTGGTATAGTTGTTTGATATATTTGTCAATACAAACTAGCTATGTTATTAAATACGTATCGAGATATTTTAGTTATTGAATGAGATTTATATATTTTTCTAAAGATATCTATAATTGTGAATGCAAAGAAATTATTTACTAACACCACATTTGTTAATAAGTAGGAATCAACAAATATAATAATATATTAATCATGATACATATATCTATATTAATCTGTAACATGCACAACATATCTTTATAAAGTAACATATTTTTTAGATATCAATTATCGTTTATAATAAATGTTTCTCAGTACTAAATTTGATTCATTTATTTTAATTTACAATATTAATGAGTACGTGTACAAAATTGATGTTTATTTAACAACCTCATATTTCAAATATAGAATTTAAAATTCATTGTTAAACACACACACACACATATATATATACACACACATTTATATATTATTGTTTGCATTTTAAAATTATAATATTATTTAAGATGTGACACTAATTATAAAGAATTGAATTCTTATTAATATATAATTTAGGTTAAGATAATATTATTACATTATAGTATTAGAAATTTTAAAACTAATCAATCGTATATTACAAACCTTGCACCGCACAGGTACATTTCTAGTATACATATAAAAAGAAGATTTTCTATAAAAATAACAATAACTAATTTTCCCTCCTATTTTGACACACTATAAATGGAAATAAAGTAGTTAGAAGAGTTTAAAAAAATAAAAAAGAATCTTTTATATTTTTTAGGGTTGTGGGACCCTCTTGGTTGGGCTATGACCTATAGGTAGGATTATGTAGGTTTATTTTGTCTTTATTACCTACTCTATATAAATCATAATTTTTAAAGTAAATAACTTTTCCATTTTAAATTTTGTTCCAATCTATGAAAACATAAATTTGATAGATTTTGGTGTATAATTATATTTAACAAAGTTACAAATACAAAAAAATTAAACTATACATTAGAAAATTTAAAGAATAATTTTAAAATTATTAGTTTTAGTATTTTTGAGAAATTAATAACAATGAAAAATATTTTGGTATAATTATTTGATCTATTTGTCAATAAAAATGAGTTGAATATTGAATTATCTTCCTTATTTAAATACATATCAAGAATATTATAGTTATTTGAAAGACATGTATCTTTTCTTAAAGTTGAAATAATTAAGTTGTATGCATTAACTAGATCAAAAATTTCAAAGAAATTTATAATTGTAAACACAAAAGAAATATTTACTAACACCTTAGTTAGTAAGTATAAATCAAATAATAAACAATATATTAATCAATTGTTAGTAAAGATAGATCAAAGAATAAAACAATATATTTAAGAGTTACTCTCCTGCACACCAGTTGCACGGATCTGAGCGCAACCCGCGCCTCTTTACATTTTTCGCGTATTTTGGTCGTTACCTTCACGTTATGTTAGTGTTACCTTCGTGTTATGTTAGGCTTACCTTCGCGTTTTGTTAATGTGACCCCATCTCCAGATTTCATACCCTTAGTTTAAAATCACTGAACTAAAATAACACGAAGGTAACACTACTATAACATGAAGGTAACACTAACATAACATGAAAGTAACTTTAACATAACATGAAGGTAAAGAATAATGTTAATTATACCTTCATGTTATGTTAGAGTGACCCTCACATTATGTTAAGGTTACCTTCATGTTATGTTAGTATTACCCTCATGAGGATAACACTAACATAACATGAAGGTAACCCTAACATAGCATGAGGGTATGATTGCCTGAAGCGAATCTTGGTGAGTTTGAGCGCATCCACCAAACGCGTGGGGGAGCATGAGAGAGCGTTTGGGCGTGTGAAAACGCGCGTCAGAGGCAAATGGGGTGGGTCGACCCGGGTGCAGATCCATGCACCAGTTGCACAAAATATTTTGCCTATATTTAATTATTGTAATTATATTTATATTAATTGCAACATGCATAACATATATATCTTTTAAGTATAAATTTTCGTTTAACATCCATAACACAATAAATGTTTATTAATACTAAATTTAATTTAATTAATTTTAATTTACAGTAATAATGACTATATAAAATTGATGTTTATTTAACAACCTCATATTTCAAATATATTTTACAATTCATTGTTTAACATAAACATACATTTATATATTATAATTTGTATTTCAAAATTATAATATTATTTAAGATATAACACATAAAGATAATATGTTTAGATTCTTATTAATATATAATTTTAGGTTAATATAATATTATCGCATTATATTATTAGAAAGTTCAAAATTAATAGATCTTATATTACAAACCATGCATCGCACGGGTAAATTAGTAGTTTGATCAAACACGTCTATATTATCGTTGGTTTGAAATGATATTTGAAAAATAATTATGAACCAATAAACCATTCATTCTAACAAAAATGTTGCGAAAATGATGATTTAAAAGAAGAGGACGATTTATGATTAAAATTTAAGTGTGTGTATATAAACTCGAAGTAAGTGTAATTCTTATTTTCAGGATCAAAGTGCCAATGTTATTGAAGCCCATCTCTATTTATATATATAAAAACACAAATATTTCCTCATATAAAAATGATAGAATTTTTCCACCAAAAAGTCATACCAAATCTGGAAATATATTTTTATTAAAAATAAATGATAAATGACAAATGATATTTGATTTAAAAAGATATATGATATATAAATGAATTCTAATGAAAAAATTATATTATCATATGATTTTAATGATGATATGTATATATTTAAGGAAATGATTGACAAAAAATCTTTTCACATATAAGTCTATATGGTAAGTCAACTTTAATTATTAAATTTCAATTGATACATTTATAATATGATTAAAACAATAATAACAAATTTATATATACACACACATGATTACGTTGTATGATTAGTATAAACAATGATTTTACAATAATTATTTATATATAGAAATTAATATGCATATGAGTAATATATATTATATAATTCACTCCAGTATAAAAGATAATATTATATGATTTAATTTTTATCTTTATCTTTATATATATATATATATATATTAACATTGTCATATATAGAAATGCAGTATTTACCATATGATTTTAATGATGATGTATATATTTAAGGAAGTAATGACAATAAATCTTTCACACATATAAGTCATATGGTAAGTCAATTTAAAGAAAATAAAAAGTGAACAAAAATGTTGGTATAAATTTTAATTAATATATTTATAAAATAATAGCAAATATATATATATATATATACACAACATGATTACGTCATGTGATTAGTATAAACAGTGATTTTACAATAATTATTTTATATATAAATTAATATGCATATGAATAATGTATATTATATAATTCACTCCAATATAAAAGGATAATATATATTTTATGATTTAATTTTTATCTTTATATGTATAAAAATATTAACATTGTCCCATATAGAAATGCAATATTTACCCATCCAAAATCTCATCCAAGATATGGAAATGAATAAAATTACATTTTATGTTTAATAATACTTAAAAATATTTAATTATGTATATATATAAACATATATACATACAAATAATCAATGTATATATAATACCACTATTAACCTTACATAGTATTAACTAATTATATTGTATAAGGAAATATAATATTTCATATACATATAAACAACAAATTTGAAATTTATGGTATATTTGTAATGAACTTAATTGGATGACACAATCAATCAAATAAATTTAAAAAACAATTGCCTTAAAAACATTACTTTCCTATAGTATTAGGAAATTATCCACTATAAATATGAGAACCAGCTAATGAAATTTTAATTCATGCTTTCATTTATCAAATTCTATTTTTCTTTTCTTTCAATTTGTTTTCAAAATAACATATGTGTCTACTCAATAGTTCAAATATATCTTCAATTTCAAAATGTAAAGCAACGCAAATCCTTAAAAATGTTTTGGACTTCAAAACTTTTCGAGGGATTACAATCTTAATTTTTCATTTGTTTTTTAATTTGTGATCGAGGAGTTTCTCACAATTATACTAGCCAAATTTTTGTTTATTTACTAATGTAACTATTTGATAAATAAAAATCATTTATTTACGTACTAATGTAATATTGAATGAGTTAAGATGTTATAGGATAATATTTTGATTGATTTGTGTCATTCAATATTTTTTTAATTTAGTTGATGAATTTTATTTTATTTTAATTTATATAGTGATATGATTGCATATTGACTATTCTTACTCTAATATGATTTTGTTTGTTAGATTCCTATATCCAGGCGTTGATGAAAGAAATTTGGCTTCAATCGGAGGTAGCGAATAACTTTTGAATGTTTGAAATAGTTTTTGACTTGGTAGATTAGATGATGAAATGTGAAAGTTCACATGTTACAGAAGATTACCATACTTGGACAAATATATAGTGAAATATTTTGATGTATAGATATACAAATATAACTATTGAAACTAGAGTTGTGTTAGTTTTTTGAGAGTTATATATATATATATATATATATATATATTTGTATTTTTATCATATATATATATAATAACATTTACTAAAAATAATTTGTCAATCTTTTGCCACCCAAAAACTTCATCATAAATTTGGAAAAAGTAAATAAATTATAGTGATAAAAATGATATTCATTTTAAAAGGAATATTTAGATCAATGACCTTATTATCATGATTGACCAATAATTTGTGGAACACATTTCCGTAAACACTTTTAATTTTGAAACCTCAATTTTATTTTATTACTTTATATCATACACGATTATATTGAGATTTAAATGTATTTTCTCATATGGAATTTAAGTATTAAATTTTATAAATTATTTTATTTAAACAAATTAACATCTACCCATAAAGGATTCACTTTTTTTATATGATAAAAAAAAGTTAGAAGAACAATCAATTAAATCAGAATTAGAAACAAACTAAAGTAAGCCCTGTATATTACATTTTTTTATTTTAATACTAATCAAGAATTGTAATTTATAAATAAATTTAATTATTATTTATCATTAATTTTGAGTTTAATTAGTATATAATTTAAATTTAATTGTGTGAAAAGTTTTGATTATTATTTAATGTAATTGCAAACATCAACTTTAATTAAAATGTTTTTCTAAAATTTCATAATTTACAATTTTATTATCAATCATAATTATTAGCATTTTGTTATTCAATTGTTATTATTTCATTAAATGCTCTATTATAATAAATTATAAATACTAAATGAATTGATTTAAAATTAATTATAATTAAATAGGATTAACTAGAGAGCGACATGTGTCACTATTGGTTAATCTTTTAGTATATACTAGCGTAAGTCCCGTGTATCACAAAAGTACTGTATTACTAATTAAGAAATTGCAAACTGAAATTCTTTATTTATAAATAATTAATTATTATTAGTTACCATTAATTATTAGCTTAATTAGTATGTAGTTTTAGAATTTCATAAGTTACCATTTTACAATCAATCCACATTATTAGTATTTTTTTAATTTAATTGTTATTATCTCATTAAATAATTTATATAATAAATTATACTAAATATGAAATGAATTAATTAATAATGAAATTAAAATTAAAATTCTTTAGGATTAATCAGAAAATGACATGTGTTACTTTTGGTTATTCATTTAGTATAGATACAGAAACATTGTAATGTAGTTCAGAATACTGATTCAATTGTTTCATTTAGATTATCTGAACAAAATTAACAAATGAGTATATAAATTGAAACAAAAAAGTTCAATTTTGATTAGATATGAATTTTGAAACCTTCTCATAATCAATGCGAAAAAACTTAAATTATACAAGCAAACTAATTAATTTAGACCCAGAAAGTATGCATAGTAATGAGCATATATAATCTGAATACAATATATAACATATTGTCAACTATTATAAATTAGGGATATTAAACAATTGGTAGAAACATACCGTATTTGTTCATTTTTTATTCTTTTGCTTTCACCTTGGGGTGTATCATACCGAAAATCCCATATCGTACCGAAATGTTCAGTATATCGAAATTCGATATATCAAAATTTAGATATTATAGGTAGTCATACCGTTTCGTACCGATATATCGAAAATACCGTCGTACAAAAATGAAAAATATATATCGAAACTTCGATATACCGAAAATACCGTTATACCGAAATGACGATTATATACTGAAACTTTGGTATATCGAAAATACCGATAAACCGAAATGAAAAATATCATATTTATTCATTTATTAATAAGAAATTAATATATATTTTAATTTATTCTATTATTTTTTGTATTTCGGTATATTTGAAATTTTAAGAATATCATACTGATACCCAAGGACGAAAATATCGGTTTCGGTTCATGTATCGGTACTTTGAATTTACGGAAATATCGGTTTCGGTTATCGGTTTCGGTGGAAATATCGGTAATTTTAAAAAAATCACGGAAATATTGTGAAAAAATTAGAAAAAATATCTGGTAATTTACATAATGTTATAACTAACATTCATACATAAATTGAAGTTAAGATTTCAAATAAAAAATATAATTACAACAAAATGAGAGATAAACTAATATATAAAGTGATAATATGAGAAATTTTGTACAAAGTATATTTATGAACTAATAATAGCATGAGCTCCTATGAGGTTCAAATGAATAAGATGACATGCCATCTTGATTTAAACATTATTGATACCAACTCACCATATTAGACCAATTTTGGGTGTAATCATAAACATACCATTCATATGCTCCTCTATCTCTTCCAACCGCATGTCCATGGATAGGATAATGCTCATTAACCCAATATGGTTGACTAGGTTGAGACATGTTTTAAAGCAATAGGTAAAATTGAAAAGAGTAGAAAATGATTGAAAATTGGAATTTTTTTGCTCATTGCCGATACACTGCACCGAAAACGATATTTCACCGATATTTCGCCGAAACCGAAACCGAAACCGAAATTCACCGATATTTCGCCGATATTTCGCCGATATTTTGACGAAAAAAAAAACACCCCGTTTTTATATCGGGACTTCATTCTCAGCGATATTTCGGCGAAATATCGCGATTTTTTCATCCCTGCTGATACCATACCAAGACTTTCGATATGGATACTATGTCAAAAGTTTCGGTATGCCGAAATTTTGATATTTCGATAATCTCGATATTTCGATATTTTTCCCCACCCCTACTTTCACCTCATACATTGAAAATGGTCTAAAAAGATTAATTTGAGATATAGGATTTCATCAAAAAATTTAAATGGATTTCCTTTGTTTCCATGTATACACAAACTATATATATTTAAAAAAAAAACATTTTCATTAATCCATTTGTTGATATGAGGCCTAATATTTGAAATTGAATATATATGACAGAATAGAATTTAAAAAAAAAACACAATAAGTGGAAAATAAATGAGGTGTATTGTTTTGAAATTATATTCACACTTTTTTATTCTATCGCGTTAAAAAGAAAATCAATTTTATAACTATAAGTACAAAAAATCCACTTATGAAAATAGATAAAAGAATTTTGAGTTTTTATATATATAAAAATATAGATTATATTATTTTAATATATTATAATTATACTTTTAAAAATTTAATTCCATGGTGAAAAACTAGTAGCCTTAAAAAATGACACCAAATGCATACCATATAATCAAAGAGAAATAGAAATCCACCAAAACAAGAGAAAGTTTCGGTGTATATAACCATATAAATTTACCCATATCCACCGACATTTTACTGCCATTTCACGATATTTTTTCGATATTTATTATATTCCACCAATATTTACCGATATATTTTTGATATTCACAAATTTTATTATAGCTTTAAACCGAAGCAACCAATATCGAAACCGATACTGACATTTACGGCAATAATTAATTATTGATATTTCATTTATTGT